>CM028356.1:26856807-27456807 GCA_016618105.1 Dendrobium huoshanense | reverse complement strand
TACCGAGTAAGAAAACTCGGTATTTCTCGGTATTTGTCTTCACAGAGCGGTATTTCTCGTTATTGTCAAGCAATACCTAGCAATACCGAGCAATACCGAGTAATACCTCGCAATACGCGAACATAGCATTCCCGGATTCTGGTCCCGGTCAAGTCGTCGGGCCGCACGGTAAAGAGTAAGAGCAAGTTGCGACATGTTATTGGCGGCCGAACGTAGCTCTACGTTCGGTCAGATGACGTAATAATTGTTCCTATTTTAGGATTTGTTTGGGATGACTATATTTTTTTATAAAGATGATTATAAAATGTTATAGAAATTTTTTTTTTTTTTTTTTTTTTTTTTATAGAAAGTAGCTTCTTAGCATAAAATTTTTTAAAAGGAGCGCATAAGAGTGGGCTAGTGAAAACCTTTTTCTCCTCATGACCACTCTTAGATCCATTTCCATTAAAGAAAATATTTTGTATTTCGAAAGAAAGTAAACTACCGATGCATACCTGGTCATCAATATAATAAGCCCAAAAACGAGCTTCTGCGCGTTCAAGATGGTTCACAGGAAGAATTTGCTTTCTTTCAGAGGACCACACTTCATCTACGTATTGGACGATTATCATGGACTCGCAAATGGGACGGCCCTTATGAATGAGTACAGGGATCTTCTTGTACACTGGATTGCTCTTCAGAAGCAGCTCGCTCTTGTCCCATGTGTTCAGCTCCTCATGGTTTTCGTATTCCACTCCTTTTATGTTCAGCGCAAGCTTCGCCCTCAGCACAAAGGGGCTGAGCCATAATCCTATCAGCTTCACTCTATCTTCTCTCTGCACTGCCATGGCCACTTATACCAACGAATGAGGCGCTTTGCAACGATGTAGCTAATTAGAGACCTGAGATGAGCGTGTAAATATAGAGGGGGGTTTCTTCATCCCAATTTTTATTACTAAATTCAAATATTTAATTGCTATGTGATGTGGCCATCAAGTTCGGCCTAGCCATGTGGGCGTAACCGCCAGTGCAAACCCCACTATCCTTTTATTTCTAGTATTTCTGCTATTTGTCTTTTTCAGTTAAAGTAGTATTGTCATTTGCTAAAAGTTGTTTTCTTTTATTTAGCAGCCATCTGCCCCTGTGGGTTTTGGGCATATATTTGTCTTTACAGCAAAAGGAGGAGAATAGAAGATACTATTACAGTTTTTAGCTCTCAGTTCACTGTTCTATTGAGTTTATTTTCCCTTCAGGTTTCTTCTAGGGACATCCGCTGCATCAGCTTTGGTATCAGAGCTAGCTGTCCGTAGACATGGCCGACGGAAGCAACCAGCCCATACTCGATGGCGATCGGAGTTTGGAGGCGCTATGGGAGGCGCATCAACAAACCTCCAAGCAATTGGATGAACTTATGAACGTTTTTACTCGTTTTGCAGGTGAAATGTGATATAATAATTTCCTTCTATCTTGACATAAAAAAAATGTTGAGATATATCGCACAACTTCTTTTTTCCTCTTGACCACACTAATTAGATCCATTTCCATTTAAGAAAATCTTTAGTTTTTGGAAATAAAGTAAACTACCGATGCATACCTGGTCATCAATATAATAAGCCCAAAAACGAGCTTCTGAGCGTTCAAGATGGTTAACAGGAAGAATTTGCTTTCTTTCAGAGGACCACACTTCATCTACGTATTGGACGATTATCATGGACTCGCAAATGGGACGGCCCTTATGAATGAGTACAGGGATCTTCTTGTACACTGGATTGCTCTTCAGAAGCAGCTCGCTCTTGTCCCATGTGTTCAGCTTTTCATGGTTTTCGTATTCCACTCCTTTTATGTTCAGCGCAAGCTTCGCCCTCAGCACAAAGGGGCTGAGCCATAATCCTATCAGCTTCACTCCATCTTCTCTCTGCACTGCCATGGCCACTTATACCAACGAATGAGGCGCTTTGCAACGATGTAGCTAATTAGAGACATGAGATGAGCGTGTAAATATAGAGGGGGGCTTCTTCATCCCAATTTTTATTACTAAATTCAAATATTTAATTGCTATGTAAACTATAATAAAATATAAGGGAATTAGAGTTTGTTTAGGATCGAAAACTCTCTAGCTGTTATGTTATGTTTTTAAAGTAACAACCACAATATTATTTGGCTATTACTTCTTTTGCTACTTTTTTAGTTGCTTTTCAAAAATTTCTAGAGTGGAAAATTATTTTTTACAATCAAGATAGTTAAGACTATGTTTGAGGATTAATTATTATGCATAAGCCGAACGTCATCAAGAGACCAGTCAGAATGCGACATGTCACCCCTTCACTCGGTAGCGCGGCTCAATACTGCTCAATATCGCTCGGTATCGTGGCTTGGTACTATTGACATGGCGCATTCTGGTTGGTCTCCGGACGGCGCTCTGCACCCGGCCTTCGCATACAATAAATTTTTCTTGTTTGAGATAATTTTCTTATTATTTTTTACAGCAGCTATCTAGTACAAAAAATTTCTTGAAATCATTGAAAATTAGTGGTAAGAATGGTCTTAAATGAAATATAAGTTTTTTTTTTTTAACAACTTCACAATCAATTTTATAAAAAATTATAACTATTCCAAAAAATCATAGAGTTTGATCACGTTCATTTCTTGATGATTTATTCATTAATATATTAAATGAAAAATACAAAATAATCTCTATTAATTAATTTATCTTATGAGCTTGTCCGGCGCACCGATTTCAGTGCAGGACGGAGAAATTATTTTCTCGTTCAACTTGATCATCAAGCGTTAACTTTTTGTTTAAACGTTTTTTTTGTCCAATTTTATCTTGTGGTACTCGAAAACAATTAACAAGAAAAAACAAGTAATAAACAAATAAAGAGCAAATGCAGCTAGTTCTTAGGGCATCTCCAACGGACAACTTCATTTTTCACGGCAAAATACAGCAAAACTCTAAAATGCCGTGGTGCTGCTCCAATCGAACTCCATTTTAAGTGCTTCTGCCAAGGTAACAATCCTTCTCCTTTTCGCACGTTTTTCCGGTTGAGAGAACAAAATAGCGTATGTGAACAGTGCAACGCCAATATTGATGTCGCACTGTTCATCCACAAGTAAATGATGGAAGATTTGACGTTCGGCTGGAGCGACGAATGACTCCATAAGCACATTTGGCGTTCCGTTGGAGATGCTCTTAAGATTTGATTAAACGTACATCTAGATAGAGACCCTAAGCAATAAAAATTTTCTCAATAATTAAATATTTTTTGAATCAAAATGGAACATTAATCATTCTTATTCGAAAAAATTTTCGTTCAAATTCTGACATGATGCGAATAAGTTATTATTAAAAAATCTGAAAAACAGTTAATTAGAATGTTTAAATAAAGCTCGCTAAATGTTGGACATAACATAATAAATTCACAGTGAGATCAAAACATAAAACGATGTAAATTCAACAATAACATGGGTTGAATATTGACTGGATGAGATTTGAAAATGTTTGATGAAGGCAAGAAAATTAGCTGATGAGTCGAGTCAGGATTAGCTCATCAAGCTTGGCTCAAGAGCAATTAATCTAGTTGAGCCCGAGGAGGCTCATAAGTTCAAAAAAAAAATTGTATTAAAAAACTGCTTTAAAAAATAATAAAAAATTCATTCAAAACAAAACCATAATTGTTCTAAAGCTAAGGAAGCCTTTTGCCGGCTCCAATTTTGTTTTGAGATGAGCTCTGAACCATTTTCATTTTTGTTTGACTAGCTGTTAAAGACGAACAGCCATTTATGGTCAACCTTGCTAGCTGTCTTTTTGTATGGGATGGCTATGTGATTAGCGAGTAAGAATTATTTGTATTTGTATGGAGTTTTGGAACTCTAGCTTTGGATTTTTCTTAACTTGATCTAATCCTATCTTGGTTAATTAATCTGAAGATGTCTTAATATATTTGATTTAATTCAGCTATGGATTTTTTAATTTAGCTTAATTTCAATTGATTTGATTTAAATTAATAGAAATATGCTTTTTTTTCATTAAGGTTTCAATTGGGGCGGCTTTCTTACTACTTTTTAAAGCAGCTTTCTAGTATTAAAATTTTAATTTTTTACTAAAAAATTAGTTTAAGAAACAATAAGAAAGTTGTCTCAAATGAGACCGAAGTCACTTTTAACATATTAAGATATTATTTAATTAAAATTAAATTAATTAATTAAAAAAATTCAATCTCATCATAAGAATTGCAAACCTCAAATACATCTCTTAAGATCTAATATATTTAGACAAAGACAATCAACCCTATAAATTGTGATTGTGAAAGTTCAAACAAAAAATGATGATTGTGATCTGTAAAGTAAAGCAATTAGAAAGTCACCTAAATTTATGTTTCGTTTAGGACGACTTTCTTACTGCTTCTTAAAACAACTTTAATTTTTGTACTAAAAAATTGTTGTAAGAGGAAGTAAGAAAGCTGTCACAAATGAAGCCTAAATGATGGCTATCAAACCACCTATGTTCATATCTGCCATTTTTTTGCCTTTGTAAGCCTTTTTAGGGATTTTTGAACTCACTCAAGTCTTTTATTTTTTTTTTTATATTTTGAATTTAATATTGATACTTTTTTTTTTTTTTTTTTTTGCATTCAAAAAGCACATAGTATACTTTTTTTCTTAAGAGTTTTGATTAATATTTGTAAATAATGCTTTCCTCAAACAATATGTAAACTTCATTGAAGAGTAACATTAAGATCGAGGGAGCATTGACTGGTTCGATGTCCTAATAGAAGATCCATATATATTCAAAAATTTATGACATCCAGTAATTTTTATAAAATTTTATTTTATGTTTCAAATTTTTTAAAACTCATTAAAACTCAAATTATTTTTAGACTTAGAGTTTCAAATATTAAAAATAATGAAAATTTAGGCTTCTTTTGGAATGGATTTCTTTCTGATTTTAAAGTAGCTTTCTATAATTAAATTTTTTTTAAATTAGAATTTTTTATGCTAAAAAATTGCTTCCAAAAATAATAAAAATGACGTCTCAAATAAAGTCTTAGGCTTCGTTTGAGACAGCTTTTTATTGCTTTCTAAAACTGAGTTTTAATACAAATTTTGTTATTTTTGTACTAAAACTTTCTTTTAGAAAGCAATGAAAAAGCCGTCCCAAATGTAGCCTTAATATGCAATTAAAAAATACATTTAGGCTTCAATTGGGATGATTTTTTTATTATTTTATAAAGCCGTTTTTTAATATAAAATTAAAATTTTTATATTAGAAAGTTCATTTAAAAAGCAGTAAGATAGCCATCCGAAACGGGATCGAAGAGAGGACTTTGATATATGAAAATCACAAACTTGGAAAATTTTAGAAATGGATGCTTACTATCGCCATCAGTACTTGAAGTCAAACCAATTACTGTTTTTTAGACCAACTTTCAAAATCATTTGAACTCTCATATAAGGACGACCAAGTTTGAAAATTTGATCTCTAACAGTCAACTGTCGTTGTCACCTAACACATACTAAGGAACAACACATGTTATTTGTCAAACGTTGACATCTAATGCTTACCTTCTGTATAACTGCTCCCCCCATCATAAAGAGAATGATCTAGCACATTACTAATAATTGCTTGATGTTCATTGTTCATAATCGATCGTCATTTAACACCTACCAATATTTGTTTCATATATATCAACTGTAATAATGTAAATATATGAAATAAATTTATTTGAAAAATATGAAAATTTTAAAGTAGAACACTTTGATGCTGTTCTAATGAACACTATGTCGCTAGGCCATAAGAAATATATATATCCTTGTCTCATTCTACCAACTCCCTCATTTGGTTGTATGGTGAGGAAGAAATTGAAAGAGGGGAAGAAGAGAAAGAATAGAGAAGGGTTTTTGGATCATATTTGTGAGAATATTTTTGTTTTATTCTTTGTAAGTAACTAATCTCTTATATTTTCAATAATTTTGATTTAGATGGATTTTTTCTCTCCTAGATCTGCAAAGAAATGCATTATCTCCTAATTTTATAAGCTTTCGCCGTGCAAGTTTGAATTTATTATAGATTTGATCATTCTAAATGATTTGATGTGATTTATTGCATTTTAAATAAAATATTGAATGATATCAGATACATGATATGATAACTTCATGTGATATTTATTGATCAACGTCATTCACTGATTGAGATTCATAAGGAGCTAGAGATTGATTGGAAATTATAAGGAGTCGAGATGACTGATTCATGTGATTCAAGGGGAGTAATGAGGAATGCATTTATTGGGAGTTATTAGGGGCAACTGATTGTGTCATAAGTGCAAGAGCAATATACCCTTATGATATGCTCATTAAATATCTGAATACAGATACTAGCACTACTATGATCACAATACTGATATTGTGAATGACACTATTATTGTTTTCTATCATTAACACTATTTAACATTATTGATCATTATACTAAAATTGTTGACTGTTATTGATAATATACATGATGGTGTAATGGATTGAAATGTGTTAAACTATGAAATGATATATATATATATATATTCAGTATAAACAATTATGAGTGTATTTCTTTATATGATTTATAACATATTGTTCTTTTTTATCTTGTAAATTATGCATATATTTCCACTGTTTATTTGTATGTTCTAGTTAAATTGTTAAAATAAAAGACATGTAATTTTTCAATATAGATCATGAAGTGTGACATCAATCAAAAATATCTAACATCTGCCTTCATAGACATCGATTTCACCTTCTATAAGGAGAATGTCTGAGCATACCACTAATCATCGCTCAATATTTGGCATTTATACTCCATCATGCAACCTTCATTAGTCACCAACATAGCAAGCTTCTACTTGTACCATAAAAAATATCTTCCACAACTGATACGTCATCATGAAATTATCTTGATCGGGCACAAATCTCGAGGCAAAAAACCAACCCAAAAACTTCAAAAATTAAATCCGGAAGTACCTGAACTCCGATTTCAACGAGCTTATAGTCAAACTGAGCGTCTCGGAAATACGAACCCAACGACACCAAATTCAACTCAATCTGAGCCCAAATCAAGCACCCGAAGTGTGTTGGAAAGCTCGTATCACAATTTGAGTTATCAAACGGTCTCTGATTTTAACGAGCTTATAATTGAATCCAACGGCTCAACGAGACGAATCCAACGAGCCCAAGATCATCGAATTCCGACATCACAAAGGCCTTCAAATGTCTGACAAACGGTGCACGATCAAGGGATTCAATATCAGCCGTCCATTCGACCACTCTCTATTTGACCATGATCTCATGCCTATTTACGAGCTATGCCACTCCAGAAAAATTAGAAATAGAGCCCTCATTCTTCACAAAAGGGGACCCAAGCAAGGAAGAGGAAGAAGAACAGAAAAAGAAGAGAAGAGGAGAAGGAGAATCAGCTCCTTCTCGACCACCGCCGGAGTTTTTTCTGCCGCCTGAATACGTCGGAATCCTGCCGGATTTTTGAGAGACACCGGAATTTTGCAAAACTTTGTAACTTTGTTTTAATTTAGAAGAAATTGATTGTAATCTGATCGTCCTGACTTGTGGGACGAATCAGCCCATGTACTTCAAACAAACACTAGTTGAATTACTTTAACTGGGCGCGGCCCCGTGGTTTTTCCTCTTTTCAGGGTTTTCCACGTAAAAATCCTAGTGTTCTTTTATCTTCTGTTTGTGTATGCTGAATATTCGAATAACGCTCGGACGTAAAATTACAAAGTCTACATCCACTTATATTCTAGCCCGCAACAATAATATTTGTCTACTATAATATTTTAATGCTTTATCAAATTACTAAATATAATATCATTTATTATATTTGACTTACACTAGTCAAAAATTTCAACTAACTCAGTGTTGAAGCCATAAATGACCAACATAATATTTCTTCTGATTTTAGCACAATATTTATAGCATATATATATATATATATATATATAATGTACAATATATTTTGATAATCATATTTATTCATTTTACAATATATATATATATATATATATATATATAGGTCAATTAAGATAAACTAATACATATTCTACACATATGACGACTCAAACTCAAAACCTTTTGATTGATATTCAAAGCTCTTAATTAATAAATTAAAATTAGCTGTGGATATTATATCATAAAACATAAATATAAAATATACATGCTAACCATGACTATGAGGGCATAATGCATTGAATTTCTTCAAAAGGAGAAGGCCCTAACAAGACATCGAAAAGAAAACAACAACAGTAACACCATCACATTTCAACAATCAAACCCAACAGAACATCAAACAGTCAATGCAATAAAATTCAAAATCTTCCATCCAAATATCGAAAAATGAAGATTAATAAATTGACGATCAATTAGATGGAGAAGCAGCGGCCTTAAAAGCTGCCCGCAAAACGTTACTAAATTCTACCAATTGGTCGACTTCAGGAATCACCTCCTTCACCGCATCACTGCTGCAGAAGCGCTCCGCCCATTTCACCAGCCGTGGAATCTTTTCCTCGTCCAAAAGCTTTATTCCTGCAATCTTCTCCATTGCTTTCATCCAACCCAGATAGGAACCGAGGCTTATGTCTACGTAGCCGATGGTGTCGCCACCGAAGAAGCTCTTCCCTTCGCTACATTTCTCGAAGACCTCTTCCAGCTGCTGTAGCGCGGCGAACATTTGTTGCATCGCTTCCGCTTTAGTGGCCTCGTCGGCTTCTCCGAGAAGCACCGGAGTCTGCTTAGGTAACTGCGTATGATTAAAAACATTTAATTAAAGAGTTAGACATTTTTTATTTTTCATAAACATTTTGGAATATAAATTATTCACATATAATAATACTCCTAAAATACGGAATATTACAATAGAAGCATGATTTATAATTTAAATTATGAATAGAAACAATATTAATTTAAAAAATAAATAAACTAGCCAAACAAAACGGAATACGCCAAACTGTTTGGCTTATTTAATGGAATGTGTCATTCTGTTTGAGGCATTCTATTTATGAGCCAAATTGTTTGACGCAATGCTACAGTAATTTCAGATTTTTATTCGGCTGACTACGATAAATGCATCAAATCATTTGACACATTCTAAAGAATGTAACAAATGATTTGACTAATTCTTTAGAATGCGTAAAATCATTTGACTAACTTGCTTCTTTTTAAATTCTTTAAATGTTTTATTTCTATTCCTAATTTAAATTAATTTAATAAATCTTATAATTTTTAAATATATATAAATTTAAAATATATAATATCAATTTAAAAATATTTTGGAAATATTTATTTGGATGTCTAAAAAACAATTCTGAAAAAAATTAAAAAATATACCTTGTCATCGATGTAGGCTGCCCAGAAGCGGGCAACGGCGCGGTCATATGCGTCGGCGGGAAGGATGGGCAGACCGGAAGCGGCCCAGACTTCGTCGATGTACTGAACGATGAGGAGCGACTCGCAGACTGGCTTTCCTCCATGAAAGAGGACTGGAACCTTCTTATAGACGGGATTGGATTTTAGAAGCAGATCGCTCTTTCTTCCCAAATCCTCGTTGAGGAACTCGTATTCAATTCCCTTCAGATTGAGAGCAATCCTTGCTCTCGCGACGAAAGGGCTCGCCGACCAGCCGAGAACCTTCACGTCCTGCTTGGTTGCCATTGTTGGTTCGGATCAGGCGAGCTGAATAAGAGATGTAGAAATGGTTAATGTGGATTGCTTCGTACAGTTTTGCGTAGGTATATTTAACTATTTAAGGGAGAGATTTATGGATGAGGAGAATTACCAGCTAATTACGGGAGATAATCCCTAGTTTTATTTTTTTTTTTAATTCAAGAATTATCAGCTTAAAAAATATTAATGAGCTACTCGCCCATTCTGCTAAACAGGCAATTTTGCGTAGTTTTGATTTTTTTTTTGGAACCCTAATGAAATTTTGCAACCGTAGCATTATTTTGAATGCATCAAACTGTTTGGTACATTCAATAAAATTCACAAAACTGTTTGATGTTTTCAAATACACCAAATTTATTTAATGCATTCATTAGAATGTACAAAACAGTTTTGATGTATTCAAAAAAATGCACCAAATAATTTGACTAATTTGCTCCTTTCTAAATTGTTTTTGTAATATGCTCATACTATTAATGTAAACATTAATAGTGCTCCTTAAAATTTCTTATTTTAAAATCATAATGTAGGAGATTAAATAATTAAATCATATATGTTTTAAAATTTTATATAAAAAAAATAAAATAATTCGTGCACCTCGGAAAAAAAAAAATTTATTTATCATTTTTCGAGAAACATTTTTATGGATGGCATGGGCCAGGCTCGGCCTGATCAGACGTTTTTAATAAGGAATTTTTACATACATACCACTTTATAACATGTGTATTACATATTTAACACATAATTCTTAAATTTTACACTCCTACCACCTATTATCTATTTTTACAACAAAATTACCACTTCGTTGAAAGAAGACCTCACTCCGTCTCTTTCATTCGGCTAGCCCTAACACCGCGAAATCATCTTCTCTCCCGATCTTCCTCTCACGGGCTGCATTTCTTCACAGATCTTTCTCTCGCAGGCTGCAAATCTTCCTCACAACTCTTCTGAAATCTTTATTGAATGCCATTATTGAATGAGTAAAAACTGATGTCGATTATTGCTATAAGAAAAAAAAATCTGTTCACGCGGGAATAAAAAAGCAGAGAAATCTTACCAATTTTGGAAGAAGAACAGCTACGCTGTTGAAGAGCAGCTACATTGGAAGAGTAAATACTGTAGAAACAGAGAATGGAAAGAGAGGTTACAGCTTGTGAAAGAAGAAGAACTTATTATCTCATCTTATCCAACCCGTGTATGTACAGAGCTATATATAGTTTTAGTACAGGTTTTAGGATATGTAAGTAATACAAATAATGTGGTACTAAGTGTTAATATGTTTGTCTTCTAATATTCCCCCGCAAACGGACGGATCATTGATGATTGTCAGTTTGAGCCTCAGATCTTGAAATCTAGGTGTAGACATATGTTTTGTAAAAATGTCAGCAACCTGATCAACCGAACAAATTGGAAGAAGACGTATATTATTTTGTTGAATTTGGTCACGAATGAATCTTTGATCTATTTCAATGTGTTTTTTCCTGGCATGAAAGACCGGATTATTAGCTAATGCAATGGCTGAAGTGTTGTCACAGAATAGATCGGCAGGATTGTCTTGAGCAATATCAAAATCTGCGAGCAATCGTTTGATCCATATGAGATCTGCTGTGGCAGCTGCGAGTGCTCGATACTCCGATTCAGTTGAAGAGCGAGCTACGACCTTTTGTTTCTTTACTGCCCACGAAACCAGTGTTTGCCCTAGAAAAGTACAAAACCCTGTTGTGGACTTTCGTGTAGTTGGGTCGCCCGCCCAGTCTGCATCGGAGAACGATCGCAGTTTGAGGTCCGACTTGGTGACTGGTAGTCCGAAGTCTAGCGTGCCACGAATGTACCTGAGAATTCGTTTTAACAAGAAGCCATGAGTATCGAGCGGATTATGCATATTTTGAGATATAATATTGACTGCAAAAGCAATATCGGGACGTGTCAATGTTAGATATTGTAGTGATCCAGTTATTCGCCGGAATGTAGCTGGGTTTGAGAGCAGTGCATCGGTTGTGATTTCAGCCGGTATTTTTGTGCAGGTCGGATTTGTCAGTCCTTTGCAATCTTCCATCTCTACTTGCTGCAGGATGGACAGCGCATAAGATTTCTGTGATAGGAAATAAGAATTGTTAGCATAATGTATAGATATGCCTAAAAACTGATTTGCAAGACCAAGATCTTTCAGATTAAAGCGAGCTGCAAATTTAGATATAAGGTTAGAGATTGCTTGACTGCTGTTGCCGGTGATCAATATATCATCTACATAGACCAACAGGTACATTCTTGTATCATTTTCCTTGTACGTAAGCAACGACGGATCAGCCATACTATGCTTGAAGCCGAGAGAGAGAACGTGCTCAGTGAATGTGTTGTACCACTGTCTCGGAGCCTGTTTTAAACCATAAATGGCTTTTTGTAGGAGACACACATGATCCGGATGCGATGAATCTTCAAAACCTTTTGGTTGTTTCATGTACATCGTCTCCGATAGCTTGCCGTGAAGGAAGGCGTTTTCTACGTCAAATTGCCTGATGGTCCAATTATGGAACAGAGCGATAGTGATAAGTATGCGAACCGTGGGTAATTTGGCAACTGGGCTAAATGTTTCAAGGTAATCAACACCGTGTTCTTGATGATTTCCCTGAGCCACAAGCCTAGCTTTGTATCTGGCAACGGATCCGTCTGTGTGTCTTTTTGTACGAAAAGTCCAACGGCATCCTAATATAGATGTAGATGAAGGTGGAGGAACCAGGATCCATGTTCCCTATTTTTGTAAAGCATTGAATTCGGTTGCCATAGCATGACGCCATTCCATAGATTTGTAGGCATCCCGAAAAGTAGTTGGTTCTGTGAGAGTGTTGTCCGAATATTGATGTAAAAGGTTAAGTCTGTTGCGAGGCTTGAGAGATCCAGTTTTTAGACGTGTGACCATAGGATGTTGATTAGTTGTAGTCTGAGTCGGTATGATGCTGTGTCTTGGAGAATTGGGAGACGCAGATGTTGAGTTTGAAGTGAGTGTGACTAAAGTGGGATCCTGAGTAATTGAGATTGGAATTTGATTCTGTTGGGATTGAGAATCCACCGAATAAGTCCTCAAGGTTTGTTGAGCCGATGAGTGAGGCAGAAGAAATGCTGGAGTCGTGTACTGAGGGGTAGAGGAAATCATCTCTGTGTTGTGCCGAAATGGGAATGAGTCTTCCATAAAGGTAACGTGCCTGGATATCAGGACAGAATTTGTTTGACGATTGTAGCATTTGTAGCCTTTATATTGATCTACATAACCAAGAAACACACATGAGTTAGATTTAGGCAGTAATTTATTTCTTGAATGCTGCGGTGAGAGAGGAAAACATTCGCAGCCGAATGTTTTCAGTATAGAGTACGAAGGAACTTCTTTGTAAAGAAGTTGAAATGGTGAAGTAGACTCTGTGTTAGTGGAAGGGAGGCGGTTGATCAAGTATACTGCCGTGAGCACAGCGTCAATCCAGTGTTTATCCGGAATTGAAGCTTGATGTAGGAGAGTTCTCGCTGTTTCAACTATATGACGGTGCTTGCGTTCTGCAACACCGTTTTGCTCCGGAGTGTAGGGACAAGATCTTTGGTGTTGAATACCATTGTTCTCAAGAAACCTGATAAAAGTATTATTAATGTATTCCGTTCCTCCATCGGTGCGGAGAACTTTGATTTTAGTATTGAATTGATTTTCAAGAAGGCGTTTGAGATTCACAAAATTATCAAAGACATCAGATTTGCTTTTAAGTGGAAAAATCCAAGTAAAACGAGAATAGTCGTCAATAAACGAAACATAGTAACGAAAACCTTGGTTAGAAGTAACAGGGGACGGACCCCAAACGTCAGAATGCAACATTTCAAGAGGATGCATTCTTCGGTTACATGATCTTGTAAATGGAAGTTTAGAACCTTTACAAGAATTACAAGAATTACAAGTATGATTGTTAACCGATATATGAAGTTGCGGCTGTGTAGACGCAAGAAGTCGCAAGGTTCGATTATTTGGGTGACCAAGTCGATTGTGCCACCTAGCAGACGATGCCGTGGTTGCTGAAAGAGCTGTGAGTAACGGTTGAGTTGAGGAAATAGGATACAGTCCTTCTTTACAGGGTCCACGAAGAAGAATGCTGTCCGTCATCATGTCCTTCATAACAAATCCGTTAGGTGTAAAAGTAATGGAAATGTTATTGTCTTTTACAAGATTAGAAATGGATAAAAGATTATAAGAAATGCTAGGAATATGTAAAAGATTTGAGAGGATAAGCTTACGATTTGGTGTTGGAAGAATACCATTTCCCGATTGAGCTATCGGAAGGTTTCTCCCATCACCAATTGTAACCGTTTCTGATCCGCGATAAAGCGACGGATTTGAGAGATTATCCGAAGTGTTCGTCATGTGTGCGGAGGCGCCCGAATCAAGATACCATTCTTGCGGTTGAAGATTGGTAGTAGCGGTGAGACCTTTGGCCGAACTAGATGAAGGTTGCTGCGGTGTGTAATTGACATTTAGTCGATGCCAACACGACGTCGCGATGTGCCCTTTCTTGTTACAAATTTGACACACAGAGATAGGTTTAGACGAATCCCTGTTGGAGTATTGGTATGTAGAGGAAGATCGTCCTCTGTTCTTTTTCATTCGTCCTCTGTTGGCGTAGAGAGCCATTTGAGGATCGAGTTGAGCGCCTGTTTTGGCATAGTCGTTTTTCACATGAATTTCTTCACTTACAAGAAGTGAGTAGAAATTATCCAAGCTTAAGGATGATTGCAGCGTGCGAATAGTGGTTTTGAAGGCTTGATATGCCGGGGGCAAGCCATTCAAGATATACATAATGATATCTTCGTTGTCAATTGTAGCGCCTGCGGATGTGATTTGATCTACCAAATTCTTGATAGTGGTCAGGTACTGCAGCATGGATTGATCGTTCATCTGGACATTGTGGAGCTCATTTTTGAGCTGTATAACTTTCGAGCGATTAGAAGATTGGAATCTAGTCTCTAGCGCTTTCCATACCTCCGCCGTGGATTCCAAGTGTAATACGTATGGAAGAACAGTGGCCGATATTGTAGAGCAAATGGCCGCCGAAAGGTTCTGATCAATTAATGACCAGTTGATGGTTTCGCCGGACTCGGAGGCTTGTTCTTGCTGCGTCGGATCGGAGGATGGCAGTTCAAGAAATTGATCAAAACTATTTGCACGAAGAAGTTTCACAATCTGGCTTCTCCAGATCGCATAGTTGTCTGTAGAGAGCTGAGATGGAACCAAGGTGCGTAGATTTGATACGACGAATTTAAGATTCGCCGGAATGCCAGCGCCGGTCGTCGTCTTCTCCGGTAGAGTCGTGGCCGTGGATGAGGACGAAGAAGCCATGAGAGAAGGAATATCAGAATCTTGCCGTGTCTGATACCATGTAGAAACAGAGAATGGAAAGAGAGGTTACAGCTTGTGAAAGAAGAAGAACTTATTATCTCATCTTATCCAACCCGTGTATATACAGAGCTATATATAGTTTTAGTACAGGTTTTAGGATATGTAAGTAATACAAATAATGTGGTACTAAGTGTTAATATGTTTGTCTTCTAATAAATACGAAGGGATTTGAAAAAAAGTCGCGATGATTCACAATCGAACAAAGAACAAGCAGCGGGAAAAAAACCTGATCTCCCGCGGAAAACCCAGACGGGAGGAAGATAAAACGGAGTGAGGTATTGCTGTTAACGGAGTGCTAATTTTGTTGTGAAAATAGAGAATAGATGGTAAGAGTGTAATATTTAAGAATTAGATGTTAAATATATAATATGCATGTTATAAAGTGGTATGTATGTAAAAATCCCTTTTAATAAACAAGTAAAAAAAAAAAGACCTCAACCCAACTTGTTAGAAAACGAAACCTGAACCAACCCGATAAGTCACTTTAAATAAAAAAATATTTTAATAACATTAATAATTATAAATTTTAAGATAAATTATAAATATGAAAAGATTATAACAAAAAATAAAAAATAAACTTTTTGAGTTAAAATCGAATATATGGGTCGAAATACACAACCCATTTAAACCAATGATATAATTTATATTTTTTTAAGTGATCTCTCTGTTATGGTAGGAGAATTTTTTGTTTTTTATGTGAATTTTAACATTTTCCTTTTTCTCATTGTGTTGAATAAAAACGTATTTCTTATTTCTTGACTTGTAAATGTTTTTTTAGAAATGCATTTATTGAAAATAATTCTTTTAAATATTAAATGCCCAAATAGAAATTTGATGTAGGACAAATTAGGTGCCAAAATATTTTTTTTAAAAAATTCGCTTCCACGATACTTCTGATATTAAGATTTTGTACAACAACAACAACAATACATCGAGCCTTTCTCTCACTATATAGTTTTAGCCAATCATTTTGTTCGAAAGAAAACAATTTTTTTTAGTGAAACATTTTATTTTTAATGAAATAATTTATATAATGACAAAATCTTCTCAAATAACAAAGACAAATTATCTACTAAGGGCATCTCCAATAGAACAACATTCACACTCGGACGAGTGTCCATTCGAATAACAAATAAAAATGTATTTTTTATATTTTCTTGGCTGTGAACAATGTAACGTCAATATTGACATCACACTATTCAGAAACCCATTTTTATATTAGAAATTCTTTCCAAGTTAGATCTTGGGGCATTACATAATCAAACTGAATATCTCAAAAAGAAGAACCTAACGACGCCTAAATCGGTCCAACCGAAGCCTAAATATGTCCAAATCAGGGGCAAAAACCACATTTGGAAGAGTCAAAGCAATATTTGTATGACAAAATGTTATGCAAATATAGTGTGCTTATAGTCAAATTGAGCAGCTCGGTGAGACGAATCCAACGAGCACAAGATCGCTAAATTTCGACATCGTTAAGGCACCTCGGTTCCATGAATTACGACTCAAACTGAATGTCATACAAGATCCCTCAGTTTGTGGGGGGGATATTAGAGAGACCAAATAATACCGGACAATAGAATATGTTGCCATGTATATTGCTTTACATATTGCCATTACTCATAATGTCTATAAATAGGTTACCGTATTGTACAACAGATATACAGAAATAAAAGAATATTTCCTTTCACTGTTTTGCTCTTCTCTTCGTGATCATCTTCTTCCCGGAAACTCAATCTGTGAGTTTCTACAGACTCGGGAACCATCTTTATCACGGACGTCTTCCTTGGGCGTGAATGAAACCTTTGACAAAAATATTTACAATTCAAAAAAGATTCAACTAAACTAATATTATCACCTAATGAATAATGAAAATTTGAAAAGGGTTCGTTATTGGACCATGTATTTGCACGTCTGTCACTTAGTCTGTCGCGTTCTTCACTTCGTTTCTCACGTCCACCGTTCATCTGAGAGTTTTGCTACTGCCACTGTCGCAACTGGCCTGCATTAGGCTTCATTCTGTGACCGCGACAAGTGGATTGGGAGTAACAACGACGAGAAGAGCCGAGGAGCCGATGCCGCCGGTCTACATTTGCCTAAATAAGCACATGAACGGAACCTCCGCCGACGGATTTATGGGTCGGGTCAGGTTGACCTGAACCTGTAGTGGGTCGGGTTTGGGTTCAAAAAATTAGCCTGTTTGCAAAAATGGGTCGAATTCGGGATTGGTCAAATGGTGCCATGTAGGTTTCGGATTCAACCAGAACCCGACCTGTGACCTATTTTGACAGCCTAATTAAAACTTCTATATTGATGAATTTAATACCTAACATTTATTTTTTATTTATATAATATTAAAAAATTATTTAATATGCCAAAATTAACGCACATCTCCTTCTGAATGATGAAGAAGAGGGCTGTCAAGTGCTTGACAAGTTCCGAGCACAAGGGAAGAAGAGATAACCTTGGCCACATAGAATAGGGCGTGAAGAGCTTGACTAGCTAGTCTCAACGTCAGCAGAAGAAAAGATAGCCGTTGGATCCAAACTTATTTGTGGATATATAATACTAAACTTTTTAGCTGGAGATCATGAGAAACTGCTAGTGGGATTGAAGTAAGAAGATCTATAAGTTTAAAGAATGCTGCAAGATGTAATACATCCCAAAAATTCCAAAAAGATTGAAAGTACTGTTAGAGATCAAATGTTTGTAAAGAGTAGAAAAGGGTATTGTGAATGACAAAGAAAGAGGAACTTCTATTATATTTTTCTCTCCCAGATCAAAATGATAAGGCCAAATGTCTATTTGTATTTGTAACCAATCTAAAATCATTACATGCATTAACATAATTTAAGGAATTTTATAATAAATGTTCAACAACAACTAATTAGGGAAGAGATTCTTTCATATTCTAGAGATTTCATCAATATAATTATCTAGAAATAAAAAGTGACATGATAATTAATTTTAGTTTATATTTTCAAACATTTCATAAACTCTTTCTGAAGCTTTATTGCATGCAAACTACTTCCAGGATTAGTAACACACTTTTATTACACGAGAGAAAGCTCAACAAACCTAAACATGTCCACGAAACACTTTATTCCTGCCTTAAATGAACTGAGAAGAAGAAGAAAGACAATAACCAGAACACATCACATTCTTTGCTGCTCTGAATCGAAGCCTGCAACTACGATATCAGAACTCATCACGCCGTAGAAAACTTCAAGCGAAAGAACTCGACGACTTGAACCATCTTATCACTGTCCGGCATTAACTCCTTCACAGAGTCATTAGAGCAGAAATGCTGAGCCCAAGTGGTCAATTTGGGCAAATTGTCGTCTCTCAGAATCTTGATGTCGTCCAGCTTCTCTAGTGGAGTGATCCAGGGCAAGAAGGATCCCAGTGCAATGTCGACGAAGCCGATATCATCGCCCCCAAAGAATGGATTTCCTTTACTTGATTGTTCAAAAAATTTCTCTAATGGCTGAAGCGCTGCTGCTGCTTCCATTGCCGCTTTCTCCTTGGCTTCCTGCATTGTCGCACTGACATGGTCCCTTAACCGAGGGAAGAGCTGAAGGCATGAGGAGATCGATCGGGCAATTAGGCCGTGGTGGGATGGATTGACATGGAAGGGACATCGAAGGGAAGAAAAGAAAAGGAAAGAACATAATTATCATAAATAAAGCAAAAAATAATAGGCGGCCTCAACAAAATGGAATTTGTTTTTTTTTTTTTTTTGAAATTTTTAGATGAGCTTAAAGCTCTTAGATCTGCTTGATATAACTGTATTATATTATATTCATTTAAATTTTATCATGAGTATTTTGTGACCACTATAATACGATTTTTTTATATAAATAGCTGTCAAAATTATCATATTTAAATAGTTAAACATTTAAAAATACTATTTACTTGGATAACACTCAAAATTTTAAATAATACATTTTTCACACTTTTCTATTAATATCTGTCATTGAGGACTCGCACGAGGGTCATCAATATCTAATTCAAAGAATAGTGAGGAGGGAGTTGCCTCTCGTAGTAAAGCCAAGGATAGTATGGACCACATAAATTGCGACTCGCCATGCTGCGAGAAACATCCACTGAAGCCATTCGCCACTATCTAGGGCAGAATGTCATCAACATCTTTCTCCTTCACATTTTTGTTTTGTTTGGAACGGCTTTCTAGTATAAAAATTTTAATTTTTTAACTAAAAAATTATTTTAATAAATAAAAAAAATCGTCCCAAATGAAACTTTCACTAATGAGAGAATTTATCTACTTATTATTGTATGTAGCCTAAATTTCTGTTCAGATTGGGCTCAACTTGTGTGCTTAGGCTTCCATAGTTCAGTAATTTTTTTATCCGAATGGGGTCGATTTCGTATCAATTTTGGATTTCATAATTTGAGAATTTAGGCTTTTACCACGTTTTGCTTATTTTAAGAGCTTCGGTGAAACTTATGAATGGCATCCGAATTTCGAATACGGATTTCCGCTACGATCCATGAGAACAGTTCATGAATGTTGTATTGTAATATAATCAATCTATTAATTTTATGTAAAACAGCTCATGAGAGCTACCAATAATTTTGTTGACCCCCTAACGAAAAACTCCGTTTTAGAAAGCAATAAAAAAACCGTCACAAACGAAGCCTAAGACTTCGTTTAGAGCAGCTTTCTGCTGCTTCTTAAAACAATTTTTTAATACAAAAATTTTAATTTTTGTACTAAAAAATCATTTTGAGAAGCATAAAGAAAGCCATCTCAAACGAGGCCTAAATCTTTATTCTTAAATTCCAATTTACTTATTCCTCTAAAAATAATAAAATCATAATCTCCTTAACAATATTTTAATTAAAATTTTATTTTAAAATTAATTATGAAAACTAAACCTAGTTTTTAAACTTTGGGTTGGAAAGACGATGAGGGGTTTACACAATTGAGTTTTTGGAGCATCATTTACTTACCAGATCACATCTTAGGGTTCATTTGGCATGATTGTAACTTTTTATAAAGATGATTATAAAATTATTATCGAAAATTTAACTTTTAAAATTGTTATAGAAAGCAGCTTACTAGGACAAATTTTTTTCAAAAGTAGCACATAAGAGTGGCCAAGTGAAAACTTTGGTTGTTCCTATTTGACTACTACTTTTACACTATTTTTAAAAAACATGTGCTAGAAAACTGATTTTTTACAAATGCTTTCTAAAAATTTAAACTGGATAAATTATTCTATGCGGACGCCAGACCTCTCAAAGGCGAATTAGAACATGCAACAACAGACAGGTGACGTGACGTATTCTGATTCGCCTTCGGACAGCATATGTATTAACATAGAATAATTTCAGCACTCTTAATGTTCTTTGATTTCTCCATTTGCATAGATTAATTGTACAAGAAGATTTTAGAACCTGTTATTAGTAAAAATAGGAGCAAAATCAGGATTTTGATAAGAAGGGTTGAAATTAATTAGAAACTAGTTTTTTAATTAACTTGAATTATGTATAACTTAACATTATTAATTACATCATATATTTAAAGCGTTCAGACAAAAAAATTATGTAAAATAACGTGATTTATTTTATTGGCTTCAAATTTATTTGCTTTATATTAAGATTAGTGAACTTCATCATATCATATATAAATACCAATCTCAACATAATCTAATGGCTTTGAGACTATCTTGGAGAAATTATTCGGTGCGGTCACCGGACGCCGTTTAGAGGCAAATCAAGACTAGTCATGTCACTTTTTTGTTGTGTACCATTGTTGTTTAACACTGTGTACCGGATGGCATGGCGCATCCTAATTCGTCTACGAACAATCCGATGAACGCACATAATAATTTCCTTCTTTCTTGACATAAAAAAAATGTTGAGATATATCGCACAACTTCTTTTTTCCTCTTGACCACACTAATTAGATCCATTTCCATTTAAGAAAATCTTTAGTTTTTGGAAATAAATTAAACTACCGATGCATACCTGGTCATCAATATAATAAGCCCAAAAGCGAGCCTCTGCGCGTTCAAGGTGGTTAACAGGAAGAATTTGCTTTCTCTCAGAGGACCACACTTCATCTACGTATTGGACGATTATCATGGACTCGCAAATGGGCTTGCCCTTATGAATGAGTACAGGGATCTTCTTGTACACTGGATTGCTCTTCAGAAGCAGCTCGCTCTTGTCCCATGAGTTCAGCTCCTCATGGTTTTCGTATTCCACTCCTTTTATGTTCAGCGCAAGCTTCGCCCTCAGCACAAAGGGGCTGAGCCATAATCCTATCAGCTTCACTCCATCTTCTCTCTGCACTGCCATAGCCACTTATACCAACGAATGAGGCGCTTTGCAACGATGTAGCTAATTAGAGACCTGAGATGAGCGTGTAAATATAGAGGGGGGCTTCTTCATCCCAATTTTTATTACTAAATTCAAATATTTAATTGCTATGTGATGTGGCCATCAAGTTCGGCCTAGCCATGTGGGCGTAACCACCAGTGCAAACCCCACTGTCCTTTTATTTCTAGTATTTCAGCTATTTGTCTTTTTCAGTTAAAGTAGTATTGTCATTTGCTAAAAGTTGTTTTCTTTTATTTAGCAGCCATCTGCCCCTGTGGGTTTTGGGCATATATTTGTCTTTACAGCAAAAGGAGGAGAATAGAATATACTATTACAGTTTTTAGCTCTCAGTCACTGTTCTATTGAGTTTATTTTCCCTTCAGGTTTCTTCTAGAGACATCCGCTGCATCAGCTTTGGTATCAGAGCTAGCTGTCCGTGGACATGGCCGACGGAAGCAACCAGCAAAAGGAGGAGAATAGAAGATACTATTACGTTTGTCACTTAGTCTGTCGCGTTCTTCACTTCGTTTCTCACGTCCACCGTTCATCTGAGAGTTTTGCTACTGCCACTGTCGCAACTGGCCTGCATTAGGCTTCATCCTGTGACCGCGACAAGAGGATTGGGAGTAACAACGACGAGAAGAGCCGAGGAGCCGATGCCGCCGGTCTACATTTGCCTAAATAAGCACATGAACGGAACCTCCGCCGACGGATTTATGGGTCGGGTCAGGTTGACCTGAACCTGTAGTGGGTCGGGTTTGGGTTCAAAAAATTAGCCTGTTTGCAAAAATGGGTCGGATTCGGGATTGGTCAAATGGTGCCATGTAGGTTTCGGATTCAACCAGAACCCGACCTATGACCTATTTTGACAGCCTAATTAAAACTTCTATATTGATGAATTTAATACCTAACATTTATTTTTTATTTATATAATATTAAAAAATTATTTAATATGCCAAAATTAACGCACATCTCCTTCTGAATGATGAAGAAGAGGGCTGTCAAGTGCTTGACAAGTTCCGAGCACAAGGGAAGAAGAGATAACCTTGGCCACAAAGAATAGGGCGTGAAGAGCTTGACTAGCTAGTCTCAACATCAGCAGAAGAAAAGATAGCCGTTGGATCCAAACTTATTTGTGGATATATAATACTAAACTTTTTAGCTGGAGATCATGAGAAACTGCTAGTGGGATTGAAGTAAGAAGATCTATAAGTTTAAAGAATGCTGCAAGATGTAATACATCCCAAAAATTCCAAAAAGATTGAAAGTACTGTTAGAGATCAAATGTTTGTAAAGAGTAGAAAAGGGTATTGTGAATGACAAAGAAAGAGGAACTTCTATTATATTTTTCTCTCCCAGATCAAAATGATAAGGCCAAATGTCTATTTGTATTTGTAACCAATCTAAAATCATTACATGCATTAACATAATTTAAGGAATTTTATAATAAATGTTCAACAACAACTAATTAGGGAAGAGATTCTTTCATATTCTAGAGATTTCATCAATATAAGTATCTAGAAATAAAAAGTGACATGATAATTAATTTTAGTTTATATTTTCAAACATTTCATAAACTCTTTTTGAAGCTTTATTGCATGCAAACTACTTCCAGGATTAGTAACACACTTTTATTACACGAGAGAAAGCTCAACAACCCTAAACATGTCCACAAAACACGTTATTCCTGCTTTAAATGAACTGAGAAGAACAAGAAAGACAATAACCAGAACACATCACATTCTTTGCTGCTCTGAATCGAAGCCTGCAACTACGATATCAGAACTCATCACGCCGTCGAAAACTTCAAGCGAAAGAACTCGACGACTTGAACCATCTTATCACTGTCCGGCATTAACTCCTTCACAGCGTCATGAGAGCAGAAATGCTGAGCCCAAGTGGTCAATTTGGGCAAATTGTCGTCTCTCAGAATCTTGATGCCGTCCAGCTTCTCTAGTGGAGTGATCCAGGCCAAGAAGGATCCCAGTGCAATGTCGACGAAGCCGATATCATCGCCCCCAAAGAATGGATTTCCTTTACTTGATTGTTCAAAAAAATTCTCTAATGGCTGAAGCGCTGCTGCTGCTTCCATGACCGCTTTCTCCTTGGCTTCCTGCGTTGTCGCACTGACATGGTCCCTTAACCGAGGGAAGACCTGAAGGCATGAGGAGATCGATCGGGCAATTAGGCCGTGGTGGGATGGATTGACATGGAAGGGACATCGAAGGCAAGAAAAAAAAAAGGGAAGGAACATAATTATCATAAATAAAGCAAAAAATAATAGGCGGCCTCAACAAAATGGAATTTGTTTTTTTTTTTGAAATTTTTAGATGAGCTTAAAGCTCTTAGATCTGCTTGATATAACTGTATTATATTATATTCATTTAAATTTTATCCTGAGTATTTTGTGACCACTATAATACGATTTTTTTATATAAATAGCTGTCAAAATTATCATATTTAAATAGTTAAACATTTTAAAAATACTATTTACTTTTTTTTTTTTTTTTTGGACATTTAGGCCATTTAAGACTAACTCACATACACAATGCAGACACATGGACTCGAACCTTGGACCTCTTAGTTTGAAGCCTAAGCTCTCAACCAGTAGGCCAAGGGGAGTTGTGTAATACTATTTACTTGTATAACACCCAAAATTTTAAATAATACATTTTTCACACTTTTTTATTAATATCTGTCATTGAGGACTCGCACGATGGTCATCAATATCTAATTCAAAGAATAGTGAGGAGGGAGTTGCCTCTCGTAGGAAAGCCAAGGATAGTATGGACCACATAAATTGCGACTCGCCATGCTGCGAGAAACATCCACTGAAGCCATTCTCCACTATCTAGGGCAGAATGTCATCAACATCTTTCTCCTTCACATTTTGGTTTTGTTTGGAACGGCTTTCTAGTATAAATTTTTTAAATTTTTAACTAAAAAATTATTTTAATAAGTAATAAAAAAATCGTCGCAAATGAAACCTTCACTAATGAGAGAATTTATCTACTTATTATTGTACGTAGCCTAAATTTCTGTTCAGATTGGGCTCAACTTGTGTGCTTATGGACTTCTTATTCAGGCTTCCATAGTTCAGTAATTTTTTTATCCGAATGGGGTCGATTTCGTATCAATTTTGGATTTCATAATTTGAGAATTTAGGCTTTTACAACGTTTTGCTTATTTTAAGAGCTTCGGTGAAACTTATGAATGACATCCGAATTTCGAATACGGATTTCCGCTACGATCCATGAGAACAGTTCATGAATGCTGTATTATAATATAATCAATCTATTAATTTTATGTAAAACAGCTCATGAGAGCTACCAATAATTTTGTTAACCCCCTAATAATGACGGAAAGATTAAGACTTCGTTTAGAGCAGCTTTCTTGCTGCTTCTTAAAATAATTTTTTAATACAAATATTTGTACTAAAAAATCATTTGGAGAAGCATAAAGAAAGCCATCTCAAACGAGGCCTAAATCTTTATTCTTAAATTCCAATTTAGTTATTCCTCTAAAAATAGTAAAATCATAATATCCTTAACAATATTTTAATTAAAATTTTATTTTTAAAATTAATTATGAAAACTAAACCTAGTTTTTAAACTTTGGGTTGGAAAGACGATGAGGGGTTTACACAATTGAGTTTTTGGAGCATCATTTACTTACCGGATCACATCTTATGGTTCATTTGGCATGGTTGTAATTTTTTATAAAGATGGTTATAAAATTATTATCGAAAATTTAACTTTTAAAATTGTTATAGAAAGCAGCTGATTTTTTACAAATGCTTTCTAAAAATTTAAACTGGATAAATTATTCTATGCGGACGCCAGACCTCTCAAAGGCGAATTAGAACATGCAACAACAGACAGGTGACGTGGCGTATTCTGATTCGCCTTCGGACAGCATATGTATTCACATGGAATAATTTCAGCACTCTTAATGTTCTTTGATTTCTCCATTTGCATAGAATGATTCTTTTTAATATTTTCATTTTCAAATATCGTGAGAAAAATTGTACAATAAGATTTTATATATAACTTAACATTATTAATTACATCATATATTTAAAGCGTTCAGACAAAAAAATTATGTAAAATAACGTGATTTATTTTATTGGCTTCAAATTTATTTGCTTTATATTAAGATTAGTGAACTTCATCATATCATATATAAATACTAATGTCAACATAATCTAATGGCTTAGAGACTATCTTGGAGAAATTATTCGGTGCGGTCACCGGACGTCGTTTAGAGGCAAATCAAGACTTGTCACGTTACTTTTTTGCTGTATACCGGACAGTTTGGTGAACTCCCAAAATAATTTTCCTCCATCTTAACATAAAAAATGTTGAGATATATCGCACAACTTCTTTTTTCCTCTTGACCACACTAATTAGATCCATTTCCATTTAAGAAAATCTTTAGTTTTTGGAAATAAATTAAACTACCGATGCATACCTGGTCATCAATATAATAAGCCCAAAAGCGAGCCTCTGCGCGTTCAAGATGGTTAACAGAAAGAATTTGCTTTCTCTCAGAGGACCACACTTCATCTACGTATTGGACGATTATCATGGACTCGCATATGGGACGGCCCTTATGAATGAGTACAGGGATCTTCTTGTACACTGGATTGCTCTTCAGAAGCAGCTCGCTCTTGTCCCATGAGTTCAGCTCCTCATGGTTTTCGTATTCCACTCCTTTTATGTTCAGCGCAAGCTTCGCCCTCAGCACAAAGGGGCTGAGCCATAATCCTATCAGCTTCACTCCATCTTCTCTCTGCACTGCCATGGCCACTTATACCAACGAATGAGGCACTTTGCAACGATGTAGCTAATTAGAGACCTGAGATGAGCGTGTAAATATAGAGGGGGGCTTCTTCATCCCATTTTTTATTACTAAATTCAAATATTTAATTGCTATGTAAACTATAATAAAATATAAGGGAATTAGAGTTTGTTTAGGAAAACTCTGTAGCTGTTGTGTTATGTTTTTAAAGTAACAACTGCAATATTGCTTGGCTATTAGCCTATTAGTTTTTTCGCTATTTATTTATTGCTTTTAAAATTTTTTGGAGTGGAAAATTATTTTTTGCAATTAAGATAGTTAAGGCTCTGTTTGAGGATTAATTATTCTGTGCAAATGTTGAACACCGTCAGAAGACCAATCAGAATGCACCACATTACCCCTTCGCTTGGTACCCGACTGCTGCTCAATATCGCGGCTCGGTACCATTGACGTAGCGCATTGTGGTTGGTCTCCGGATGACGTTCTGCATCCGGCCTCCGCATAGAATAAATTCTTTTGTTTGAGATATTTTTCTTATTACTTTTTACAACTATTTTAGTATAAATTTTTTTTTGAAAGCAATGAAAGTATAATGGTAATAAGAACCGTCTTAAACAAAATCTAAGCTATTTTCTTCGTAATAACTTCACAATCAACTTTATAAAAAATTATAGTCATCCTGAAATAACCGGAGAGTTTCATCACGTTCATTTCTTGTTGAATTATTCATTAACTTATTAAATGGGAAATACAAAAAGTAATCTCTATTAATTAATTTATCTTATGAGCTTGTCCGGCGCACCGATTTCAGTGCAGGACGGAGAAATTATTTTCTCGTTCAATTTGATCATCATGCGTTAACTTTTTGTTTAAACGTTTTTTTTTTTTTTGTCCAGTTTTATCTTGTGGTAATCGAAAACAATTAACAAGAAAAAAACCAAGTAAAAAACAATTAAATAAAGAGCAAATGCAGCTAGTTCTTAAGAGAAAGAAGACAAGTTGGATTATTTTTTAATAGTTTTCTGCTGGTGCGATTATCCTTTATTTGGTTTTAGACTGTCGACAGCTTGTGGCTGAGTGATCGCCAAATAAAATAAGAGTTGGACACGGGGCATTGCTCTCTCTCGCTCTCTAAATATATATTTGAGAAATTTGAGTTTATATGACTACAAATGTTTCATTTGCGTCCACTTTTTTATTTCTTTTTAAAAGTCTTATATATAAGTAAAATTTCTTGGTAAGGAAATTTTTTTGAGATCAAAACATAAAACGATGTAAATTCAACTATAACATGGGTTGAATAATTACTAAATGAGATTTGAATAAGTTTGAAGATATACAACGGAGAGCGATCACAACATACGTAAAACATCAAATTTTATCTACAACACAATCAACTATTATGTATAATACATTAAAGTAACAAATAGGATATCATCGTATAATCATATATTCAGCAATTATATTATGAGAAATTTAATTGATAAACACAAAAAATTAATTATAAAGGTGGAGGACACCTGGCTTTACAAGTAACTCGATTATGATGTTAACTCTAGATTGACTATATCTAATTCATCTACAACATAAACAATTAACTACTATGTGTATGGCACATAAAGACAACAAAGCATGGCTCAATGTAGAAGAATTTAGTAATAGTGTTTCAAGAATTATAATTGAAAAACACAAAAAAATAATAATTATTAAGGCGATGGGCTCTCGTGTTTGTAGCTCGATTATGACATTTTACTCCACATTGATAACTTCTAATTTGTCTACAACCTATACTCCTTTGGAATGGTTTTCTTACTTCTTAAAGTTAACTCTATATTATCTATATCTAATTCATCTACAACATAAACAACTACAAGTGTATGGCACATAAAGACAACAAAACATGGCTAAATGTAGAAGAATTTAGTTATAGAGTTTCAAGAATTATAATTGATAAACACAATAATATAATTATGAAGGCGATGGGCTCATGTGTTTACAAGTAGCTTGATTATGACATTTTACTCCACATTGACAGCATCTGATTTGTCTACAACGTAGACCTCGTTTGGAATGGCTTTCTTACTTCTTCTTAAAGTGAATATTTAGCTAGTATAAAAATTAAATTTTTTTTTTTATACTAGAATGCTATTTTCTGAATCAGTAAGAAAGCATTCCCAAATAAAGCCGAAGTCAACTACTATGTGCAACACATAAACATAACAAGCACGACATCATTGTAGAAGCATTTATTAATAGTATTTTAAGAATTATAATTGATGAAGGCAAAAAAATAATTATGAAAGCGGTAGGCACCTAACTTCACTAATAACTCAATTATGACACCTAACTCCATGTTAACTCCACTATGCTAGATATCATTTTTTCTTTTCTTTGAACGCCTTCTATTTTTTTGGAAGATACCAATGAGTGTAATATGATAAATCTCTTTATTTCATTTGAAACCACCCCAATGTAATTTTTTAAGTAAGAAACATTTTTGCATATGTGGCTATCATATATACTTCCTATGTATAAAATTGTGTACATAAAAGATAGTAACTGACTTATCGGTCCCAAGTTACTACCAATACATATTCATATGAAAGACTCATAATAGAAATTTTTCTATATGTATATACATGTCATCACCTATAAATTAAAATCATTATTAAGGCCGCCATAAATGATATGTAGGTCAAATTGACTATGAGATAGTCAAACATGCATGCTTTGAGCCATATTCAAAAGTTACCCCAATGTTTTTTTTTTAAAATAATTTTTATGTTTGTTGTAATGTGCATCTATCAAAAAACTATTTTTTTATTTTATGCATTAAAAATTCTAACAATGTAATCATCGAATAAGAGCTTGCGCTCCTTGTGATCGATGTTTTTGAAGTTTTACGAAATGTCATTAGACATCAAGTTGCACTGATTCCAAGGGAAGAAATCATCAGACGATCACTCAAAGTCAACTTCATTCTCAAGATAAGATGTTATAGTTGAATTTTTAACATATATTTTATCAAAGTACTCGAAGAACTCAACTCTTCTATAATTAGACTTAAAAATCTAAGCGATACTCATAAAAAATTATTGATTTCAAAATTCCTTGTAATACACATTGTCACATTATGAGTTCCTAATAAATCTTATAAAAATCACTAGATAAATCTTAGTATTGGCATCTTAGGACACTAACACAAGCAAAGTTCCTTCACTTCGTATATTCAAAAATGTTCTATCCACACATAACACTAGATGACTAGATGACCATTTTAAATCTTTGAATGCAAGCACCGAAAGAAAAATACACATATTTTAAGCGGCCATCAACTTTTTGTTGGAGATTAACCATAGTAAGAAAACCACTCAAAACGAAACTTTAACTGTTGGGAAGCTAAGGAAGCCTTTGGCCGGCTCCAATTTTGTTTTGAGATGCGCTGTGAAGCATTTTGATTTTTCGTTGAGTAGCTGTTAAAGAAGAACAGCCGTTTATGGCCAACCTTGCTAGCTGTCTTTGTATGGGATGGTTATGTGATTAGTGAGTAAGAATTATTTGTATTTGTATGGAGTTTTGGAACTCTAGCTTTGATTTTTTCTTAGCTTGATCTAACCCTAACTTGTTAATTAATCTGATCATATCTTAATATATTTTATTTAACTCAGCTCAGGACTTTTTGTAATTTAGCTTAATTTCAATTGATTTGATTTAAATTAATAGAAATATGTTTTTTTAATTAAGTCCTTTTTAGCATATTAAGATATGATTTAATTAAAATTAAATTAATTAATTTAGAAAAAGAGTATAATCTCATCATAAGAATTACGAACCTCAAATACATCTCTTAAGATGTAATTTATTTACACAAATACAATTAATCCGATAAACTATGACTGTGAAAGTCCAAATAAACAGGGCATCGACCTTCCTCTATTTTACTCTTCATTAATACGAGACATAGTGCACACTTACAATAACATCATGGGATTTTTACATCATAACACCTAAACTTTTATATTTATTAATATACCATATAAAATCCCTCTTTTAATCAATTCTAACATTCCATTTCAACCTTCCGTCAAAAATCATTATCAACGAATGTGTTCCCCGTTAATGACATCTTTTCATAGTGAATACAAGTATATCATCGCTTCAATGGAGTGGTAGAATAAAAGGAAAAGAAGATTTTAGATGATATATTAGTAAATATAGAAATTTAGATGTTAAATATGTATTTTCAATAATTTTAAGTGTTATTTATGTAAAAATCCCTTCATTCATTGTGTTGCGGCGGCCAAAATCATGATTGACAATGCAATTCATTTTTATAGAAAAAAATCCATTCATCCATTGGAATATTATATAGAATCAATAACTATACTCTAAGTGTTGAAGGGATCATCAAAATCTCCAACACACTTGCAAAATTCTCTAGCAAGTGACTCCCCTCATAGAATTCATGGTGGTCAGATCCAAATTGATTATGATGCCATATTCAAGAGGTGTTGTCACCTTTATTTTGCATATTAAGAATTTTCTACCCTCATTTAGATTAACGTAATGCAAGGAAAACACTAAGCGATACAATCATGTTCTCTATAATAAGCCCTTCTCTTTATTTATGAAACTCAACATAAATAATTTTGACTCGAAGATAAAAATACTTTATAGGGCATCTCTTATATATATATATATATATATATATATATATATATATATATATATATATATATATATATATATATATATCAAGAACATGAACTACATGTATATAATATAGATTATGCAAGTCGATCACTATTCTACAAAAGAAATAGATGAGAAAATGGACTCATTGTGAGACAATAAAAAAATTTTCCCAAAAGCACACTAAACATGCCTAGTGTTGATCAAGACATAATCATGATTTCTCTTCAAGGGGATCTCACATATAAGCTAGACATCTAATAGAAGCAAAACTTTGTTCATATAACATGCAAACTATTAAACAAAAGGTGGATAAACTCCAAGAGGATGAGACTATTAATGATGTTCATTAACCCACTTGGTTGGCAAATGCCATTATGGTGAAGAAATCCAACATGAGTAGGAGGAAGAGAATCATTTATAAAGACTATAATAAAACCTGGCTTAATCCCTCAGAGGTTCAACTGTAAGTATTGGGTCTTCCTCATATCCCTTAACAAGCAACTCTAGAGTATGAACTTCATTCAAAACTCTCTATGACCAATAATGTGGCTTAATCCGAAGCTCTTATAGTAGGGCTCAAGTTGGCCATCATTTGTGAATCTCATAACTTCACCATCTTCACCGACTCTTAAGTTATGGCATCCTAAGTCAAAGGAGGTTTTCAAGACTACAAATAATAACTTATAAAATATGTCAGCCTAGTAAAACCGCATCCTTCTCATATCAAAACATACAGATTGTCTACATTCAAGGAACAAAATGCCTAAGGATGCTCTCTCCAACCTAGTGACCTCAATAATTATGAATTTATATCCAAGGAAGCGCATTAAGAAGACCACTTCTCATGCATCCAAGGCCCTAGAGAGATGCACCCTTTTGACGAAGATAAAGAATCAGATAAATTCTATTTTGGGCTACAAGAGCATTATATATTAAGGGAGAAGATGTTGAAACATAAAATGCTAGAAGATGAAAATGGTCATATAATTTTTTCTCAAACATGAGAGTTAATGAAAGGAAGAGTGAGACTAATCTCCCATGAATTTACCTGCACTAACAAGAGATGCCAAAGTGACTTTAAAGATTATGGTGTATTAATTTCCTATGGAAGCAAAACCTCAATAATTATTATTGTCAATAGCGATACCAAAGAATATTCTCAATTAAGCATGATCTTTTATTTTCTTGGAATTTGCATGATGAGAATCCATGTAATCATACTAGTCAACAGATAGATTCAAATGGTAATCAAGCACAAAGGGACCTATAATGGAGTAGAGTAACAAGACAACATAAACAATTGAATAGAAACAATATGGTGATGTGTATATGTATGTCATACAATTTACAAAGATGGGATTGCAAGATGATAACTTAACTCAAGCAACTAACTTACGGTTAACTAGAACTAATTAGGATAGTCCAAAGTAACGGTCAAAAAACATTATCAATGTTTTAATATTTATACATTTTTATAGTATTTTAATATTTTTAAAAATTGATTTAACATACCAAAATATGAGCTTAGAATTAATCATCAGAGTTTATACATTATTAATATTGGAAATAAAAAACTTTAAAAAGTGATTGATTAGACATGAAAGAGCCTTTAGAATTAACTTAATCATTTTTTAATTAATATTAGTGATTTATAAATTATTTAAGTTTTAAAAGTTCATTTAAATTCAATGAAATACTTGGCAAATAGGATTTAATATATTTTAGGTTCTCTTAAATATTTGAAACTTATATGATGAAATTTAGAGATAAAGTGATAAATATATGCATTTTATAAGTTTTAAACCCTAAGATTAAATCACATCCCTTGATTATTGTCATATGGGGATCAAACGACTCAGATCTTTGACCTCATACCCATAACTATTACATTAACAGAACAGAGCCCTATTCTATAGATCACCCAATCGAGTATTTTAGCAGCCTATGGAAAACTCTCAACAAGCTCTACTTGGTGGGAAGCGAATTTAGAGTAATTTATTGGCTCAACTATTATAAGACTATACTTCTTCTCTTCTCTTCAATGAAGACCTTATCTAAAGCAAGAATACTTTTCTCTAATGTAATGCTATGCAATTCAAAATTCGAAATCTAAACTCTTTTATTTTGCCAAAATTACAACTCATCCGCTCTTATAGGATTGAACTTAATATCATTTCTTTTTCATCTGCTTTCTTTCTATCACAAATTCGTATAATCTTGGCTGGTCTAAATGTCAGAACTATGAATGACTCTTAATTAGCAAGCACATTTAGCATTTAAAAAATCCTCATTGAATATTTGATGAGATTGTTTGAGAAGGAACTAATTTTACTTTCATTCAGCACCCACCCATACCAAATTAGCCTGAATGAATGTTGTCAGTAACAGAACAAGTGGCATCGCTCCAAAGTCCTTTATAGTAGGAAATAAAACAATGCACTCGAGAGATTCTGCATATAGTTGAGATTGGTGCTTTAAAGTTCAGGTAAGTCCTTAGCTATCCCTCCACAAATTCATTCAGGTAAAACTATCACAGTGCCTTCATATATATATATATATATATATATATATATATATATATATATATATATATATATATATCAGAATTCAAGCTAGGATAGCTATTTCATCGGTATCCTTCGGTTTGGTAAAACTACCACACCTATTTAGCATTGCAATCATCCCGATAAATACTTGCTTCAATTTTTACCAGGCATCCCTTTTGTCCTTATACAAAACTATTAAAGAGTACAAAAGGCTATGAAATGAGAAATTGAGATACTTAAACAAAAAATTATATTAACAGCATCTCCTAAAAGCTATGTTGCACCGATACACCTATTTATGAAAGCGTGTTGTATCCGATACACCGATACACGGATACGCCTCCGATACTCCACCGTGTCGGATACGCCAAAGCCGTATCCAATTAAAATACTATTTAATTTCAAAAGGACACGCGTGTCCGTTGAAAAACAAAAAGAAAAAAAAAAAGATGTATCGTATTTACTTCCGCGGTTGCAAGCAAGATTCTCTCATTTCCGAGATGGATTTGAGTCTCTTGATGATATGAAAATATTAAAAATTAATAATCTTCACTTGATGAGCCTGAATGAAAAGCTATGATATTTATTGAAGATGATATAGAAGTTCAAAGACAAACCAATGAAGAAGATAATTATATCATTCCTTCTATTGAATAGTTGAAACTTCATGTGCTAGATAATTCATGTTTATGCTTTTGTTGTTGTACTAGACATTTAATGCTTACTTATATTTTGATATTATAAGCTACAAGCCTACAAATCATGTTGTTGTCATTTTTTTTTTGTAATTTCAAAAATTATGCTTTGATTGCTTTCTTAATTTTTATGTATGATTTATAAATTATAATGTCGTGTCCGCGCCGTACCCGTATCATGTATTTTTAAGAATTGACGTGTCCCGTATCCGTATCGTGTCGTATCCGTTTCGCTGTATCCGTATCGGTGCAACATAGCCTAAAAGGCATTTGGAAGTCCATAATATAAATTCATGAGATCCAAACATTACAAGAATTCAACTATTTGGTGACCTACAAAATAGTTACTAAATGGCACTTTAGTCAACACAATCAGAAATAAGTGATTAGAAGACCTGATGCTATATTAGTCGTTATATGCGTTATCATCAATGATTTTTGTGACCAAATGCAAATAGTAATCACATCTTGCAACCGATTAGTGACCACAACAATTGAGAACAAGACAATAATCCAGTCTATAGCTACCTATTAGTGACCACAAGCCCAATGTCAAAAAAACAAACTACTAGTTACCTATTCCAATACCGGTCAGTTTTTGGGCAACCCAATAGTGATCTTGGGGTGCAACTTTGATTATGTTGACAGTGCACATAGTTAATGCTCTACCATTCAAAATTCACCAAATTTAGTTAGCATCAAATGATCTTCATATCCAACCTCTGAGAATGTCACAGGTTCTATCTCATATAAGTTTGGTGTGTGGGTAACCTCGTTGCCTAGATGCACTGGAATTTGATGGCTCAATCAAGGAGGATGACCACAATGGAGTTAGAACACTCCAAGATAAAGCTAAATGCTTGCACAAGCCCGTTAGTTGAACATTACATATATTTCATGAAGGAAATTTCCATGATCATAGTTAGCCAACTAAGGAGCTAAGGTATCAAATTGGATGATCAACATGCAGTAATAGTCATTTTCTCTCAAGGGCTGCCAGAAGGGCATATTGTAGCTCTAAAGCTTTTTTTTTTTCCTTGTAAAAAGTCGAATAAAAAACCAGTATTCTAAACTAAATGGCATCAGAATAACAAGGAACTGGGAAGAACTTACAGTCATAGCATATATATTAGTGGGGAGAACTAAACTCATAAACAGTTAAAACATTTTAGAACAGCAAGGTTTAAAAGAGGGAAGAAACCAACCATTACTCTTTAACGAGGCCTAACAAGCTAATTTCTCACTTCTTTACAAGCAATGGGCCAACGTTATCGCCAGTGGCTTTGTTATGCTTAACATGGCTCCCGTCGCATAGAGGAAACGTCCCCGATTTCCAGCACCTATTTAGGTACCAGGTGGATATCAATGATCAACATGTTGCAGAAGAATAAAAGACGAAAAAGGGAAGCCAAGAAAGAACAGGGTTGAGGGTTCTTTGGAGAATTTACCGGCAGTAGGCGGTGAGAGGCTTCGAGAGCTCGGAGACAACTACGGAATCGACGACCTTATCCTCGTTCTTGCGAATCTCCTGGTTGATTGCGACCGCCATCACCACCAGCGCGGAATCTCGCCGCCGGTAAGGTGCCGACGCCAATGAAGGCATTGGCTGTCTCTTCTTTGGCACTTCCATCGATGGACTGTAAGTAAAGCGAGCTCCGATAGTGCTCACCATGGCCGAGTAAGATGCCATCTTCTCTCTAGGGTTGACTGAAGCCGTTCAAGATCGATCTTGCCTACTTCGGCGATGAGCGTGTGTCCAGCACAAGCCCCTTCTTATCATTGTGAACAGACGGCTCAGACCGCACGAAGTAGAAATGATTAACGGGCTAGCTTCTTAATTCAGCCTGTGGAAGTCCACATTGCTTTTAGGCTGGCCTGCTAAAAGGGTTTGGGCTTGTTTCTTAAATTGGAAGAGGATCTGTTTCTAGGTTTCTGTTGGAAAGGATATTTTATTACAAATATATGATTAAATCAACAAAATTTATGAGAATATACAAATATTTTAAGTACATGATTGTATTAAAAAAAATAAATAAGAATCAGTTGGGCATCTTTCTTGTTGCTTTCTAAAACAACTTCATATTATAAAAATTTCAAATTCAAGAATTTTTTATACTAAAAAATAGTGAAGAAGAAGTTGTCACAAACGAAGCCTTAGATGCTTGGGATTTCATTCTCATTCAAGCAAGTATGAGTTGAAGCCATACGATTATGAAATTTTTCGCTCGACGTTGGAAAAAACATCATATGTCTTAGGGGTTCGCTTGAGACGGCTTTCTTCCTGCTGCTTAAATCAGCTTTCTTGTACAAAATTTTTAATTTTGTACAAGAAAGCTGCTTTAAGAAGCAGTAAGAAAGTCATCCAAAGCCTTAATATTGAATAGAAGGTGATTGTTAATAAAAATATAATTTAAATATGGATCATAAGCCTTAATATAATCAAAACAGTTAAATTATTTTTTCCACAACTTTATTGTAGTCATCCAAAATAGATCATAAGTCTTATATATAAAGTCTTATTGATATATATATACACACACTACTGCATGAGATTGAGCTAGCAAGTTAATGCTCCATATGACTGTAATTTTTTTTTTTTAACCAAAAAAAAAATATTATAGAAATTATTTAGAAAAAAAATATTCTATATATTATAAATAATTATCTATTTAAAATAATTGTCACATTAAAAAACTATTTTTTATTAAAAAAATTCTGAAAAAACAACAAAAATAATAATAACTCAATGAAAATGTAACATTGATCTGAAAAGTAAAGTAATAAGAACATTCCTCCAAACAGGAAAAAGTATTATGAAACGTTCAAAGCATTGAGTTTATTAGCATACACAGCACTGTACATTATTCACACAATAATTCCTTCACAATTATTTTCTTAATTAGAATATTTGTTCATGAATATGTAATCACTATTTACTTTATTTGATTGGAATGTATATAGTAAGAAAACAATTATGTACTTTAACACACAACGAGTATGTAATTATATATGAACATAATTTTTAGATAAGATTTACATAGAGATAATATTTTTTTTTAATTTAGGAGAAATTATTATGTGCGGAGTTGGAATGTAGTTCGTGTCAAGACTCCAATGAGATTGTGTCATGCCGCTTGTACATACAGATAGCATGATACAATCTAATTGAAATCCGAACTTATTCAATATTAGACTCCAATATATAAGAAATTATTATGTGCGGGATCAATCACAATACGTCAAATCAACAGCATCGAGCCACGGTACCGAATATTATTGAATCTCGTACCAAGCACAAGGATAATTGATGCATCTGAATGATTTCTGGATGACAAGATCAGCATCCGTCCGGACTAATTTTTCCCAATATGCGTGCATTATTATTTTATTTCCATGTATTCCTTCCAAATAATACTTCAGATCCAGCAAATAGTAACGTTATGCTTACTGCCAATTATTATGTCCGGTCACCTGACGTCTATACATCCAATCCAGACGCGCCATGTCACCCAAATAGACTTGAACCCGATATATTTTAGTGACGTGATGCGTCTAAATTGATGTAATGATGAATCCGAACACCAGACGTAATAATTTGCTTATGCTCACACAGCACCTAATAGTTTCTCCAAAATGACGGCCTGAGAGGTCAGCCTGTCTCCTCTTCTAGAACCAAATAGGCAAATAGTAAACTGTCTTCACTGCTTTGATGGCATCCCCACTCCATCCCGTGACAGTCTTTAAGAGGCCGTCGCCTTCCTCCTCCATCTCATGGCCTGTTGGCTAATTATCTCACCTCAAACCCCCCACTCCGATCCTCAGCCACACTTACAGTCCGCCATTGGATCTCCATTCCGTGACCCTCACGTACATCAGCCTCCTCCCAGTACTTTAATCTCTCTTCCCCAAAACTCTTCTCGCCAGCCAACCAACCAACCCCAAGATCACCACAAACAAAACAAAATTACAAATTTACATTCCACGTCCCTCATCTGTGGATCAATCTCCATCTCCTCCCCTGCTACATATGAACGCCGTCTTGCTTCACTCTGCACCCAACGGAAGCAATGGTGCCAAACGGCGAAGATTCTCACAATGGAAAGAGCTCCAACGAGGTCCTCCAGATTCAGCTGCCACCGCACCACAACTTCAGTCGGCAGGTCTCTCTCGAAACCGGCTTCGCTGCGCTCAACGCGGAAGCAAATCGCGGCAAGAACGCAGCTTTTAGCCCTAGAGGTGCTAAGGACAGGAGGATTTTATCTCGGAATGGGAAAAGTCTTGGGATCACCACCGGAGCGGTGGCCGGCGCTGATGGAGTGAGAAAGGGAGACTTTAGTATGTTTCGGACTAAATCAGCTCTTCATAAGCAGCTGTCGATGCTTCCAACAAGGAAGGAGAGCGGGTTCGATCTACAGAACGCTGATGGCTCCTCCACCGCCGGCGGCGGCGGCGAAAGTGGCCGGGAGGAATCCATAAACCAGAGCGTACCTGCCGGTCGATATTTCGCCGCGCTTCGTGGACCGGAGCTGGATGAAGTTAAGGTAAGTACTAAGTAACGTTCCCGTTAAAATAAATCTTAATATTATTAAATTTATCTTTAAATTAATATAATATATATTATATACACCCAATCAAAATTTATCATATTTATCTAAATTAAATATAATATATTTGAAATTCACTATACTTAAAAAATTAAGCATAATAAAATCAGTGTATGTTTAAATAAATTTGCCGCCGTCCTTGCAACAGGACTCGGAAGACATTCTCCTCCCAACAGACCAAACCTGGCCTTTTCTCCTCCGCTTCCCCATCAACTGCTTCGGCATCTGCCTCGGCCTCGGCAGCCAAACCATCCTCTGGCAATCCCTCTCCACCAACCCCGCCATGTCCTTCCTCCACATCCCTCCATACATCAACACCGCCATTTGGTTCCTCGCCCTTCTCACCCTCGTCTCCGTCTCCCTCACCTACGCCCTCAAAACCGCCTTCTTTTTCGAAGCCGTCCGCCGCGAATACTTCCACCCCGTCCGCATCAACTTCTTCTTCGCCCCCTGGATATCCTGCATGTTCCTTGCCATCGGCGCCCCTCCATCTCTCGCCGCCGCCAAGCTCCACCCCGCCATCTGGTGCGCCCTCTTCGCTCCCGTCTTCGTTCTCGAGCTCAAGATATATGGGCAGTGGCTATCCGGCGGGAAGCGGAGGCTCTGCAAGTTGGCGAATCCGTCCTCGCATTTGTCGGTGGTGGGGAATTTTGTCGGGGCGGTGTTGGCGGCGAGGGTGGGGTGGGGGGAGGCGGGGAAGTTTTTGTGGGCGATTGGGATTGCGCATTATCTGTGCGTGTTTGTGACGTTGTATCAGAGATTGCCGACGAGCCAGACGCTGCCCAAGGAGCTGCATCCGGTGTATTGTATGTTCATTGCCACGCCGTCGGCGGCTAGTCTTGCTTGGAATGCTATTTATGGCGAGTTCGATGCGGTCGCCAGGACTTTTTACTTCATTGCTCTGTTTCTGTATACCTCGCTCATTGTGCGGATCAACTTCTTCAGGGGATTCAAGTGAGCGAGCTTCTTTTTTTTTCCCTGTTTTTCAGTTTGATTTTAGTGCTCTGAATTCTTTTTTTCGATGTATTTTGTTGTGCTTGTAGGTTCTCGGTGGCGTGGTGGTCGTATACATTTCCGATGACGACGGCCTCAATGGCGGCGATAAAGTACGCGGAGGAGGTTCCAACGATTCTAAGCAAGGGGCTCGCACTTGGCCTTGCGGTCATATCCTCGGCGATCGTGTCGTCTCTCTTCATCTCTACGCTGCTGCACGGCTTTGTGTGGTGTTCACTGTTCCCGAACGATCTCGCCATCGCCATTAGCAGGAGCAAGCACAGCTCATCTGCCAGAAACATTAAGATCGCCAAAGATACGAAATCGGCGCCGGCGTCGCGCAGTAGATATGATAATCTTCGTCGTTGGGCGAAGAAATCTCTGATTCCGACCACCATCGACCACCACTCGTCGGGGCATGACTCTGATGATAAGCGGTGCACTATTTGATCTATATAATTTCGGAAAAATGCTCGCATCATGACAGCACATTACATCGTCTCTCTTCATGATGTTAGGATAGAGATGTTATTAGGTATATAATTGATTAATAAGGTGAAAAAAAAAAGCATTTGGAATTATTTGTGGAGTTCTTTTGTCCGTCTGCTTGCATATTATAGGAATTAATAATGAAATAATGGAAGATGTTTGTAAATAACTATTGATGCTATATACGTAAACGGAAATCTTTTTCTTTTTTTACTTTTCAAGTATAATTTGGTATGTTCTTATTTTTTGTTATGTTGTATCAAGATTCAAATACTGTACTGTGGAATATTCATAGGTAATGCTTCTAGATCTTAAGTATTTCCTATCAATTTTCGGCAAACAACGAGAATTCTCCACAAAAATTTGCACAAAATCATGAAAATAGTAGATAATTTGTATTATTTGATGAAAGGGAAACAGAACATAACAAGATACAATTGATCATCTATTCGAGAGGAGGATCGATCTCGCCCAAATCTCTAGACACCGCTAGAGCTCAAAAGAAAACCTAAATCTAAGATATCTCAAATTTAAGCCCTAAACAGTCAAATTTCGCTCTTAAATCCTTCCTATTCGACTCCCTTGAAGCTTCGTGCAGCTCTTTCTAGAAGTGGAAGTTCCGCCACAAATTGCATAAGCCGGTCCCATCCAACCAGCTGGACCGGTCTAACAAATACACTACAGGAGTGCGAGTTGAATCTAGCAACAGCTAATATAAAACAATTATCTATGAAGCAAAAACAGTAGCGACAGCAAACATAGACCAGCTGTCCAATCAGTCTGTGGAGAACAAATTGTGAATAGAATGACTAGTGCTTTGCTCTGCAATGGAAATGCCAGTTCAATTACAGAATATTTTATCATATAAATTGACCGTTACAGACTATAAATTTATGGGGATTGTAAAACTTTGTATGCTTCAGATTTCAGTACAAGACTTTGACCGAATTCCGACATGTCCAATATTTGAAATACTTTGCTTCTATGTGCACCAATTTTCAGTCACTCGGATAAGTAATACACTGCAGGTTGCCAGCCCCACATTCTTCAGCTAATAAGTAATGAAATTTTCACTTAATGTGGAAATTGTGGCCAAAAGGACCAGGCCATTGCCTCGTGAAAACTTTGCTATCTTTATATCCCCGTGGAAAAGAAAGGAGCAAAAGTTTATCCGAAGGAGTTGTTTAAACCTTTAAAGCATAGCCTCCACATTAGAAAAAAAAAATAGATTTGTTCCCTGAAATTTCCATCAGCGGATTACATGCCTTCTGCAATTAAAAAAAAATTATCACACATTAAAAAAGTAGCATGATAGAAAAGCAATGGAATCAAGTTACCCACCCACGCATTTCTAATCACCGTATACCATATATTACCGCGATCCTTATTATGCAGCGCGCAATACTGAACTGCGCTACGACCACGATAATTTCAGATACGAGGCTTGAAAGTTTGCAGTCAAAGCAGAAGGTAATAAGCCTCAAGACCATCAATCTGTGACGGATTGCGTTCAAAAAACATGAAAAGTAGGTGGGTAACCCGAAAGTCACCATGGGTGGATGTGGTTATCCAATCAGGACACCATGTAGGACTTTGATGATAACTATTATAAAATTAGTCGATACCAAAATGCAAAAGTGCAATGCGTTTTCTGGGTAAATTCTACAGCTAAATTACATTACTAGAAAATATGAAGCGCGCATTAAGGAACTTTGAGGATAGTTTAAGAGAAACATAATCATCAATCAAAACATGTCTAGCACGGTAGACAAATTCTATATTAAGAAGGATTTTCATTAGCTGAAAGAAAAAAAAAAGTAACCGTTAACTGATTGATCTAATAATTATATAGCCTATTTCCAATGTGCGAGCTAGTAAAAAGGACGACGAGAATTTATCAAGCTACAATGTTAACTATAACAAGTAAAATAAGCTTAAAAGAGAAACCATCTTTAAAGTTTCAAGAATGTCAAACCCCTTAATTTCATCTCAACTAAAATTGAAAGATCAGCTTACAAAAAATTCAAATAAAACCCACAAATATTGATGCCTATTTGTCTGCAGAAGTTTATTTATTATCATACACTTCCATCCTCTTCCCCATTATCACCCCGCTCTTCAAATACCTATAACATCATCATCAAGCCTTTATCCCACTCTGTGGGGTCAGCGCTACATGAATCATTTTTCTTCATTGTCATGTTAAGAGTCAAATTCTCATTTAAATCTAATTAAAAAAAAAAAGTCATTTCTAATATTTTTTAACCAAATTTTTTAAGTCTGCCTCTACCTTTCTTAATATAGGCTAAATCTAATACATCTACTCTCTTAATCAAGTCATCGGATGGCCGACATTTTATATGATCAAACCGTCTAAGATGACTCTCTCTGATCTTATCTGCCATTGGAGCTACTCCAACCTTTTCAACAGTATGCCTACATGCCTGGAGAATCATTATATTTTCAGGTTCCAGTCACATATAGAAAGGCAACTTATGTTCTTCTTAACCAATCATTCAGTTGGTTGTTCATCAAACCACTTTTGGGAACTTAATAAAAAATGATAAAAAGGCAAAACTTGTGTGATTTGGCTTTCCTTCTAAATTTACCTCATATTGTTTGCTTCCAATCTGGGATAGCTACAATCTTCATTCTCAAAACCAAACAGCTTCGCTTCATTCTTCAATAAGTTTCCTTGATTTTCAGAACTTGCCTACAAACATGTGCATGTAATTGTATAAAAAATTCTTAATTGTAGGCGAAATGGAAGATGAAGCTAATAATACTAACAGCTAGGAAAAAGTTTCTTTTAGAAGCAATGCAGCACACCTTATGTCCTTGTTGTGCAATGTACTTTACATTCCCCTTTAAAACCTGACATCAAATAGTTTAGTCATTTACGAAAATCTATAGGAAAAGGTTACCTTGCATAGCAATGCATGTTAGCAAACATTATTTGCAAGAAAGAAAGATAAAGAACCTTCCTAGATCCGTGAGAAGGCCATAAAGGCGTTGTCAGACTCTCAGAACAGTGCGATCCATCCGAGTTTATAGAGAGCTTCAACTCCAACATAAAACGGAAGAAAACTAATATCAGGAAGCACAGGATAACTAATTTTAAGAGAATAAAAGTACAGTGTAAATTGATTTCAGGATCCTGCTAACAATGGTGCAAAAGTGGCTCAGATTAGAAACATTAACTGTTAATCAAGTAATAAACGAATGAAATTATTCACCTTGTTAAAAAATTCCGTTGGCAGATCTTGCTGGCTTCTTTTGTTTGTTGAAAGGTTAAATTCCTTAGTCGCAGCAAAAAAAGGATATGAGAGCAGTAATATAAATAGTTTTAAAATCATAGAGAAAACAGGCATACCATTGGTTTAGTTGCTTCTTGCTTGGCACAACGGAAGACACCAATATCCCCCTTACTGGATAAAATCTGCAAACGAGCATGTACACACTTTCTGTATATCAATAGTGTAGACTTCAAGACTTAAAACATCCAATAATCACCACCGTGTTGTACATAATACGATATTAACTGACTTGCATATATTTAGAAAAAAACACTGATAAACATCTAAAAAGCATATTGGAAAGAATGGAGATGAAGAAAAAGGAAATGAAAATATCATTCTTCGAGTTACCTTCTTATTAAGTGGTCTAGCTTTAAACTTGGGCAGAATGTTTTCATCATTATGAATCCTCTGATCAACGCTACGTTTGGAAAAATAGAATGCTATAAGAGAAACGCACTTCAAAGGAATATATCAACATTCAACAGTTCAGAGAAATAATATAAAACAATTTGTCATTTTAGCAATCATGAAAAAAAATAACTACATGCTAGAAACGCAGAGCCAAAAGGTTAGAATAGGAACAGAGTAAAAAAGGACGGCCATCAAAATTATCAATTTTTGGAAAGTTATTCTTATGCACCCCAAAAAAATAATGAATTAATTATTCTTAACACCGTCTCTCCTCCAATATGCAGAAATGTGTTGGGTCGGTTCAGGAACCGACCCAACCGGCCCCACATGGGCCTGCTTTAGTCTACAGGAGGCAGGTCAAACCCCCTCCTATGTGATTGCCGCCCAAGCCATGGGACCAACATGGCTAATTAAGGGAGGCGGTTAGGAGGGAAAGGAATTTTGAATTCAAGTGAATTAAGCTTTAAATAGGCAAGAGAGGTTAGGGTTAGGGTTTATGCTAGATTATTGTTTCTCTTAAAGTTCTCTTCGATGATTTGGGCTCTAAACTCTTCGTCTAGATTAGGAGAGAACAATCCTCCTCTCAAATTGAGGATCAATTGTATCTTTACTTTTTGTTTGCTTTGTTTTGATTGCCCTAATACAATCTACTATCTTGGGTTGATTTCGTTGTCGTTCTTGTATTCCTTCTCACTATTTTCTACCAATTTATTGTTTGGGTTGCTTGCAAACTCAAGTATTTCCGATAGGATTACTTGCGAACTCAAGTATTTCCTATCAAAATGTTTTACCAAATTGCAAAACAATTAAATTGATCTCATTTATTCTGCGATCCCGTTTCCATAAAATAGATCGCATGCTGCGGAAAAGTAACAGACTAATTAGTATGTTATACAAAGAACTTGAAGTCTTCCGCATTAGTTTAATAAAGCATGCCAAACTAATTATCAATATATGATAAAATGTGAGTCATATGCCTGGAGTAATGAAAGACATAATAATCATTATTTTGCATGCCAAATTGTGCTTACCATAACACTCAAATAACCATCTTAATGAATTAATTAGCATAAAATTCATGCAGCTTTAGGATCATAAGGTTTGGGACAATTCAAACTTGATACATGTATAACTAGAAGCCAGCAAGCAAGCTTGCAATAGTCCATCTGCAATCAAAACATTGTCCATAACCATTTCTAAAATGGAATCTGTATCGCCACAAATCACAGAATTGGGAGATTTATATGCCGATAAATATGCATATGATCATACTCATACATGAATAGCCAGAAGAACAAAAGCATATTGAGTGGTTACAAATGCCTGCAGAGCACACATTGGAAGTCAGATTCACATGATACTCTTTACGATTCAAACTAAAAGCTAATGCAATGAAGATTATCAACATCGTGTGCTCCTACAAAATAAAGTACATATATTAGAATAAAAACTGTACGCACTTAACTGTTAAATTAAAGTTAAGACTTACGAGACAGATTTTGAAGCAATAGAAGGTTGGCGCTGGAAACATTTCAAGTGTGATTTAACACTTTGTTCACAATATCTACCTGCGATATGATTGTTTACAACCTGCACTGGGAAAATGGGAAAATTAGATCTACATAACAGTACTGAACTGAAAAAATTTAAGAAAAACGAACTCATAAACGTTAGCCAAATACTCTTTACACCATAGCTAAGCAGATCTCATGAACTCAAGTTTATCCAAGGAAAAAAGAAACAACAAATAAACCAGCAGAATAATAAAAGAATACCAATGATGATGAAGTAGCTGCAGAGTGTTTAAAATCCCTCTCAGATGTCTTCAACTTAAAATTCTGAGAAGCAAAAATGTAACAAAAGAACTCAACAGCAGCAATAAAATGCAATATTCTCGAGCATTAATGCTGCAAATGAGAGGCAGGTCAATACAATTAAAACAAAAAAAGTTAAAAATACCTACTTGAATTTCTGGTAATGTTGGCGTGCTCTTCAGGCAGCTAGGCGTTGAGGTAGCCTCAGTAATCTGTATTATTATCATGAAGATTTTTTGTTCGTAAGTTTTTTTTTTTTTCGTGAGAAAACAACATGCTGTCTAGAGATATTGTTCCTTGAGATGAAAGAACTACCTTTCTATTAAGAGGGTAAGATTTAAAAGTTGTTGTAACTGGTGTCTTTTCTTCCTGTGATAGTTTATTAACATTTGACCTGAATCACCAGTAAAGCGGCTCAACAACTTTTTGAACAAAGTTTTTTATAGTTTAGGTAAGCATTTAGCAGTATATCGACAAATGATAAACAAAGACCTCTGAGCTCTTATTCTCCGTGCCCTCTGTGCTGTTTCTAGCACTGGTTCTCTAGGAATGGTGAGTCTGAGTTTGTAAGTAGAGGTTTTGTTATTCTGAAACGAAATATATAATGTAATGGATTATTGAATTTGAAGTTGTTCTAGAAGGTGGTGAAACGAGCGAGGAAATTCATCCCCCATAATAAAGTTGCAATTAAAAAAATTAAAAAGAAGAGCGTAGATATTTTTGGCTAACTGAAAAGAAAAGCTGACAATAAGATTCATTTAAAAAAAACAAGTCACCATATGGGTTAAATTAATGAACTACTATTTTGTTTCAAAACAGAAAAGAGTTTACGACTTTAGCAAAATGGACGAATAGAAGACTTCCAACAGTGCCCTACAAAAGCTTACATTTACTGGAATCTTGTGCATCAAATCAATTTGTTGCTTCTCGGTAACAACCTGCCATGCAAAAAAAGAAAAACCAGGTATTCTTGCAATTACAAAAAACATGTGAAATATTAATATAAGTATAGAACTATAAGACGGCACTAAAATATAATTAAGTAGACATTAAATATGAAGTAGCTCTTAATCTTGTCAAAATAAGAAAAACAAATACAGAAATTTCTCAAATTGAAGCCGCAGAGTCAGAATTAGCTCAATACATATGAAAAGTACTATCAAAGAATTCAAATAAAAACTTTAGAATAGTCTTTTACACGAATAAAGTCCTCGATCAGTAGACACTTGGGCAAGGGCAACATAAATAAATTCAGCAACTCATAATAATGTTAAGATGCGTGGAGCTCAATTTCCCTATGTTACTCTCATGCAATTTTAATTCAAAGTCAGTTTAAATGAAAATCTTGGATAAGGTGTGGACCAAATCTAGTCTAGATTTTCAAATTTAATGGTGACAAAACTCAAGATCAGATTCACACTTTATCTAATTTCATACCTACCTCTTCATGATGTTCTATCCAAGGAGAAGAAATCAAAAGGTATAATGCAATTCTTATCAAGAGCAGCAAGGATATCTCCAACTTCATGACGAAGAGGTTGATGGTGAGCCGACAAGCTAATTGGTGCATTGCCTAAAGTCAAGCATTGACATCAATGCACCTCTCACAATTTCAAAGAAGGTGGTCGACAGAAATGAGATCACTATTGAGATGAACTGGGAGAGCATCAAGCTCTTTGTGGCTGCCATCTTGACCAACGAAGAAGAGTAACCAGAAGTCTGAGTCCTAGTGGTCAGCAATGCAGGCCATTAAGGAAAAAGACAATTAGAACAAGAGGTGGCCAGTGGCTTTTGAAAAGATAGAGGTAGATGGACGTGAGGGCTTACAAATGAAATAGTGAAGGAAAGCAAAAGAGCTCAAGTACCATCCAATTATACAAATGAGACAAAGGAAAAATGTTAAGCCGGTCCATTGGATATACTATAACAAGAAATTTTAAATCATGTGTACAGTGGACAGATATAAGTCCACTACTAAGACATGATAAAGAAATGGCATTCATAAATGCTTACAACAATGTCCTGTATGACTCCAGAGTCTCTAAGAGTTTCATGGCAAGACATTAAATGCTGGAGTTTAAGTCCATGTAGATGTCAAATGAAAAAATGTTAGAACAAATCAAATGATATTGATTCATACCGACTAAGTTCATAAATCATGATTTCAGAGCATATTCAAATAACGTTTGATATGATCAACTAGCTAACTCAAATAGTTTTTAACAAGATAAGCTATTAAAAAATTGTTTTCCAAACTTCGTGGAAGTTATCTGAAAACTATTGAATATTACCAAGCACAAAAAGAAGCACATAGTATACAGTCATGTTAAAATGCATCTAACTGATGAAGGAATAACGATAATTATACACAAAAAAAGTTGAGGCAGAACCTTCCGCAAAATTCCACCCTCTAGTTTTTGTCTCTTGGCAGCTTGAACACCATTTTCTGAAGGATCTTCAGAGTTCTTCACACATTCCTCAACAAGCGGCTTTTGCAATCTAAAATTGAAGATTAAAACAACAGAAGTAAGATATATATGCAATAATATAACCAATACATATAAACTAAAATAAGTATGAAATGAAAAACAATTACATATAACTTAATGAGGTTGTAGTTGAAAACTCAAGTGATTCAATACTAACAGGAAAAGACAAAGTTGAACAAAAAACCAGAGTAAATCAGTTGCATGCGTTCATGAATGAAAGAACATCAATTTATAAGTAAAATGTAATTAAATAAAATTAAACTATATCTGAAGTATAGAATTAACCTATGTGCTGATTGATGAGCATATCTCACTTGGCGATGATTATTATGCTTGGCAAGATGACTAGCAGTAGGTTTCATCAAGGTTGAGACTCGTGCAGATGAACCAAAAACAAATCTCTTCTCATTTTGACAAGGATCATGAAGCACACAATTTTGAACTGTGAATACTAAAGAAGAAGAAGAAATATTAAGTGCAATAAGCAGAAAATAAAAAGTAGCCCGGTGCACTAATTATGTTTCTAAATGCATTTATAATCTTCAAAATTAAAGAGATAATATGAATAGAGATGGGGGGAGAAAAAGCTAAATGTAGATAGCTATGAATAACATAAATATTCTTGCACCCGATAAAAGAGAAATAATTAAAAAAGAGATAGGGATAGTAATTGCTACCACCAAATTTATCTTACTACACATATTTGGACACCAGCAAGTAACAATGCAATCAGTGAACAACCAATTAAACACCAAATGCATTTCAAAGCCATAGGAAAACAAAAAAAGTAGAAATATTATTTCATCAGCCATCATAATGCACCACCAAAAGATTAAGGCTTCATTTGGGATGACTATCTTACTGCTTTATAAAACTGCTATAGAGAAAGTAACTTTTTGAAGCTGTTATAGAAAACAACTTCTTAGTATAATTTGTTTTTTAAAACAGCAAAAAGTTGTGGCCAAATAGAAATTGTAGTTGCAGTCTAAAAAACAGAAAGTTATCCCAAATGAAGCCTAAGTAATACTAATGAAGAATGTTTTAAGATCAAAGATTTCTAATGCAAATCTACTGTGAGATCCAAACTTATGATAACCAATAATAACATAACACTTCTTTAATAGAAATATTTTTTTTTTTTGGAAATTTTGGGCTCAGCCCGTATATTGATGAAGAAAAAGTTACAAGTAAAACTCTGCCAAAAAAAAAAGGAGCTAGCTCAGTGAGAGCTCAAAGAAAGCATACAAACATCATGATAAAAAGCAAGCTATTGGTCACAAGAAATTATTTACCACTAAACAATAAATGCAAAGCTATATTGTCTTGTGAAGATTTGTCTGGCTCCAGCAACTTCTTAGTTGTGAAAGAGTATGAGTGCATCTAATCCAACGGAAATAAAAGCCTTATATTGCAAAATTTTCTATGGGTTCTATCGCATCTTCAATGCAAGCAAGTCTTCCACGATTGGTGGGATTCTGGGATTCTTGTTTTGCTCGTGCAACTTTTGTGGACTACAAACTAGCAAAAGGAAATAAGAAGGGAGCTTATCTCTATAAAAAAGAGGGGGTTTCACCTCTACAATACAATATATTTTTTAATAAAGTTATTCTCATGCCTTATTCCTTTTATTTTTGAGAGTCAACTCTTTGATGAAGTAAGAAACTTGAAAATTTTCAGGATAGGTTCTTATTTGCATGACATTATATTTTCATAATCTTATTATTGGCTTATGTGCACGATCAAATTTATTCAAGTAGATGCAATATGATCATCTAAGAATAAATAATTTTAAATTAGTTTAATGGTTTTCAAGATTCTAAATATAAACACATTGTTTCAAGTTAAATTAAATATTAAAATGCCATTTGCATCAAGTTTTCTTGGCAAGTAAAGAAGAATTGTTAAAATTAAAAGTTGCAGCCAACAAAATTTCATAGCTTGGTTTTACGAATATATATTATTAAACCTAGGCCCTATGATGTCTTACATCATATTTGGCATCAAAGTTTATGAGTTATATCATAATATCAACTAGAATAGACCATCTATAATAATTGGATCAGCTAATAAAATAATATCATGATGTAATTTAAATTAAATCTAAATATGAACATTCCACCATAACAATTCTAAGATTAAATAGTATATTCCTAAATTTAAAGAGTGGAATAAGATTTGGAATATTTCTTGAAGAGCAATAATATATTTTATCTCTAAAATATTGAATTTGCTAAAACAAAAATTATTAAACATGCTCAATATTTTTAACAATGTTTTGTATTTTAAACAAAATATATATGGACTAATAATATTTATCATTTTTTTTTATTATGGACCACTTATATAATAAATTTAAGAACTAACAAAGTAATTATTATTTGTTTTAATATTTTACTAGGTTTAAAGTTATTGTATTATAATATTATTTTTATATAGATAAACATGTTATTATTACTTATTTCATTAAAGGCCTTAAGCAATAAATTTAAAATAATTTAAGCTAACTTTACAAAAGAAAATAAAAAATGATTTATACAAAACTTTGTGGGTTCAAAAAATCCCCATCAAACTCCATCTTATTGGAGTGATTTCAGATCAATTTTTTAGAAGAAATATTAAATATTAGATAAGATATTACTTCAAATTTCAACCTTGTACAGGTTTTTATAATATGGTTCGATGTTATCTATACGTCAAATCTATATGATTAATTAAACTTCTGGATCGCGTAAGAGAATTTTCGATTAAGGTATAACTATAGGCTCTATGAGCATTGCTTAAGTGGTAGCATTTTGAATTTGGAAAGAAAAGCTATATCGTTATTGGCTCAAAAAGGATGATGGGGAAATAATGACAAACTTGATTAAGAACCTATTATTCCATCATCTAAGATTGTTATAAACCCTAGTTAATTTGGTCTACATAAAAAATTGACCTAACTTAACATAAAAAATTTTGTTAAGTAGCCATGAATTGCAACGTCCAAGGAAACTCCATTGAACTTAGGTGATAGCTAACAAAAGGAGATTACTCAAAAGTTGATCTTGGCTAACAACGAGCTTCATGCCCCATCGAGAGAGCATATTAGCTTACAACTCATAAAATTTGTAATTGGGAAACATTTGGGCCTTAATTATAACCATAATATAATTGTACCATTACAATCAGGTTAAAAATCCAAACGAGGGATATGTGCCACATCCTTATTGACATAAGAATTATAAGTGTGAGCATATGGATACACTTGATATAAAAATGAAATATTATTCGTTTTAGCAAAACTTAAATTTGACATATTTCTTCAATATTTTTAGAAGAGGCTTGCAATTCAAACTTGCGTAGATATATGTGATCTTTAATTCTAATTATTAATGACAACTATAAGGCCATATAATTTTGTTATATCTAGCATTTTCCAGTTTTCATCAAAAACTATTAAATAACTATTTTGGATTTATAATTGGTATCTTGTAGGGGTGTAAATAAGTCAAGCTAAGCTCAAGGTAATTTATTGAGTTATTTAATAGTTAGAATTCAGTTTAAGTTAGAGCTTGAGTAATAGATGGAGTTAGAATTCATTTTCAATTCTATGTGCTCAAGGTAATTTATTATTAAATAGAAAAAAAAAAGATTTTAATTTAATTAATTGTTATAGTAAAATGACAAAACAAAAAGAAAAATTAGAGATGAAACAAAAAAAATATACTTGATATAAGAAAATGTGCTATAACTTCTAAATAATTTTAAAAGTTTTAAACATATTTTAAATTATTAATTTCTTAAATGAGACAACTCACGAGTTTAGTCGGGCTAACTCAAGCTTGTCTCTTTAGCTCATTGAGTTCAATTCACAAGTCCGAGCCCAAAATAGTTCACAAGTCAACTTGACTCAATTACAATCCTAATCATATAATAGATCCGAACTTCAAATTCCAAACCTTAAGACACCCTATATTAATTTGTCAACAGTTTAAACAATAAAGTAAATGTATTCTATCCTTTTCCTTAAGAAACTAGAAGATCTACAAAAAATTAATTAATGATTTAGTTCCATATAAGTAGGTTGTCTCATTAGTTGAAAGGGAGAGGCCCTTCTACAATAAAGCATATGATCTTCTATTACCTAGTTTAATGGCAATGACAAGCCAAGTCATCAGTCATAGATGAACAGAAAAGATATCATGTCTTGGCAAAAAGATGAATCAAAAAGTGTAGAAGAAATGCTTTTCACCATGATAATTTAATCTAGCACTTACTGCCTCACTTTTAACCTATTAAGCAAGTGAAATTTATTTTAATCAGTAACTCAAATATTCATAGGAATCTCTTTGAAGGGAAGGCTAAAAAAAATGGCAATATGCAACAATTATGAAAACTTTCAATAGACATCAAAGTTAATAAAATATACATCAGAGATCTAGAGAGAGACTAAATAATATCAACCATCAATTAACAGCAATGTTAGCAAAAGTCAGCAAAAAATATTGATGATGCAGCTAGAGGGAGTGATTGTAAGTGTACCATTGGATATTTCATCTAAATCATAGAGATCTCGGCCACCTGCTCTATCCAGACGAAAACTAGGCATTTCTGTGTCTTTAGACTTGGGGAGGGTATTTACAGTTCCCGCAAAGATATTCTTTTCCAGGACCATTTTTGATATAAAAGCTGGAAAAAAAGAAAGAAAAACTACATTTAGATATCAAATCAAGGTAGCTTCATATTTGTTATTACGGCATAGCTGCAGAGCAACTTAAAATAATCAAGCTGGGCACATTTAGGAAAAAAAATAAATATATATTTGTTTAAAAGTGTCAGTATGTGAAATACAGCATAATCCAAGTTGTCTATCACTAGCACTATTGCTTAGATTTAGCATTCTAAGCGACCGTAAATAAGGTTTAACAAGTTTTAAGCTACTCATATTGCGTGATTAAATATTTATTCCATGAGCAAATTATGATTTCGTTTGATTTGGAAGTCGCAAAGCAACTTTCTTTTTCTTAACATTGGAATCAAATTTATGAGAACCATTCTAGCTGGCTACCAGTTGCATGATCATAGAACTCAAATATTTTATTAAAAAAAAAAGGGTGTACCAACTGAGTGAAACTCCTATCAATATAAGGTTTATGGAGGCGCTGATATACATATAATCTTAACCTCTGCATTTCAGAAAGGTTGCATTCATGATCTGAACCCTGTGACCTACTTATTAGCATGGGAACAACTAACAATGGCTCCAGACCCGCCCTCCCAAGTTCTATTACACCTCATTAATCATTATAATATAGGGTCCTGAATTCTTAATTTCCATCAACACAAATGGTATTTCCTGTAATAGTTGTAAATAAATTTATAGTACTAGAAACAGCAAAATCAAATTGTGCAAGAAACCAGCAAATAGTAGTTAGAAATGGGGTATAGCAAAAGTTAAATGCTGGAATCACCATGAGGAATGAGACAAGGTAGGGAAGAAGAAAAAATTTCTAGAGATATTTTGAATATGTTATAGCCTTTTATTGTGGATTTGTGACATAATATTAAGAGATTGACTACGAATTACAAGGAGACTGCAACTACTGAAGTGAAATGATCCTAAAGAAGTTCTTTGCACTTTCACCCCGCGTAAAAGAAGAAATGAGGGAGACTTATGGATAATTTTAGAAGAGAGAGAAGGGGAGAGCGGACTTAACCAAGAATAGAAGAGAAACATAAATGATAAGAGGTTCAGGGGAGAGAAGGGGAAGAGAGCAAAAAAGAGGAGTTTCAGCAGCCTAGGGGGCAAAAAGTAAAGGCTTGTTCTCAGGCAAGTTAATTTCATTTTCATATTTGTGTATACAACCTACAAGCATCCCCTATATATAAAAAGGATATGGAAACTAATGATTCCTAATAAGGTAATGTTTAATTCGATATTAATTACTTTCTCTCGCACTCTCCAATGTCTACCAAGTCTCTCTATTCTCCATAGCTAGTTAAGCCTCTCTATTTCTCTTAGAAGCTCTCCTTTTCTCTATCTATCTGAGATATTAAAGAAGAGAAGAAACCATATGTAAAGCAAAAAAAGAGAAGAAAGAGAATGGACAAAGGCAAGAAGAATCATGAAAGAAATAAGATAAATGGAGCCATCTAAAATAAAAGGAAGATTTGTCCATTAGTTGAAAAGCCTATTGCTATTCTACTTCCTACTTTAATTCTTGAGATAAAATCTAAACAACCTCATATCTACAGCTTTTGGACGATCCTTGAAGAAGGATAGTGCAAATGACCACTTCATTATTCCAAAAACTTCACAAAAGAAACTGATGTGATACAATGAAGATGACATAAGAATTGCTTGTATGAAAATTAAAAAATTGTGAACTTGGCGTAGTTAAACATAAACGAATGCGTTGTCAAGATAGATCTTTAGAAAATTCCACGGAAGAACTAAGTAAAGACAATTGATTACAATTGAGAGCAATAGGAAACTTGCAAAATTACATCAAGTCATCAACAAATAAGTAGAGCAAATGACCAATAATACAATCCAAAGTTGAAGATCTAGATCATTCACCTCGGGGTCCCTCACTTACACTCTTGCTATCGCTCGGCTTAGCGGAGGAGAATTGCAAACAAGCTTAGGGATGCCACTAATAGACACGTGATGCCAAGGGGGCTAGTCGCCGAGGAAGGAGCCGGGGTTGGAGGAGCGGGTAGTCGTCTGATGATCTTCCACTCTTCACTAAGTCGTTGCTCGTCGAAGACTTCCGCCAAGTGAGGAAGGATACGATCAACGTATTCCTTGACGGTGTTCTCGGTTTCGAATCCGGGGTCAAATAAGGGTGACCGGATGACATCGATCTCCCCGCGAGAATTGAGCAATAGGCCATGATCAACTTCCGGATCCGCCATTCATGATCAAGACGGAAGTGATATGTAGCGGTGGAGTAAGTGTGGAGGAGCCGCCACTTATGAGAATCGACCAAGAGGAGGAGGGGATTGGGTGAGATCTCGGATAGGAGGTGGAGAGAGGAGGGGGGGAGAGGAGAGCTCGGGTTGGAGGTGGTGGGGAGAGGGGAAAGAAGGGGCGGCTTGGTTGTGGCGGGATTAGGGATGAGTAGTAGAAAATCTGAAATTAATTCTTAGATTTAATGAAATTGGAGGAAAGGATTTGAATATGAATTCAAATTCAAATAAAAGGATTAATGGGAGGTAATTAGAGGGTCTTGATTGAGGGCAATTAATGAAAAGTGGAGAGAGAGAGAGAGAGAGAGAGAGAGAGAGAGAGAGAGAGAGAGAGAGAGAGAGAGAGAGAGAGAGATCATGGAGAGGGGCTGGCCATATGGAGAGCTGAGAGAGAGAAGGTTATGTTAAGTAAGTGGGCCCTCAGGAGAATAAACAAAGGTTAAATCAAATATGAAATTTGATTTCAGATTTGATCTACTTAGAAAGTTTCCTAAATGGTTTTAAAGCACTAGGAAACATTGGAATCCAATCAGTTAATTGAATTATAAAAAAAGTAAACTTTCCTAATTGGTTAGGATGTAAATTAGGAAAGAAAATTGATGCACTTGAATTTGAATTTCAAATTATGGGAGCAGGTTGGCCGGAGGGTTGGCTTGGGGACGGTGGGGAGGCGGGGTGGAGGAGGGGAGGCCCGTGGCTAGGTTGTTGGCCGGCGGGTGGGGCGTCCAAGGAGGCCGGCGGTATAGGGTGGGGGCTCGGGTTTGGGAAGAAGAAAAGGGATTTGGGTGTGGAGGGAGGCCGGCGGATGATGGGTGAGGAGAGGAAGTTGAATTTAGGGAAAAAGAAGAGATCAGGGATGCGAACCTTGGAATCCTCCGATGGTTGACGGGTCGTGCTATCACCCTCCTTGGGTTTCTCCTCTCATGAACTCACTTAAAGATCAAGGCAAAGAACATAAAATTCATTCAATAATTCATCATCCATTACAATGCAAGAGGCCTCCTATAAATAGGCCAAAATGAAAGAAAACCAGAAAGACACAAATGCCCTCGGGGCTACAATAACGACTCAATACCCACAGGGGTAAACTAGGAAAAATAGAAAATGCAAGAACAAAATAAAATACAAAATATATCAAAAATAAAGACTCTAGATCGTAGTCATCGATCTACTGACTTCGACAACGGTACACATGTCGAAATCTTGGACTGATGTCCTCATCAGAAACTAACCAAAATCTTAAGTTATTTGAATAATCAAGTGCAATATACATAACCTTGGTGTTGGAGCATACTATCGTTTACCTTCAAGTTTGAAGGACGATTCACAAGAAAACCTCATCTCAATATAGGATAATGCACTTATTATTTGTTTTATTGATTCTAAGCACAGAATATTCTAATATTTTATCTAGTAAAATAAGCACTAATATATCATAAGAATGCTAAGATAAACATTCTAGAATGAAGAATGTTTGTAAGTTTTGAAGTAAATATTAATGCAAAAGGAAAACAAAAAATTCACCACTGATGCTCTAGCATGGTGCTATAAATTTTTTTAATCTAATCTGATGTGAAACAATCAATGGAATTGCAAGATTTTAGTAAGAACCTTGTTTTAGCAATGAAATTATAGGATTAATGTTTCACTAAGTTAAGACTTTCAGTTTTCGTGGTTATCGATTGCTTCAAGTATGCGGTTACACGTTAGATTAACAGGAAGATCCGAAATAATAGCAAGGAAATAGTAAAACAAATATGCGATTAATGATAATCCGTCACTTAACAAATAGAGCTTTCAACTTAGAGTTTCCCTCTTGATTGCTCGTTGGAAGTAGGGTTAGCGGAGGAGGAATGCCAGCAATCCGAGTGATGCCACTGAAAGACAGAGGATGCCAGCAGGTTTGATCAACGGGAAGTTGGTCGGAGTTGGAGAGACAAGTGGTCGTCCGGTGATCTTCCACTGTCATGTAGGTCGTTGTTCGTCGATGATGTCCGACAAATGGAAGAGAATACGCTCAACGTATTCCTCGACAGTGCCTTCGGATCCAAATCCGGGGTCTAAGAAGGGTGATTGAATGACGTCAATTTGCCCTTGAGAATTGTAAGCAAATCCGTGATCAACTTCCGGATCCGCCATCCATGAGCTTGAGAGTATCCGTGTGGTGTTCTTTGGTGGAGCAGCCGGTTGAGAGAGATGGAGAGGGGCAGCGGAGACAGGAGAGCCGACGGGTAAGGAGGACAGGAGAGGAGAGGGGCGGGTAGAGTTAGGGGAAATTAGGTTAAATCCACTTTGAAATTAATTACCAAGGAAGGTAATCACATTAAGAGAATTAATTGAGGGTGGAGGGAAGGATTAGAATTCAAAGTATGAATTCAAAATTTGGGTATTGTGTGGGGGGGGGGGGGGGGGGGTGGCATCAATATGGAAGAGGGTGGGGTGAATTGAGAGGGGAATTAATGATCCTAATACCTTGGTTCACTTTAGGAAAAAGGATAAATAATTAAAATCTAATTTAATATTAAATTAGACTCAAATTGAAAATAGCACCATAGAGCTAGGTTAGCAAAAATCTGAAATTTCATTCATCAAAATCATCATTCAAAAATAATACAACGACTAGGACTTAATATATATACCTCCAAAAGCACATAATGTAAAAGACACATGTGCCCTCAAGTTACAACATGAAACAAATCCCTCATAGGAGTACAAGTGAAAAACTCAAAAGTAAATAAAAGAAATACACTAAAACATCATAAATAGAGACTGAATCGTAGCCGTCAATCTACAATTCCTCCAATGATAAGTACGTCGAAATCTCCTGTGGATTTCCCCATCATAATCCCTATGAAGATCTTAATTGCAGTGTTTCATAGTCATTGTTATTCTTATCCCAAGCTTTGTAACAACTTTACGAATCCTCCTTAACCACTTCTATTGATTAAGACAAAATTCATGATAATTCTAGACTAAAATGTCATTTGTTCCATTAAACATCATCTCTCTACCTCTATCAACGGTGATTCAGCACCATTGTTAGCCTATCTCTTTCACATTTCTTCCATCTCATATTCCAATGTACATTTGTTCCATCTCATATTCCAATGTCGCTTCATCTTGGTCATTCTTGTACATGCCAAACCACTCAAATTATTCCATGACACCATATTTCAAATAGCGTGTAACAAATGTATTATATATACCATCTAATATCATGCCTTTTTGCCTTAGTTTTACTAAACTTGATCTAACATTTTAATTTTGCTCCAATCAACTTGCTCTTCGTAACTTATGATCACCTAAATTTTTTATGTTCATAATAATGGATGGTATTCTCATTAAGGCATATGAGACTTTGAGTTTAATCCCTAATCAAATATTTAAAAATTTTAGGTATTAACTCAATAATCATGTACAAAACAAATAGTCAGGTAGATATCATGCTTCTTATGTGAAAGCTTAAAAATGGATTAAGCTTTTTCGTAGGAATTTATTCAATATCATTGCATGAATCACATGACGAGGTAAGTATTAACCTTCTTACATTAAAACTTGAAAATGGTTTAGGTGATTCTGCATAAATTAGATTTGCACCGGGCTACAAATGGACTATGTATAACATCTAATTTCATTATTTTTGTGCTAGTTTTATCAAACTTTGATTTAATATTCTAAATTTGCTCCAATCAACTAGCTCTTTGTGACTTTTTGTTACACTAAACTCTTAAGTCCATAATAATGGATGGTTTTCTGTTTCATCCCACATCAAATATTTGAAATATTAGGTATTGACTCAATATTCATGTCTAAATCGCATAGTGAAATAATTATCAAGCTTCTTATGTGAAAGTTTGGAAATGGGTTAGGTGATTTGTTAGGTATTTATTCAATATTAATACATGAATAATATGATGAGGCAGGTATCAAACTTCGTGTGTAAAAAACGTGCAAATTGATTAGGTGACTTTACATAAGTTGGGTAGGTTTGCATTGGGTTGTGGCTATGCATGGAAGCTTAATTGGCATGAAAGCATGAGGCTAGCTTGAGTTTTTTGCATAATAGTTAACAAAATTGATAGGAGAGAGAATAGAGGAGAAGATGTTGGAAAATAAGAGGCTATAGAAAGAGAAGGAATTCTAAAAGAGAAGAGAAACATTTGTAAAACTCACTTTTATTTCACTCTTAAACTTCTTGATTCTACTTCATGCATAAGACACCACACCTATTTATACTAGTGACTTTCCATTTAGGATTGTGCCAACACATTTCAATCCAATGACTACCATTGACTCTCTAGAATATTCTCATATCTTATTTTACAAAAGTTCTTAATTGTATATTCTAGAATTCTCTAAATAACTTTTAGAATATATTTCTAGAATCATCTAAAATATTCATCATAAAGTGGGATTCTAGAATTTTCTAAGGATTTTTCTAGACTATGGGCTCAATTAAAATGCCCACTCAATTAAAGGCCCAATTAATCAAGTTTAATTTTCAACACCCCCTCTTAAACTTTATTTGTTATCCCGAGCAATCTTCTTATCCTGATAAAATCTTCATGCTTGAGAGGCTTGGTGAATATATCAGCTATTTGATCATGAATCTTCACATACTCTATTTGTACATCATTTCTTGTGCTGTTGTCTCTGATGAAGTGATGGCGTGTGTCGATATGTTTACTTCGATTATGATAAACAGGATTCTTGGCCAAGGCGATAGCTGACTTGTTATCGACACAACTCTTTATTGGCTCTTCTTGCGGTAATTTTAACTCCAATAAATTTCAAAGCCAAATTGCATGATAGACACATGAAGTTGCAGCAATATACTCAGCTTCACAAGTATAAATGACAACGATTGGTTGTTTGTTTGACGTCCAAGTGAAAATAGTGTCTCTCATGTAGAACACGAACCCTGTAGTGCTTTTTCGCTCATCTAAGTCTCCGGCCCAATCGCTATCACAATAACCGACAAACTTGAAATCATTTGATGATGAATAGAATAAGTCAAAGCCAATCGTCCCTTTGATATATCGAAGAATCCTCTTGGCAACCTATAAGTGAATTGTTGTTGGTGCCTCAATATAACGATTAACTATTCCAACAGCATAAAGGATGTCTAGCCTAATGCAAGACAAGTAGTGCAAGCTACCAACCATGCTCTTGAAAAATGTTGGATTAACCATTTCATTATTCTCCTTTCTTGAAAACTTGCCTCCAAATTCCATCGGAGTGCTTATGTGGTTGCAATCATTTATATTGAATTTCTTGAGTATTTTTTCCATAGCTTTCTTGAGAAATAAAGATTCCTTCATCCTTTTGCTTAACTTCAATATCGAGGCAATATGTCATTTGTCCAATGTCCATCATCTCAAACTCTTTAGCCATCACTTTCTTGAATTCTTTAAACATATTTGGATTACTTCCAGTGAAGATCAAATCATCCACAAACAAACACACTATCAGAATATCCCCATTCCTTGACTTTGATGTAGAGGGCATGCTCGTAAGGACATTTGCTAAAGTTATTCTCAAGGAAATACTTGTCGATGCGGTTATTTCATGCCCTAGGTGCTTGTTTTAACTCGTAGAGAGCCTTCTTCAGCTGCAAAACCTTGTCTTCTTGCCCTTTAACTTTATAACCTGGTGGTTGTTGAATGTAGACTTCCTCTTCAAGGACTCCATTTAGAAATGCGGACTTTACATCCATTTGATATATTTTTCACCTATTTTGAGCTGCCAAAGAAATGATTAGCCTTATAGTTTCAAGTCAAGCAACAGGAGCAAATACCTCATCATAGTCGATGCTAGCTATTTGGCTGTAACTTTTCGCCACTAATCTTGCTTTATATTTCTCAACTTCTCTTTTGGCATTCTACTTTACTTTGTATACCCACTTTACACCAATTTTCTTGTGTTCTATTAGAAGTGCAGCTACCTCCCTTGTATCGTTCTTCTCGATTGTTTTGATTTCTTCGTCCATTGTCTCCTTCTAATTCTTACTTTATACGGCTTCTTGAAAATTCACGGGTTCACAATCGGCAACGAGGCAAAAGAGAGTGAGATTGTCTTGATTCTCAGTTACCTCATAGATTTCATGTAAACTTCTAAAATGTGGTACTTTTTGCATGTCCCTTCAGGCCTTCACTTGAAGATGATGGTCCTCTTGAGTACTTGCAGTTGGTGTAGTTTGTGGTGTTATGGGCCCATCTCTTTCTTGATCCATCCTTGGCTGCTCAACTTCTTTATCCTTAAAGAAGTTGTAGTGATCTTCATGTGGGTCCCAAACTCGTTCTCCTTCTTCATTGAAGATGACATAACAACTGATGATTGTCTTCATAGTGTTTGGATTATATAACTTGTAGCCTTTTGAGCTGGAGTCATAACCAATGAAAATATACTTCTCACTCTTGTCATCTAACTTACTTTGTTGCTCATCAGGTACGTGCACATGGGCTATGCTTCCAAACACTCTTAGATGAGAGATATCGGGCTTCCTTCCACTCCATGCTTCCTGCAGTGTCATTCACCAAACACTTCTTGTTGAAGATCGATTGGATAAGTAAATCGCGCATAAAACATCTTTGGCCCAAAATTCCTTAGGTAGTCTCTTACTCTTGAGCATATTTCGAGCTATATCAAGGATAGTTCGATTCTTTCTTTCTGCTACACCATTTTGTTGAGGAGATCTTGGGACGGTCAATGGTCAACGTATTCCGTTGGCTTCACAAAATTCTTGAAATTCTTTTGAAGTAAACTCCCCTCCTCGATCGGATCGCATGGCTTTGATCTCGAGGCCGCTTTCTTTCTCCACCAAAGCTATGAATTTTTTGAATACTTCAAATACCTCCAATTTTTTCTTTAAAAAATATACCCATGATTTTCTTGAAAAATCATCTATGTAGAATTACTCTTACCAAGAGAGCTTGGCTTGATTTGACCGCATACATATGTATGTATGAGTTCAAGTGACTTTCTTGCTCTAAAATTTGACTCCTTTGGAAAGCTCTTCCTGAATTGCTTCCCGAGCAAGTAGCCTTCACATATTCGATCTGGGTGTTTGATGCAGGGTAGACGTCTCACCATTTTCTTCTTTGATAATAGCTCCAGTCCTCCAAAATTAAGATGCCCAAATCAAAGATGTCAGAGCCAAGATGAGTCTTTGTAGCATGTTTTGAGACACTTGGCAATATCATTTTGAATATTGAGCAAGAACATTCTATTTCTTGACATTGGTATATTTACAATTAGGTTGCTCATATTGTCTCTTATAGAAAGATTTTTATCTTTCAAATGAATATCATAACATTTCTCTAAGTGACTCAGACTTAAGATATTACTCTTCATATTTAACACATAATAGACGTTGAAAATGAATTGGTGCTTTCCATTCTTCAATCGGATGCGAATATTATATTTTTCCTTCACAGCAACCTTGGACTCATCTCCAAAGGATACATTGCCGCTCACAGACTCGTCAGGTTCCATGAACATACTTTTTCTTCCACACAGCGTTGCTTGCACCTGTGTCCAGATACCATGTGTTATCTCTTTCTTTTTCATTCTCCTTATATGCCAATAGCAAAGTGTCATCTTGTTGACTTCTCTCTTCCACATAATTAGCCTTCACTTCAACTTTATTGTTATTGAGAGTTCTACATTCTGCAGCATAATGACCAAATTTTTTACAATTATAGCACTTCACTTGAGATTTGTCATACCTTGATCTTGATTTTTCTCTTCTACCCCCTCTTGTTGAACTTCCTCGTCCAAAATTTATATTATTGTTCTTGTCATTATTAGAGCTCCAACCTCGTTTGCATCCATGACCACAGCCTTGTCCTTGACCACGACCTCTTCCTTGTTGGCTTCTACCATACTTGAGGCTCTCTTCTTTAGTTGAATTAATTTTTGTTTACAGGAGTTGCTTCGTGATAACTTGCTTCTTCTTTTTCTTTTCTTCATAGGCTTGTAAGAAACCCAGGAGTTGCTCGATTGTCATAGCATCTAAGTCTTTGGTTTCTTCAATAATGGCGACGATATGATCGAACTTTGAATCTAAAGATCGAAGGATTTTCTCTATAATCCTTACATCTTCTAACTTCTCACCATTTCTTTTTAATTGATTAGAAATAGCTAATACTCTAGTAAAGTAGTCGGAGTCGACTTCAACTTCTTTCATATGTAAGGCTTTAAACTCACCTCTTATTGTTTGGAGACGCACCTTCTTGACTTGCTCCGCTCCTTTGTAAGAAGTCTGAAGCTTCTCCCATGCCTCTTTGGCAGACTTCGCATCAAAAATCTTCTTAAAAGCGTAAACATCTAATCCTTGAAAGATTAGATAGAGAGTCTTCTTGTCTCTCTTCCTTGAATCTCTTAGATTATCTTTTGAGCTTGGGATAAACTTGACTCATCTTGTGGCTCCTTGTAGCCATTTTATACCATCTCCCATACATCTTGCGCTCCAAGAAGGGCCTTCATTTTGATGCTTCAATTGTCATAGTTGATATTGTTGAGCGTTGGGACTTGGAAAGGGATCATACCATTGCTCACCATCTCTTTAGGAAGAAACTTTGGCTCTAATACCACTTTGTTGGAAAATAAGAGGCTATAGAAAGAGGAGGAATTCTAAAAGAGAAGATGAACACTTGTAAAACTCATTTTTATTTCACTATTAAACTTCTTGATTTTACTTCATAAATAAACACAAAGACACCACCCATATTTATACTAGTGACTTCCCCTTTAGGATTGTGCCAACACATTTCAATTCTTCTTTTACAGAAGTTATTAATTGCATATTCTAGAATTCTCTAAATAATTATTTTAGAATATATTTTTACAATCCTCTAAAACATTCATAATAAAGTGGGATTTTAGAATCTTCTAAAGACTTTTTTAGACTATGGGCTCAATTAAAAGGCTCACTCAATTAAAGGCCCAATTAATCAAGTTTAATTTTCAACATAAGAAGAAAGAAATAAAAGAAAATCACAAGAAGTTTGAAACATCATCTAATTGCACCAACAATACCTTTTAGAGGAATATATAAAGTGGAAAATTTTCAAGTATTTGTTTAATCCTCTTTTTTTGTTATTTCTTGAAAGTTAATTCTCTCTTATTGTAAGACATCTATGTATTGTAGCTTCTTTATTAGTGGATTGGATCATCTCTCATTTCCTATAAAGGTAAACTTACTTAAGTTTTTGGTTGAAAATAGATTTAGACATCGGTGTATTTGGCCTAACTGTTGTTAAATGCCGCCAAAAGGTCTAAACACCGCCAGCAGCTAAAGCATATAAAAGCCCCAAAGAAAACTCATTCATCAAATATTTTGTTTTATTTTAAAAATAATAACAAAATATTTAAAGCCACACAGAAACAGAGATAACCATATTCTACATTTTCTGAAATCTCCCAAGGCTGAGATCGAAGTTAGACGACACAATCAAGCGGAAAATTACCCCAAAAATCAAAACCGAACCATGAAAGAAATCGAGAAATATTGATTAAATTTTTTCAAGAACTACAAAATTACAACCACTAAATGACATTAACGAGCTAAGAAAGAATGACAATGACGAAAAGAACTCGGGCTAAAGCGTACGAGAAGGGGGGTAACTCCCAGCAGTTTCGAACCAGAACTCTGCCTCCCAAGCCTCTGACGGGGTCTCTTCCCTCACAAAGTCAAAGTACCTCGATGCATCGAACTCGTAATCAAAATCAACTTCCAGGCTGAGGAAATTCACTTCCGCCTCCGCCATCTGCAGCTCCATCCTCTCCAGGCGTGAGAAAGATTCAGTGCATGCAACTACTATCAAATAACCAACGACGAACACAGTCGCCTAATCCTCCTACCAATCGATGAAGTTCAAATGTGCCCTAAAGCTGCCGTTACCCGGCCAAGGAGACGAACAGGAACTACAGCTGCAGCCTGCACGAAGTACGAAAGCGCCAGAAATTTGAATGCGGGGTCGGAACTCCGGAAACACAAATGGCATTTAAGCCCCTCATTCTTTGGCAAGATCCTGGGTATTTTCGTCATTATTTGTTGTACAGGGTCCTGTTTGGAAATACAAAAGGAAATGACATCGTATGCACTCTAGTCTAGTCTAGAATTTAAATGGCACGTAAATGCCCCTTATCCTTGCCAGTCGGCCATTTTGTAATTACAGAATGTTCGTGTTTCCTTGTGTAATTTGGCCAGTGGTGTTCCGTTGGAGAATGAAGGGAAGGGCGTCGTTTCAGGGAGGTAGGTGGAGGCGTTTGGGGCCGCGGAACGTCGCTGAATTCGAAATGTTCGGCGTTTGTACTTAAGATTTGAAAAAATATTTTTTAAAATTTAATTTAACAAAATAATTTCTTAAATGATATGGATAATTTTCATTCGTTTATTTTATAAAGAGCACATTAAGTTCTATAATTACAAAAAAAGAGTATTTTTAATATAAATTTTAAGAAGAATCAAATTGTTCAAATGAAATAGATCACTAGAATGCGACAAAATAAATAGGGCAATTTGAATGCGTTATTTTAATAGGCTCATTCAACACAAATAGGGATCCAGTGAACGTACGCAGAGGAAGGTTCGGTTTTAGGCAAAAAAACATCTGAAAAAACTCTGTACAGGCGCGAAAAACTCGGTACAGGCGTTTTTTTGCCTAAAACCGAACCTTCCTCTGCGTACGTTCATTGGATAGAATAAAAGTTCCTATAAAGATGGTGGGTGTGTTTTTTTGTGTTTTTTTTTTATAATTCTCATAAAAAATTAACTAAATTTTATAAAATTAAATTAAAATAGTTATAAATGTATAATAAATATCAAAATTAATTTTATTTAAATTTTTCTTTAGGATTTAAATTAAATTGAATTATAAATTCAAAGAAAAAATATTAAAAAATCATAAATTTTGATATTTATTAGGTATATTTTGATGCATTTTAAATTTATATTTAACTTTAAATTTGTATTATGTATATCTATGATTTTTGTCATGTATAATATATAAATCATAAATATAATTATAAATAAATATTTTTTTGCATATTTAATATATTTTTATATTTTTTTAAATTGTATATTTTATGCATTTTAGTGGGCAATTACCAATATATAATAAAATTCAAAATTAAATTTTCTATTTAAGTTTCCTCGTATAATTATAAAAAAAAACAGCAAAAAAATATCAATGAAAAGATTCAATCAGCCACTAAAAGTGCTTAAAAATATACATGATAAATATCAAAATTTTGAGTTGTAATGTTTTTTTAATTTAAAATTAAACTAAATTAAATTAAATTTAAAGATAAATACTTAAATAAATTTAGTTATGATATTTATTATATATTTATAACTATTTTTTATTTTATATATATATTCTCTCCCGCCTTTTTTCCCTTGCCCGTGCTATTCAATCTCTTTATCGTCGTCTCTCTCTCCCACATCTCACTACCATTTCTCTCTCTCTCTCACTCTCTTTTTCTCTCCCTATTTAAGTTGAATGCGCCAATCAAAATAGCTCATTCAACTCATTTTTTAAATTTTGCATCAAACATTTTCTTTTGCTACTTATGAGGCTTAATCTGCTCTTTAATAAACAAAACCATTTTGGACTGAGTAATGAAATGCATTATATATGAGAATTGAATTCAGAATTTGTAGTGTATTTCTCAAGATTTTAGCATAATAAAGACTATAGAGAGTAAGAGATGACTGATATTAAAGGCTTATGTTACTTTGGATGAGTGACGACTTTGTTTTGCTGCATCATGTATGTTAATGGTTGTTGATGGGTTCATATCTGCAGTGTGATGAGGTCAAAATTGCCAGCTTGCTATACGCGAGTCGCCAGCTTGCTTGAAAAAGAGCTGTCAACTTAATAAAAGAATTAAGTTGCTAACACGCTACAGAACTGCAAAGATAGAAAATAATAATGATAAAAAAAGATACCTGATACGGCATCACAAAATCATCTTGATCGGGCACGAATCTCGAGGCAAAACCTAGTTGGAAACTTCAAAAATTAATTTCGGGAGCATATGAACTCCGATTTCAGCGAGCTTACAGTCAAACTGAGCGTCTCGGAAATACAAACCCAACGACACCAAGATCAACCCAATCCGAGCCCAAATGAGTCCGAATCAAAGGTTCGAAGCGCTGTTGTAAGATTCAAACCGCAATTTGAGTTACCAAACGGTCTCCGATTTTGACGAGCTTATACTCGAATCGAGCGGCTCGACGAGACGAATCCAACGAGCCCAAGATCATCGAATTCCGACATCATTAAGGCCATCAAATGTCCAACGAACGGTGCATGATTAAAAGATTCGATATCGACCGTCCATTCAAACCACTCCCTGTTCGCCCTTGATCTCACGCCTATTTACGGGCTATGCCACTCCAGAAAAACTATAAATAGAGCCCTCATTCTACACCAAGGGACTGAAGTGAAGAGAGAGAAGAAGAAGAGAAGGAGAAGGAGAAAGGGGAATAGGAGATTCCTCACCTCCTCGACCACCGCCGCCGGAGCTCTTCCTGCCGCCTGAAGACGTCGAAACTCTGCCGGACTTTTAGGAAACGCCAGGAACTCGCAGAAGAAAGAAGAAGAAGAGGAGAAAGGGGAAAAGGAGATTCCTCACCTCCTCGACCGCCGCCGAAACTCTTCCTGCCGCCTGAAGACGCCGGAACTCTGCCGGATTTTTGAGAAACACCAGGAATTCGCAGGGATTTTGTAAACTCACTGGAAGAAACAAGTTGTATTTGAATTATCCCGACTTGTGGGACGAAATCCGCCATTTGTAACCTACGAAAACACTAGTGGAAATTTGCAACTGGGCGAGGCCCCGTGGTTTTTCCCATTGTTGGGTTTTCCACGTAAAAACCCTCGGTGTTCACCCTCTTTTCTGTTTGTGTGTTAAACTTACGTGCAACGCTCGGACGCGAATTTACAAAACTCTACCGCCGCGTATTTTCTGACACGCAACAGTTTGGCGCCGTCTGTGGGAAACACAATCCCACTACTTCGAGTACTGCTACGATGGTGAATAGGCGCAGCAGTCGTTTAGTTGGAGCTTCTCGCTCCAACTCTCATCAGTCCAGAAATCCGTCTATTAACCATAGACGACTAATGTCAGCATCTTTTCACCCTGGGGGGCGGAATGCTGCTGGAGAAGGGACTTTGGGACATTCTTTAGAAGAAAGAATCCGGAAGATGGAAGAATCGCAAAACGAGATCCTCCAACTCCTACGAGATGATCGACAGCCGACGTTGGAGGAGATCCTTCCCCCTCGGGATCCACCAAGGGTTGAAGATATTCAATTCGAGCGTCGACAAGAAGAAATTCGTCTTCCTCCACATCCTCAATCACAACAGGAAGATGAACTTGCCAATACAGCGAGTTCAACACATCCTCGCATTTTTTCGGATCTCCCCGAAGGCTCTCCCCAACCACACATCGCGGGATTCCCTCACAATGTCCTGCGTCGCGAACTGCAAAAATTGGTACGGGAAGAGTTCCCCCGGGAAGATGTGAGGCATGCTCTCCGACAGAGGAATTTCCAGGAATCATCACCTCTAACGGAAGCCATTCTTCAGCACCCCATTCCAGTAGGATTCAAAGTGCCAAATGTTGAGTCCTACGACGGGACGACCGACCCATATGAGCATATCGACTACTACAGAACCATCATGCATATTCAACGAGCATCAGATGCACTCCTCTGCCAGGTCTTTCCCGCCACCCTTAAAGGACAGGCCCGAACATGGTTCTACTCGCTTCCACCTGGAACGATCCCCTCTTTTGTCAAATTGGCAAAAGTATTCGTCGAACAATTTGTGGCCAATCGAAGAATTGCTAAGGATTCTTCCCACCTCTCCGGGATTCGCCAAAATGAGGGAGAATCGTTGAAGGAGTATTTTCAACGATTTTCCACTGAAGCACGACAGATTCCAGGAGTAGACCCTGAATTACTCAGAGGGGTCTTTCTTGAAGGTCTTCGTCCTGGCCCCTTCTATTCGGCCCTTATGCGAGACACCGTCCATTCGTACGCTGACTTGATCCATCGCGTGGAGGCACAAATCTCTGCGGATGAAGCTATAAATGCTCACAGGAAACAGTTTGAGCAAATCAGCGGGAAGCGCAAAGGTGCACCTGGGATGGATAATTCTTTCCCACAGCAGAAAAAGCATGAGAAGAATAATCTACCTCATAGGTCTCCGTCACCACGACGAGGACCTCGCCAAGAAAAGGAGTACACCCCACTTAATACATCCCAAGCAAATGTATTAATGGCCATCCGGGATCAGGAGAACGTGAAATGGCCACACCCTTTGAAGCCCAACGTAGGAAACCAGGAGCAATATTGCCACTTCCACCGTAGCCGTGGGCACACTACTGAAGCATGTTGGCAGCTCAATGAAGAAGTTGAGAGACTGATCCGACAAGGATATCTCCGACAATTCATCAAGAATACACCAACCCGAGATGAAGTTGGTCCGACTGGGGGGCAGAATCAACAACAAAGACAACCATTGAATAATGTTCAAATGGTTGGAGAGATTGAATGATCACGCACTTCGTGTATTTGTATTAACAAATATTACTTGTCTTGTTCTCATTTTTATGTCGAGTTGAGTGTCACTTTGATATCTCTAATATCTTCTTTCAAGTTGAATGTTGTCGTATTGTCACCGTGCGAAGATCTTGTGTGTTGAGTACTTTGTAATTTGTAAGTCGTACCAGGAAACTATTGTACTATGCTTACGTAATGCAGTAATAGAATGTTCATGTTGTTGTGATATGATTTTTCCTCTTATGAAAGATAAGAATAAACTTCTCAAACTCTTTCTCCGTGATTCGAGGAATACACAATTCATATTGTATCTCAATCACCGGACGATCAATCCCAGGGGGATTTGATCCTGACCTCATCCACACAGGTTAAACGTCATCGAGCAGGGCTCCAACATACAACCTCGGATAGGTCTTACATCCTTGGTGGATTCTCTTGACCTCTTCCACACAGGTTAACGTCGTCGAGCAGGGCTCCGACATACAACCTCGGATAGGTCTTACATCCTTGGTGGATTCTCTCGACCTCTTCCACACATGTTAATGTCATCGAACAAATGTTCTGACATACAACATCGGATAGGTCTCACATTCTTGGTGGATTCTCCTGACCTCATCCACACAGGTTAACGTCGTCGAGCAGGGCTCCGACATACAACCTCGGATAGGTCTTACATCCTTGGTGGATTCTCTCGGTCTCTTCCATACAGGTTAATATCATCGAACAAATGTTCTGACATACAACCTCGGATAGGACCTCTACCCGACATCGGACTTCTGCTCGTCAGCGGACTCCTATTCGTCGTCGGACTTCTGCTCGTCAGCGGACTTCTACTCGTCGTCAGACTTCTGCTCGTCAGAAGACTCCTATGCATCGTCGGATTTCTGCTCATTAGCAGACTCCTACCCGACGTCGTACTTCTACTCTTCGTCAGACTTCTGCTCGTCAGAAGACTCCTACGCATCGTCGGACTTCTGCTCGTTAGCGGACTCCTACCCGACGTCGTACTTCTCTCTGTCGTCAGATTTCTGCTCGTCAGCGGATTTCTACCTGACATCGGACTTCTGCTCGTTAGTTGACTTCTGCTCGTCGTCAGACTTCTGCTCGTCAGAAGACTCCTATGCATCGTCGGACTTCTGCTCGTTAGCGGACTCCTACCCGACGTCGTACTTCTACTCGTCGTCAGACTTCTGCTCGTCAGAAGACTCCTACGCATCGTCGGACTTCTGCTCGTTAGCGGACTCCTACCCGACGTCGTACTTCTCCCTGTCGTCAGATTTCTGCTCATCAGCGGATTTCTACCTGACATCGGACTTCTGCTCGTCAGTTGACTTCTGCTCGTCGTCAGACTTCTGCTCGTCAGAAGACTCCTACGCATCGTCGGACTTCTGCTCGTTAGCAGACTCCTACCCGACGTCGTACTTCTCCCTATCGTCGGATTTCTGCTCGTCAGCAGATTTCTACCCGACATCGGACTTCTGCTCGTCAGCGGACTTCTACTCGTCGTCAGACTTCTGCTCGTCAGAAGACTCCTATGCATCGTCGAACTTCTGCTCGTTAGCGGACTCCTACCCGACGTCGTACTTCTACTCGTCGTCAGACTTCTGCTCGTCAGAAGACTCCTACGCATCGTCGGACTTCTGCTCGTTAGCGGACTCGTACCCGACGTCGTACTTCTCCCTGTCGTCAGATTTCTGCTCGTCAGCGGATTTCTACCCGACATCGGACTTCTGCTCGTCAGTCGACTTTTGCTCGTCGTCAGACTTCTGCTCGTCAGAAGACTCCTACGCATCGTCGGATTTCTGCTCATTAGCAGACTCCTACCCGACGTCGTACTTCTCCCTGTCGTCGGATTTCTGCTCATCAGCAGACTCCTACTCGTCATCGGACTTCTGCTCGTCAGCAGACTTCTACCCGACGTCGGACTTCTGCTCGTCAGCGGACTTCTACCCGACGTCGGACTTCTGCTCGTCAGCAAACTTCTACTCGTCGCCAGACTCCTGCTCGTCGACGAATTTTCGTCGGTCTTCTACCCGAAGTCAGACTTCTTCCTGTCGTCGGACTTCTGCTCGTCGGCAGACTACTACGCGTCATCGGCTTCTCGCAACGCATTCTCGAACTCTCCCCTTTGACTCCACACTCGATCGTTGTCTACTAACGGGCTTCAACTCGATCGTCCATCGCCAACAAACCTCCGCTCAGATGAAAAAGAGATCCCGTAGGCTTCTGCGCGCAAGGAGGGGCACTAAGTCGAGCAGGAAAGAATTCCAACTCGCAAATAGCGGAAGCCTCAACCGCCAATAAGCCGGAGGGGGAGGAAGAAATCCCGTAACTCCTGCACCAGAGAGGGAGCGCTAATTCGAGCGAGGGATATTTCCCACGCGCAAAACAGCGGTAGTGTAATATCTCGTTTCCTTACTGTTCCTCTCTGATTTGGATTTTCCTCCCAGAATCGGCCAGGACGAAGTTTGGATCATCCAGGCCGATCAGTGCATTGAAAACAGCTGATTTCTGGAGCAAATTCTGGACAGAATCGTCCAGGACGATATTGAGATCGTCCAGGACGATCTGCACTGTTCCTAAAATCGTCCTGATCATCGCCCTGGAGTATCGGCCAGGACGACCAGAATTGGTCTGATCGTCCAGGCCGATCGAGACGATCGGCCAGGCCGATCCATGTATGATATAAGGAAATGAGCTCGTTTTGAGGAGAGAGAAAATCATTTATTAAAAATCAGATATTTGTAGAGAGAGAAAGAGAAAGGAAAGAGAAGAGGAAGTTGGTTTTCGGAGACCGCGGAGCGCTTTTCGTCCGACGCTGCTGTTGGGAAAAGTGTAGATCTCGTGGTAAGGACTCCGAACCCTGTTTCTGTTTTCAGAGATTTTGTATTTTGACCAAGATATGATTTGTTTTGTGTTTTCGTAGTCGACTTTTCGACCTGATTTTGATTTGACAAGACTTTCACCGCACAACTTCTAGTATGTTATAGATATGATTATTGTACACGATTTGACTGTATCCTACGAAGATTTTACCGGTCGGAATTGATTCTACGAGATTTTAATCGAATTCTTCGTGCTTTTAATTGAATAGAAAATAATCGGGACTTGATTTGATTTGGATTCTATAGATCGATAGTCTTGTATTGATGTTATAGATATTCCTTTGTAATTTGGAAAGATTTGGAAACTGTGTCTTTTTGCAGGATTTTTGTGTAAATTTGACCGACTACTGTTATGCTGCCCGATTTTCGTACGATTCTTGAATTGTATGAAATTGATAGATTGATTAGATATAGATATGATTATTGATATGATTGTTCTAATATTGATTATTGATTGCTTATTGATACTGGAACACGTATAACCTGGTTGAACATTGGTTGGAGATGATACCTGTACAGGATGGTGGGCCGACGGGCTTTCCTTTAAATCATAGATCATGGATCATGGATATAACGATGGGAGTCATAAGGAGATCATAGGCCGACGGGCAATAGAGTGACGACTCTTTCTTTTCATAGAACCAATGTATTGATATCTACAACAGCAATATGGATTCTACAACAGCAACATGACCATAGATTGTACTTGTTCAGTATATAGTATTGAATTGCATGTTTACTGTATTGCTTTATTGATTCATTGATTTATAGACTCCTGCTTTATCGACTTTGATTGGATTTACTGTATCGTACGATTTCACTGATTTCATCGATTGACTATTGAACATTGATACTACTGATCATTGGATGGATATAGATATTGCATTGATAGCATGGACATCGTACTACTGCTTATAGATTCATTGGTATTGTTGCCTATAGACTTGTAGATTTACTGTTGCTACTGTTCTTCACTGTATTGACTGTTTTATAGATCTATTGTTTCGTATCGTTTTCCTCTACTGATTTCATTGATTTGATCGTATCGATTTGATTGACGACGCTGATTGATTTAGTAGATTGATTGAATTGATTTATCGTATTGTCTGCTGCTGCATTGATTGGTATTATCGACTATTGATTTCCGCTGCATAGACTCATTGACCATTGACTGGTTCGGATTGATAGATTGACATGCATATTGATCGCATTGCCGTGCTCTGATTTCAGTTATAGGTATTAGGTGACCTGCTGGGCTTTGTAAAGCTCATTATATGTGGTTGATATTTTCAGGTCAGGGCTCGGGAGCAGGAGATAGGATTTGATCCAGATCTGCAGGTTTTTAGTTCTTTTGATAGATAGTTGATTCTTTGTACTCAGGACAGGACAGCTTTTCTACTTGCATTGATAGTGTAGTTCCTGAGTATTGTATATGATGTTTTGAGTTATGAATCGACTTGTTTATGGATGTTTTAAATGTTAGAAATGTCTGATAGATCGCTTACTGATGGATTTATAGATAACTCTGGTAAATTGTTGTGGAATTGATGGACATTCTTTCCAAGTTAGATCTTGGGGCGTGACAAGTTGGTATCAGAGCAATGTTATTGGAAGAATGAATTGTTACCAGAGTTGTAGGTTTGGATTGAGAGATTGGGTAGATTGGGTAGCTTTAAGAGCTTCATTGGCATACATCATTGCATATGTGTATCATTTGTTCTGAATTGTGCAGGTGAAAAGATATGGATCCTCCGGCAGAATCCAGTGTACCGAATGAGCAACACAGCGCATCTCCAGCACCTTCAGAGAGTATGATGCAGTTAGCTACTGCGATTGCACATGTTATGGGGGATGCCCAGAGTAAGATGAGTGGGAGCAAAGAGGAAGAAGTTGACAGACATTTGCAGATGTTCCACAAGCTGAAGCCTCCGTTGTTCAAAGGGGCTGTAGGACCACAGGCTGCTGAGGATTGGATAATGAGGATAGAGAAGATTTTTGATAGCATGCAGTGTCCGGGGAACAGGAAAGTACCTTTGGCAGCATTCATGTTGGAGAGTGAAGCGGAGAGATGGTGGATCGGACAGCAGAGAGAGAAATTCCAGGGGAAGACCAATGCTGAGATCACCTGGGATGAGTTCACTACAGTGTTCAGGATGTGGTTTGTACCACCGTCAGCTCAGCGACAGATGCAGGAAGCATTCATGAGATTGGAGCAAGGCCGCAAGTCAGTGATGCAGTACGAGTCCGAGTTTACTGCACTTGCGAGGTATGCTGCTCACTTGATCCCTACTTCTGAAGACAAGTGTTATAGATTTCTGCACGGATTGAATAGAGAGCTGAGGCAACCACTAGTACCTTTCCGGATCCATGAGTTTTCTGAGCTAGTGGAGCGGGCTCGACTGATAGAGATTGAGTTGTCGGCACCGGTATCGAGGTACGAGGATACCAGGAGGAGGAGAGATGACGTACGACGAGATGATTCCAGAGATAGAGAGAAGAGAAGCAGGTATGAGGGTTCGAAGGGATCTGCATCGGGATCTGTGTCACGATCTGCATCGGTAGTATCGCCTGGTGGTTCTGGCGAGTGTACTCACTGTGGTAAACGACATGCAGGTCGGTGTTACCTATTGACGGGACAGTGTTTTTATTGTGGACAGCAAGGACACAGAGCGATAGATTGTCCTCAGAAAGGACTGGGCGGAAGGACTGCTTCTGGCACGGGTACAGGACAGCAGAGGACTGTTGCCTCGAGAGCCTACAGTGAGAGATCAGGGAACCGGATGGATGATAGGACTGTCAGAGATCAGAGGGAGACAGTTGCGCCACGACCTCCAGTGGTGCCACGCATCTACAGTCTGCAGAGTTTACAGCATCAGGATCAGCAACGACCAGAAGATTCTACTGGTAAGATTGATTTGACTAACCGATTGATATTGACATATGAACATTGCATATTGACATTGGATTGATTGCATTGTGTGTTCTGTATGGATTTCGACGAGTTTTGTTTTGGATTTGGATTTGATCGATTTGGTTTGCTTCGTGTTTTGCTTCGTACCTTTAGGGAAATGTCGGGACGACATTTTTCTAAGGTGGGGAGATTGTAATATCTCGTTTCCTTACTGTTCCTCTCTGATTTGGATTTTCCTCCCAGAATCGGCCAGGACGAAGTTTGGATCGTCCAGGCCGATCAGTGCATTGAAAACAGCTGATTTCTGGAGCAAATTCTGGACAGAATCGTCCAGGACGATATTGAGATCGTCCAGGACGATCTGCACTGTTCCTAAAATCGTCCTGATCATCGCCCTGGAGTATCGGCCAGGACGACCAGAATTGGTCTGATCGTCCAGGCCGATCGAGACGATCGGCCAGGCCGATCCATGTATGATATAAGGAAATGAGCTCGTTTTGAGGAGAGAGAAAATCATTTATTAAAAATCAGATATTTGTAGAGAGAGAAAGAGAAAGGAAAGAGAAGAGGAAGTTGGTTTTCGGAGACCGCGGAGCGCTTTTCGTCCGACGCTGCTGTTGGGAAAAGTGTAGATCTCGTGGTAAGGACTCCGAACCCTATTTCTGTTTTCAGAGATTTTGTATTTTGACCAAGATATGATTTGTTTTGTGTTTTCGTAGTCGACTTTTCGACCTGATTTTGATTTGACAAGACTTTCACCGCACAACTTCTAGTATGTTATAGATATGATTATTGTACACGATTTGACTGTATCCTACGAAGATTTTACCGGTCGGAATTGATTCTACGAGATTTTAATCGAATTCTTCGTGCTTTTAATTGAATAGAAAATAATCGGGACTTGATTTGATTTGGATTCTATAGATCGATAGTCTTGTATTGATGTTATAGATATTCCTTTGTAATTTGGAAAGATTTGGAAACTGTGTCTTTTTGCAGGATTTTTGTGTAAATTTGACCGACTACTGTTATGCTGCCCGATTTTCGTACGATTCTTGAATTGTATGAAATTGATAGATTGATTAGATATAGATATGATTATTGATATGATTGTTCTAATATTGATTATTGATTGCTTATTGATACTGGAACACGTATAACCTGGTTGAACATTGGTTGGAGATGATACCTGTACAGGATGGTGGGCCGACGGGCTTTCCTTTAAATCATAGATCATGGATCATGGATATAACGATGGGAGTCATAAGGAGATCATAGGCCGACGGGCAATAGAGTGACGACTCTTTCTTTTCATAGAACCAATGTATTGATATCTACAACAGCAATATGGATTCTACAACAGCAACATGACCATAGATTGTACTTGTTCAGTATATAGTATTGAATTGCATGTTTACTGTATTGCTTTATTGATTCATTGATTTATAGACTCCTGCTTTATCGACTTTGATTGGATTTACTGTATCGTACGATTTCACTGATTTCATCGATTGACTATTGAACATTGATACTACTGATCATTGGATGGATATAGATATTGCATTGATAGCATGGACATCGTACTACTGCTTATAGATTCATTGGTATTGTTGCCTATAGACTTGTAGATTTACTGTTGCTACTGTTCTTCACTGTATTGACTGTTTTATAGATCTATTGTTTCGTATCGTTTTCCTCTACTGATTTCATTGATTTGATCGTATCGATTTGATTGACGACGCTGATTGATTTAGTAGATTGATTGAATTGATTTATCGTATTGTCTGCTGCTGCATTGATTGGTATTATCGACTATTGATTTCCGCTGCATAGACTCATTGACCATTGACTGGTTCGGATTGATAGATTGACATGCATATTGATCGCATTGCTGTGCTCTGATTTCAGTTATAGGTATTAGGTGACCTGCTGGGCTTTGTAAAGCTCATTATATGTGGTTGATATTTTCAGGTCAGGGCTCGGGAGCAGGAGATAGGATTTGATCCAGATCTGCAGGTTTTTAGTTCTTTTGATAGATAGTTGATTCTTTGTACTCAGGACAGGACAGCTTTTCTACTTGCATTGATAGTGTAGTTCCTGAGTATTGTATATGATGTTTTGAGTTATGAATCGACTTGTTTATGGATGTTTTAAATGTTAGAAATGTCTGATAGATCGCTTACTGATGGATTTATAGATAACTCTGGTAAATTGTTGTGGAATTGATGGACATTCTTTCCAAGTTAGATCTTGGGGCGTGACAGGTAGCCTCAATGTCAGAGAGCCAGAGGGAGAGGAAGAAATCCCGTAACTCCTGCACCAGAGAGGGAGCGCTAATTCGAGCGAGGGACATTACCCACGCGCAAAACAGCGGTAGCCTCAATGTCAGAGAGCCAGAGGGAGAGGAAGAAATCCCGTAACTCCTGCACCAGAGAGGGAGCGCTAATTCGAGCGAGGGACATTTCCCACGCGCAAAAACAGCGGTAGCCTCAATGCCAGAGAGCCAGAGGGAGAGAGAGGAGAAGGTGCAAGTTTCCTAAGGGCCTAGGAGTCCTATTTATAGGTTTTTGGAGAAAAAGGGGGGAAGTTATTACAAATTTCGGAATTATTCTATTTTAGAAAAATTTTAGGAATTTTTTGCAATTTTTTGGGATTTTTTCGGAATTTTTTGGACCCAAAAATAGCAAAAATGCTATTTTTCAACGTACGTGGGGCCCACTAGGTCGGTGCGGCCAACCGACCGCACGAAGAGGCGCGGCCAGCGCGGCAATCCGCGGCAGGCACGCGCGGATTGCGGCCAGCCACCGCTGCAGGCGCGGCAGCCACGCGCGGCAGCCCCAGGCGCAGCCCTCCGCGGGTGAGACTAGCCAGGCGCGCGGCTAGCCCAAGCGCGGGTGCGACTAGCCAGGCGCGCGGCTAGCCCAGGCGCAGCCCTCCGCAGGCGCGGGCGCAGCCCTTTGCGGGCGCGCGGTTCGGCCGCAGGCACGCATGCGGCCGCAGCGCCGCCGGCAGTGGCGGCGGTCGGCCTACGGCGGCGACGGCCGGTTCGGCCGGTTCGGTCGCCTGGTCCGTTTTGGGCCCATTTTTTCGCCCCGGGAAGACCAAATCGGACGTTTTTGGGGTCCCCGGACCCATTTTTCGACGTTCCGGACTCAATTTTGGCATTTTCAGAGCCGTTCGGGGCTTCTACAATCCCGATCAATCCTGGGTCACTCAGAAAAATTTTCCGAAATTTGTGACACATATTTTCGGACCCCTGAAGCTACGACGTCCGAAAATAGGGGGGCAACTGATACGGCATCACAAAATCATCTTGATCGGGCACGAATCTCGAGGCAAAACCTAGTTGGAAACTTCAAAAATTAATTTCGGGAGCATATGAACTCCGATTTCAGCGAGCTTGCAGTCAAACTGAGCGTCTCGGAAATACAAACCCAACGACACCAAGATCAACCCAATCCGAGCCCAAATGAGTCCGAATCAAAGGTTCGAAGCGCTGTTGTAAGATTCAAACCGCAATTTGAGTTACCAAACGGTCTCCGATTTTGACGAGCTTATACTCGAATCGAGCGGCTCGACGAGACGAATCCAACGAGCCCAAGATCATCGAATTCCGACATCATTAAGGCCATCAAATGTCCAACGAACGGTGCATGATTAAAAGATTCGATATCGACCGTCCATTCAAACCACTCCCTGTTCGCCCTTGATCTCACGCCTATTTACGGGCTATGCCACTCCAGAAAAACTATAAATAGAGCCCTCATTCTACACCAAGGGACTGAAGTGAAGAGAGAGAAGAAGAAGAGAAGGAGAAGGAGAAAGGGGAATAGGAGATTCCTCACCTCCTCGACCACCGCCGCCGGAGCTCTTCCTGCCGCCTGAAGATGTCGAAACTCTGCCGGACTTTTAGGAAACGCCAGGAACTCGCAGAAGAGAGAAGAAGAAGAGGAGAAAGGGGAAAAGGAGATTCCTCACCTCCTCGACCGCCGCCGAAACTCTTCCTGCCGCCTGAAGACGCCGGAACTCTGCCGGATTTTTGAGAAACACCAGGAATTCGCAGGGATTTTGTAAACTCACTGGAAGAAACAAGTTGTATTTGAATTATCCCGACTTGTGGGACGAAATCCGCCATTTGTAACCTACGAAAACACTAGTTGAAATTTGCAACTGGGCGAGGCCCCGTGGTTTTTCCCATTGTTGGGTTTTCCACGTAAAAACCCTCGGTGTTCACCCTCTTTTCTGTTTGTGTGTTAAACTTACGTGCAACGCTCGGACGCGAATTTACAAAACTCTACCGCCGCGTATTTTCTGACACGCAACAATACCCTCGATCTTGTTCAACTTCACTAACTTACAAATTTTGAACACTTTTTGGAAAACACTTGAATTGGCTCATAAGAAGACTGAGATGAATGAAAAAAATGAAACTTCAAATGGGCCGAGCAAGAAGAAACATGCTTGGTTCATCGAAAAGGGCAGGTTGGCAAGATAAGGTATATTTTTCCATTTTACCTTTAGTATGGATAGATATGATACCTCTGAAACTTTGAAAATGGAGCTTTGAAGCAAGCCACTGGTCTAGCTCCATACTCCATTTCCTGCCATTTCCTTTCCAAGAGAGAGAAAAAAATAAATGCAATCAATTGTCAGACTGCCCCAAGTCACTCAGCTTTTCCAGGCATATAATCAATACTGAAAAAAAAAAAAAAAACCTTCTACATAATGGCTTATAAGCTAACATGACAAAAGATCTACTAGAAGATGAAGATATGGCATTTATTTGGCATACAACATTATTTAACCAATTGTGCAAAACATCTACTACAAGGGTTTACGCCCCCCACTACCTAGGGAAGCGTTGTAAATTATGGAATAATATTAAAGGTTAAATTATGAAGCATCACATAACACATCTTAGTCTGGTGGTTAGCCGCTTAGGCTACCAATTAAGAAGTTTTGAATTCGAGTCTTGTGTATGCGACATGTGTGTGAATTTGACTTAATTGACCTAATATTCAAAAAAAATTCTGAAGCATGTGTTTCCCCTAATAATTCTATTATATCATATTGGCTGAATCTCCAAATTAATTGCGAATGATAGTGATACGTCGTCAAAAATTGCTTTTATCAAGCATGAATCTCGAGGAATATTAAAGTTAGAAACTTCCAAAATTAAATTAGGGACCATCATAATTCTAATTTTAGCAAACTTATAGTCAAACTAGACATATCGAAGAGACAAACCCAATGACAACAAATCAATCCAATCCGAGCACAAATTGGTCTGAATTAAGTACGAAGCATATTCAAAAGGTTCAAAACACTAATTGGTTGACAAAATAATATTCAAATATAGCATGCTTATAGTTGCATTGAGCGGCTCTACATCACTAAATTCCAACATTATCAAGGCTCATAAATACTTGAAAAATGCTCTATGATAAAGGGGATTAATATGGATTCAGCATTCTAAATCTACCCCAAATCTTCTCCATACTTCCAGGGCATGCTACTCTAAAAAATATAAAAATAGACCGGCTACAATAACTTCAAATTAATTAATCATAATTTCTAAATTTCTTATGTCAAAGTTTTCCCTTTACCCTGAACTTTCATAATAAGTACTAAAATCTTCTTCATCTAACTCATAACAATATAAAGTGTTTTTGTTAATCAATCCAAAATTGAAAGCTTCACTTCATTCTTTTGCCCCATTTATCAACAAACTCAATTCAAAAATTAATGAGAAAATCTATCTTCATAATAAAATTTAATACAACATTCATTATCATACACATGTTTGAACATGACATTTGTCCAATAGTTGATCCTCAAGTCATTATAAATTCATTCAATACACAAAAAATATATATTATTTGAATCTAGAGTTCTTTCGTGAAACTTTCTTTGAAATATTAATAATTTTAACTCAGATAGTACCAAAAATAAAATCAAAACAATTGAATATGATTGAATTCACATTAATTGTACTTTAATAAATCCAAACAACTTGAGATGTAGTATAACGCACCTGACTATTGTACTTTGAATTGAACCAGTTAACAATTTGTGTTATGCATGTAATGCAAATTGCATTAAAAACAATAAAAGAAAAAGCTACAAAAGAGAAAACAAACATAGGTTATAGCTAATCTATCACACTCCTTCCTAACCAAATTAAAAATACTTGATGAAAGGTCAACCAGAAGAAAAGTATCTAAAAAAAATCACCATAAATGGCATAGTGCGCACAAGCATCCGACATACTATTGCCCTCTCTAGTAACAAAATGAAAATTTACCTTATTAAAAGCTTCAAGAAAAGAGAAATCCATGCTACTAACTATATTCTTCAATTTCTTGTTGAGCACCAATTTCTTCAATAAATTGATCACATTGATGTTACCTCCAATGACAATACCTTTCTTGTCTACTATCCAATCTTTAATTATCTTTGAAATTGAAAACTGTTAATAGCTCCAAAAGTGATATATCCCAATGCAAAAGCATCCTTCCATATGCTGGCAAAAATCTTCCTCTATTGTCCCTTAACACTCCTGCTATACTTGTTTCATTAGAATTCAATTAGAATTTAAAAAACAAGACTTGTCTAAATCAACCAAATAACCCAAAATAGCCCCAATCAACACGACTCGCCACACTCCGCACCACACACTTCCGCAACCCCGAATTATAATGACACGCCTATGCGCCTATGAGCAGCACCACATTGTCCCCGCACCGCTGGTCCATCAAACTGCTTTCCAATTGCTCTAGCCCAACTCACACAGACCGAGTCGCCATCAAGCCGGCTAATCGCAATCTTGGGTGTCCTACACTGCAGCTCGAACAACGTAGGTGCAACATGACAACGATCAAACTCGCATAACCTCCCTTCCCCAATCGAAGCAGTCAAACTATTGGTATCCTTATCACAATGCGCCGAACTCGGCATCATGCTTGTACACGTTCACAAACACATATTCCAGGTTTGTCCCAGGTAAAGTGGTATCAACCCAAAAACATAGTGAGTTTTAATCCAGGTTGAAAATCCTATTACATTTATAAAATCGAGTCAAATTAATAGCAATCCATTTAAACCCAAGTAAATTTAGATTGGATTCAAACCCAATCCATTGACCAATTTTCACACCCATTCACCTGACCAAGAATTGAAACTTGGAACAATTTTTTTTTTTTTTTTTGAGCCGAGGAAAATATAAATAAAAACGTTGCTCACGCAGTGGTTATCACTTTAATCTTAGCTTTGCTATTACCAAACACTCCAAGAACACAGTTTTCTACATGAATAACCAGAAAGTTCACTACATGAATGACTAGCGAATTTCATCATCCCACTACGGCACTGCTACGAATATAAAGAAAGTACTATTTTTTTTCTTTTTAACAAACTTTTAAAAGAATAAGATATGCGTTACCTTGCAATTATTACAATTACTGAAGAGGATGAGAGCCACCAAGTCAATCCTACTTTATTTTCCCACATTAAGCTAAAAATGGCCACATCAAGATAATTGCGTCAACAAAAATATATTGATCACCAAGAGTCTCAATTTGATGGAGTCAAAATGGAGTTAATAGGACCGGGTTTGATCCAACCAGAACGACTCAAATTCCGCCCAAAAAAACAAAATAAAATATTAAAAACTTCTGAACAAATTAAGTTTTATAGGTCCCCAAACCAAAATCAAATTCATTTTTTAAACAAGTCGACCCAAACCAAACTTTTTTGAGTTGAGCTTGTATTTGATTGGTAATTCAAGCAATTTATTGACAGCCCAGATAAATTGGGCCATCATAAGACTTATGCTTCATTTAAGACGACTTTTTTACTGATTTTTATATCAACTTTTTAGTACAAAAATTTAATTTTTTATATTATAAAGCAGCTTTAAGAAGCAGCCAAAAAAAAACCCCAAACAACGCCTAAGCTTTATCTGACCAAAGCATCTGCATTTATAAAAACTTTCTATACCTAAGTGTAGAACCACTCATCAACCTAAACATCCTTATCCCCGCAACACTTAACTTTAATTTTTACTTATCTTTTAATAGAAACGATTCTGAGCCATAAAGCACACCACCATCTGATTAAATTTTGAATTCAATTTGAGGGATACTTTTCTGTCACACAACAAGTCGGATAGAATTTGGATGCAAACCACCGTTTCAAGGAATATAAGTACTTTTCTAAGGTACGAGGGAGCAGGAGCAAGAGTGAAGAACAACGGCCATTGCACAAGAATATGGAATACACAACGCATACATAAAAGCTCGAACCCAAGACCTCTTGATTAGAAGCCTAAGCTCTCAACCAACAGGCCAAGATGAGCTGTGTTATGAAATACAACTCGGTGATAAATATTTTTCATGGCAGAAATAAAGTGAGTAATAGTATTTCCATCTGTAAATAAAAAATATTTTTCCGTATAATGCAGTATCTTTTTTACCCTTTTCATAATGATATATTATAATATTACACCTCTTCAAGCATCATATCTACTCAAAAGTGCAATAATACTATATCATATGGACAAAAATCCTAAATACCAAATTCCATATAAGAGAGGTAGATGGATCACCTCATCATGTTCAGATAATCCCAAGTTCAACTATTATTAAAAAGAGAGATTCTTTTCACACACACCGCCATTATATTGTGAAGCAACACAACACAAATTAGCAAAACAAATTGTTTGAAATAAGATTGTGCATTAAAAGCCCTTAGAATTGCTTTGAGAAATTGTATTGAGTGATCATCATCATTAGTTCGACGAGATCAGTGAAAAGAAAATTTTCTTAGAAATGCCCACAATAATTAGTTAAGACAAATGCATTGAGAAATTTTTTATATGCATGCAAACCATCGCCAAATCGGCTCAACCAACAACTTAACAATTTGCAGCACTTAAGTTTTAGGCATTAGCATGAGACCTTCCCTATCAACATCATCATCCTCAAGCACCAACAAACACTAAAAATATAATAACAAATCCTTAAAGTAGGGAAAGATGGATTGTCTCTTCGGAGACATCTGATAAAATTGGAATTGAAGGATAGCATGAACCTTGCATAAGGATGACACGCATAAATCGAGAAATAGTTCAATTTAAAAAATAAAAATAATACTAATAAAAACAAATCCTTTTAAGTAGGGAATGATGGATCACCTTACCATGGGTTTTAACCCAAATACAACCACTATAATCATGAGAAATGCTTACAACACGTCATCAAAGAAATCTTGAAGAAGAAGATGATGATAAAAATGATTATGTTATTATCACTTATTTTATGCTTTCAATTAAAACAATTTCATCAGTGTTACTTCGACGGTAGCATATTTTCCCAATTCAAGAAACCAAATGATCCTCAAAGAATTCTTTGTATGAATGCAGAAGGTAGTGCTACTTCATTTGACATACAGATGCAAGCATATAAGAAACTACAGAGAATTGAACCATCAGGACTGATACGTCATGAAAAAATTATCTTAATTTGGCACGAATCTCGAGGCAAAATCAGTTCGGAAACTTCAAAAATTAAATTCGAGAGCATATGAACTCCGATTTCAGCGAGCTTACAGTCAAAAAACTTCCTGCCGCCTGAAGACGGCGGAACTCTGCCGGATATTCGGGAGAACGCCAGAATACTTCCTAACTTCCATGGGATGCTGAAATTCTTCCCAATTTACAAGAGAGTTCTCACCTGACGCCGAAACTCCGCCCAAGTGAAGCCGGAGTTCTCCTCTTCCACCAAAGATGTCGGACTTCTACCCGACGCCGGACTTCTACCGATTATCGGACTTCGCTGGACGTCTATGCGAAGATGCATTTCTTTCTATTGCTGGACTTTTACCTGATGCTGTTCTTCTGATCTTCGTCGTCAGACTACAGTCCTTCCGACCTCCGTCGCCAGCCGACTACGGTCCTCCTAACTTACGTCGCCCGCCGACTACAGTCTTCCCGACATCCGTCACCCGTTGAATACGGTCCTCCTGACTTACGTCGCCCGCCGACTACAGTCCTCCGTCGCCAGCTGACTACGGTCCTCCTGACCTACGTCACCCGCCGACTGCAGTCCTTCTAACAAAACGAATACGTCAATAATAGCTCTTTATATTTACATCATGTAATGTACTCCATAAGATGTACATCAAGCTAAGGTCTTCTCCCAAGGAAGGGCCTCATTTGTAATCAACTGCAAATACTAGTGGATCCGTTCAAACTGGGCTAGGCCCCGTGGTTTTTCCCCCTTTTACAAGGGTTTTTCGTAAAAATCTTGGTGTCTCATAAATGCTAGACCCTCTCTCCTTATCTGATTGCGTGCCGGATTTTCGTACAACGCTAAGACGTTAAATCTTATATTTCTCTACCGCCGCGAATACTCCTGGACGCAACAAGGACGTAATTGCATCGTCTAAGGCTTCGTCAAGGATAGCTTTCTTACGGTTTTTTAAAGTAAATTTCTAGTACAAAAAATCTCATAAACTAAAATTTTTTATACTAGAAAGTTGTTTGAGAAAGCTGTCTTAAACGAAACTAAGTACCAAGATAATTTGAGTTAGGAGTAGCAGAGATAGAGAGAGATAAGGCAAGGGAGAAAATCAACTTCATCGCCTCCAAGACTAATGAAATAAACTTTACCCACGTTACCAAGAGATGATTATAAATCAAGTCAAAGTTGTCTAAAAGAAGATTCCATACCTAAGGGATGTTTAGTAGAAAGATCCGAACAGAATTTAACTTAAATTCTGCCGAAAGCAAATTTGCCAACCTCGAAACCCGGTTTCACTCCCATTTTGAATTGGACGTATTTCACTTAAATCCTCAAATCTCATCACATCAAGAGCTCTTCTCCTTCACATTCCATCATACGCACTACTAGCCCGGTCTTCTCCAGGAAGCTTCCGTCGCTTCCTCTTAAATATTTAGTTAAATTATTAGTAGTATAAAATAATTATCTAATATCTATAAAAATAAATAAAAAGAAAAATAAAGATAAACTAAACAAAAAATTGACCAACAAAGTTCAACGTATTCTAATGTTGGGCAATATAAAGCTCATTAAAATATAATTTGGACATGGTAAAATTGAGATTGATAAGAAGAATATGTGACTAAATAAAAAAAAGGCTAATAATAATGATAATGCAATACCGTTTTATCTGCCTTTTTGTAAAAAGATCATTTCATTATATTTTCGTAAAAATACCATTTTGATAAAAAAAAGCCAACCAAAAAACCACAAATTCGGACATAATGCCTTGTAATGAAACGAACAGAGAAAGAAGAGAAATGGTGAAAGTTTGGAATTATTTGCGCATTGTAATGAAACAATCATAGATACATTCCAACAATAACTAATCAGACAAATGTAATGGATCAATACCTGCCTGCATAACATTCGTAGCCATAAAATTTACTATCTTATATTTCCACGAAAATATATGAGTGTAAGAATATGCTTCCAAATATGCAAGAGATCATTTGATCACTCAATTAATATTCAAAATCATTTGTTAATATCTTCAGCTGATATGTGAAAAGCAAATGAAAACTGATATATCATCAAAAAATTATCTTGGTCGGGCACAAATCTCAAGGAAAAATTAAGTTGGAAACTTCTGAAATTAAATCTGAGATCATCCGAACTTCGATTTCAGCAAACTTACAATAAAACGGAAAGTCTCAAAAATATTAACCCAACGACACCAAATTCGACTCAATCTTAAGCCCAAATGGGTCCAAATCAAAGACTCGAAGCACATTTGAAAAGTTCAAACCAGAAATTGGATGACCAAACGATTACCAAACGTGACATGCATAGTTGAATCAAGCGGCTCGACCAGACGAATCCAAAGAGCCCAAGAGCGTCAAAATCTGATATAATTAAGGCATTCGCAAAAGGATAGAAAAAGCATCAAATGATAGTGGAGTCCATCAAATAAGACAAGCAGAAAATCTTTGCCGACTACATTGCACATTGTGCAGCACAAAGAATGAGGAACTAATAAGAAGACAAGGGATCATATGATGTTGAGAGTCATAAAATAAGACGTGTAGCAGCTATGGTTGCCTGTGAAGTCTCAGACCATCCAAACATGCACATCATTACCATAAGAAACATAGAGATATTCCATAGCAACCATATGCAACTGATGGCAAAATTCCGAATCATATTATTATCTCCCCACAAATTCTTACTAGAAAGAGACCTCAACAACACACTATCGAATGTAACTTTAGAGAAAGCAAATATTCTAACTTCAAGCAACTGAATGAGCCCTACAGAATATTCTTTGTAACAATTCAAAATTACATGCTACTTCATCTGACATGCATATGCAAAGAACAATATAAACTTTGCAGAATTGATCCGATCATGAAATATTGCAATGCGTATCTACCATGATAATTGAAGAGGTTTAAAGCATCACACATATAGACGACGGGAGAAGGCTAAAGACAGACACAGAGAGAGAGAGAGAGAGAGAGAGAGAGAGAGAGAGAGAGGATGAGGGATATGGAGGGAGTAAATCATCATCACCGAGCTGCTGGGTAGCAGTTTCTGAGAAGAATTTGACCTAAATCCAGCCAAACAGCGTAAAACCAACAGAATCTTAAATTTCCCCCGTTTTATCTTATATCCCCAATTAGCTAAATCAAGACAATGGAAGGATTTCACCGGTCACTGCTTCAGCCGATACTCCTTCAGTGGCCTTAACATTCGTCAAGAGTTCATAGAATTTTGATTAGGGGAAGAAAGACGACAGCTTCGGACATTAGGTTAAGAAGTTGTATGGATGCAGGAATTAAACAGGATTTAGCATAATTCCACCCAAACAGCAAAATTAACAACTTTAAGACTTCGTTTGGGAGAATTATCATACTGTTTGATACAGCAGTTTTCAAGTAAAAGGCTTGATGAAAGAAGCATAAAAAACAGTGGACTAAAAATATTCCAAACGAAGTTTAAATCTCGTTTCTTATCCGTTTTGCCTTTAATCCCAGTTTTAGAATATACGATAGCTCGTCAGATTTACGGGAATTAGAAACTAAACACCACTTCAGCCATAAAGCATCAACATGCTGATAAGCTACACATTTGCCAATTTAGGTCGTCAATATGCCTCGTCATGACTGTAGAGATCAAGCAGCCATTGCAATGACTGCATCGGTATGTTAGCTTTAACAGTCATAATCATCAAAAACAACCAAAGAGGAAGATCTTAGATCTTCTCTAAGAATAACGATAATTAATACAACGTAGAGCAAGAGCAGAACAAACTTCAATCCTTTGCATTAGTGCATTACCACAGTAAAGGATTTATTAAACACTTTGCAGAAATCCTCTCCACACATCACTAATTATGTCCTCTATGATAATGCCCACTATATCGCAAAAAAGACAAACTAAGGCTTCGTTTGAGACAACTTTCTGAACCGTCTTATAACGCAACTTCCAAGTTCAAATTTTCAAGTTTAAGAATCAAATCAGCCTAAGGATAAGGAAAGCTCAACCATGAAAGATCCACTGATATGGCAAACGCCAAACAGTACCTGCATAGACAAATTTATAAACATAGGCACTGATGACTTATATTTGAAAACTTCAACAACAAAATAACTTGGTGCAACAACACACAGAGTCATGCTTCTTCCATAACAAACCCATCCACCACAAATATACATCTGAAACAGCCATATAATTTCAAAGGTAATTATACCTACCAAACTGCACATTGTGCAACACCAAAAACCTATAAATATAATAATCCAAAAAGGAAAGAATGTGACTAAGAAAAGATAATAACAAGTAGCTCAATTGACAACGGGATCCATGAACAAAAAAAATTAGTGTTCTTAAGATCATAGTACATGAATCCCCCTAGCAATCACAGCTGTGGTTCCTGAAGTTTCAGGCCATTCTGAAATGCAACATAAACATCATATAAAATATAAAAGGATTACATGGTAGTTCCACTCAGACAAGCCGCTTGATTCGACTACAAGCATATCATTTTTGAAAACCGTTTGGTAATCCAAATTGTGGTTCGAACCTCCCAACAGCGCTTCTAACCCTTGATTTGGACCCATTTGGGCTCGGATTGGGTTGGATTTAGTGTCATTGGGTTCGTATTCTCGAGACGTTCAGTTCGACTGTAAATTTGCTAAAAACGGAGTTCAAATGATCCCAATTTTAATTTCAGAAGTTTCCAACTTGATTTTGCATCGAGATTGTGCCCGATCAAGATATATTTTTGATGATATATATATATATATATATATATATATATATATATATATATATATATATATATATATATATATATATATATATATATATATATATAGTTGCTCATGTAATGGTTATCACTTTATTCTTAGCTTTTGCTGTTACCAAACGCTGCAAGAACACGGAGTTTACTACATGGATAACCAGAATGTTCACTGCATGAATGACCAGCGAATTTCATCATTGGGCTGCAACTGGCATTAAATTGAGCTAAAGCCCACCACAGCACTGCCACAAATATAGATAAAGCCTGACAAAAATAAACATTCAGAGAATAGGATCTAAACAAGATAGAATTGGGGTGCAACCCACCGTTTCAAAGAAAATCAAGTACTTGTCTATGGTATGCAGCAGCAGCAGCAGCAACAGAAAAGAAGAACAATGACCACTGTATAAGACGATGGATTACAACTAGGTAATAAATATTTTCCATGGCAAAGAAAAATTCTTTCCACACACAGGACCATTTTATTGTGAAACAACACAACACAAATTAGCAAAAAAAAATTGTTTGAAATAACATTGTGCATTAAAAGCCCTTAGAATTGCTTTGAGAAATTTTATAAGGAATACCTCAAAAAGATTCTTTTGAGTGATCATCATCATTAGCTCGAGGAGAAGAGTGAAAAGAAAATTCTTACAAATGCCAAAAATAATTAGTCAAAACAAATGCATTGATAAATTTTTTATATGCATGCAAACCAAGGCCATATTGTTGTCAATCAGCACCTTAACAATTTGCAGCCCTTAGCATGAGACATTTCCGTATCAACATCATCATCCTCAAGCATAACCAAACCCTAAAAAATAATAACATATCCTTGAAGTAGGGAATGATGGATGGTGCGACCATACCAGCACTAGTGCACCGGATCCCATCAAATCTCCACAGTTAAGCGTGCTTGGGCAAGAGTAGTACTAGGATGGATGACCTCCTTGGAAATCCTCGTATTGCAACTTTTTTTTTTATAAGTAGGGAATGATGAATCACCTTACCATGGGTTTTAACCCAAATACAACCACTATAATCATGAAGAAGAAGAAGATCATAAAAATGATAATGTTATTTTCACTTATTTTATGTTTTAAATTAAAACAATTTCATCAGTTACTTCGACGGTAGCATATTTTCCCAATTCAAGAAACCAAATGATCCATATAAAGAATTCTTTGTATAAATGCAGCAGTAAATGCTACTTCATTTGACATGCATGCAATCATATAAGAAACTGCAGAATTGAAACCATCAGGACGTAATTGCATCGTCTAAGTACCAAGATAATTTGAGGAGTTCAGAGTAGCAGAGACAGAGAGAGAAAGAGAGAGAAAGAGAAAGAGAGAGAGAGAAAGAGACAGAGAGAGAGAAGGCAAGTGAGAAAGTCAACTTCATCGCCTCCAAGACTGATGAAGAAACTTTACTCACGTTTCCGAAGGGATGAATATAAATTAAGCAAAGTTGTCTAAAGAAGATTCCATGCCCAAGCGATGTTTAGTAGAAACATCCGAACAAAATTGCCAACCTTGGAACCCGTTTCACTGCCGTTTGAATTGGACGGATTTCACTTAAATCCTCAAATCTCATCACGAGCTCCTCTCCTCCACATTCCATCATACGCCGCCACTGGCCCGGTCTTCTCCAGCAAGATTCCACCGCTTCCTCTTAAATATTTAGTTAAATTATTAGTAATATAAAATAATTATCTGATACCTATAAAAAAATAAAATATAAAAAGATCAAAAGATAAACCATACAAAAATTAGACCAACAAAGTTCTACTTACTCTAATGTTGGGCAATAGAAAGGTCATTAAAATATAATTTGGACATGGTAAAATTGAGAATGATAAGATGAGTATGTGACTTAATAAATCAGAAAAAGGCTAATAATAATAATAATGATAAATGCAATACCGTTTTTTCTGCCTTTTATAAAAAAGATTATTTGATTATATTTTCGGAATAATACAATTTTGATACAAAAAAACCAACAAACCCACAAATTCAGTCATAATGCCTTGTAATGAAACGAACAGAGAGAAAGAAGAGATAGATGGTGAAAGTTCGGAAATATTCACCCATTGTAATGAAACAATGTGCTAAGCTTGCCTGAAAAGTCTTAAGATACATTCCAACAATAACTAATCAGACAAATGAAATGGATAAATACCTGCCTGCACAATATTCTTAGCCATATCCCCTTCCAAATTGTTGTGTGCCAGAACATTCACGTGGTAGAGAGATAAAATTTACTGTCTTAACCTTTCAGGAAAAGATATGAGCCCAAGAATATCCTTCCAAATATGCAAGAGATCATTTAATCACTCAATTAATGTTCAAAATCATTTGTTAATATCTTCAGCTGACATGTAAATGCAAATGAAAACTGATATATCATCAAAAAATTATCATGAATGGGCATGAATCTCAAGGAAAAATCAAATTGGAAACTTTTGAAATTAAATCTGGGACTATGATGCACAGACACGGACACGGCAACACGGATACGACACGACACGGACACGTCAATTATTGAAAATATAGGACACGGACACAGGTTGGACACGGTATTATAGTTTTTATATTTAAAAAAGTGTATAAAAATTAAATAAGTATAATTTTAAAAATAACTTGAAAATAATAAGTCATTTAACTAGAATTTGTGCTTAAAATGATTAGTATTAGGATGTCGAGAGTTAGACGTCGATGCCGTTTATCAGTCACTGGGAGAGGAGATGAAAATAGCTTCACTGTCAAAAAGAAATGAAAATGAGAATATTCGATGATTGGGTATTAAGTGCGGACATTGATTTGGTGTTGTGAATAGAAAATAAGAAATTTATTTTAAATCCTGTCAAATACAAGAAATTATATTTTAAAAAATTCATAAAATATTTAAGATATGCGTGTCATATTTGTATTTAATATTTTTTTAATCGGACACGTTTTCGGTGTGTCCGACACGTGTCGGACGAGTATCGTGTCGGATACAGTGTCGGACACTGCACGCCTCTTTGAGAAAAATTGTCGGTGCATTATAGATCTAGGACCATCTGATCTCCGATTTCAGCAAACTTACAATCAAACTGAAAGTCTCAAAAATATGAACCCAACGACACCAAATTCGACTCAATCTGGACCAAATGGGTCCAAATCAAAAACTCGAAGCATATTTGAAAAGTTCAAACCATAAATTGGATGACTAAATGATTAACAAAAGTGACATACGTATAGCCGAATCAAGCGGCTTGACGAGACGAATCCAATGAGCCCAAGATCGTCAAATTCTGACATCATTAAGACATTCAAATGGAAATGAAAACGATTTAGAAAACTCCATAAAATTGATCGTAATTAATTGAGGGGTGCAAATTTGCAACTTTATAGGGACAAAAAAATCAAGAATATCAAGCCTTTTATCTCACTACATGTGGACAACTGCATGAATCATTTTTTCTCCACAATCTTTTTAAGAGTTCAAATCTCATTTAAATATAATAAAAAAACTCATTTCTAATACTTTCTAGCCGAGTCTTTTTAAGCCAACCTTTTTTAGCATTGACCATATCTACCACATCTACTCTACCAACTAGGTCATCATAGTGGCGACATTTTATGTCACAAAACCATCTAAGGCTACTCTCCAATATTACCTACCACTGGAGTGCTTCAACCATTCACGTATACATCTAAATGTAAAGCCACTCATCCATATGAGCATCCTCAACTCTACAACACTTAACTTAATTTTATTATGTAAAGCCAATCATCAACCTGAGTGTCCTCATCTCTATAACACTAACTTAATTTAATGCTTCTCTTTTAACGGCCAACTTGTGACATTACAAAAAGATAGAGGTTAATCATAGCCACAGAAAATGAGTCCAGAGGTAATGTTATAGCTTTCACAATCATCATCATCACTGCATCGACAAAACTGATGAAGAAATTTACCTTACAGAAATTCATCATCAGCATCCACAGCTAGTACATTCTATGATCACAATGGTTCTCTGAAGCCAAATAAAAAGAAAAAGACTCAACTGATGATAAGGACATTTTTATACAAAAAAGCCAACAAACCCACAAATTCGGTCATAATGCCTTGTAATGAAACGAACAGAGAGAAAGAAGAGATAGATGGTGAAAGTTCGGAATTATTCACCCATTGTAATGAAACAATGTGCTAAGCTTGCCTGAAAAGTCTTAGATACATTCCAACAATAACTAATCAGACAAATGAAATGGATAAATACCTGCCTGCGCAATATTCTTAGCCATATCCCCTTTAAAATTGTTGTGTGCCAGAACATTCATGGTGGTAGAGAAATATAAAATTTACTGTCTTAACTTTTCACGAAAAGATATGAGCCCAAGAATATGCTTCCAAATATGCAAGAGATCATTTGATCACTCAATTAATATTCGAAACTTTTTGTTAATATCATCAGCTGAAACGAAAAATGATATTATCATCAAAAAATTATTTTGACCGGGCACAAATCTCAAGACAAAATCAAGTTCGAACTTCAGAAATTAAATCTGGGACTATCCGAACTCCAATTTCAATATACTTGCAGTCAAACTGAAAGTCTCGAAAATCCGAACCCAACGACACCAAATTCAACTCAGTCCGAGCCCAAATGGGTCCAAATTATAGACTCGAAGCACATTTGAAAAGTTCAAACCATAAATTGGATGACCAAGCGATTGCCAAAAGTGTCATGCATATAGTCGAATCAAGCGGCTCAACAAGACGAATCCAACGATCCCAAGATCGTCAAATTCTGATATAAATAAGGCATTCGCAAAAGGAGAGAAAAAAAAAAGGAAACAAAGAAAAAGAAGGATCAAATGATAGTGAAGTCCATCAAATAAGACAAGCAGAAAATCTTTGCCTACTACATTGCACATTGTGTAGCACAAAGAATAAGGAACCAATAAGAAGACAAGGGATCAGATGATGTTGAGAGTCATAAAATAAGACAAGTGAAGCAGCTGTGGTTGCCTGAGAAGCTTCAAACCATCCAAACATGCTACGTCCTTACCAAAAAAAACATAGAGATGTTTCATAACAATCATATGCAACTGATGGCAAAATTCTGAATCATTATTATCACCCCCACAAATTCTTACTAGAAAGAGACATCAACAACACACTACTGAATGTAACTTAAGAGAAAGCATATATTCTAACTTCAAGCAACTGAATGAGTCCTACAGAGTATTCTTTGTAACCATTCCGTAAAAGCTACTTCCTCTGATATGCATATGCAAAGAATAATATAAACTTTGCAGAATTGATCCGATCATGAAATATTGCAATGTGTATCCATCATGATAATTGAAGATAAATTCCCCCATTTTATCTTATATAACCGATTAACTAAATCAAGGCAAACGAAGGATTCACTCGTCACTGTTACTGCCGATGCTTCTTCAGCAACCTTACGCAAAATTTGTCAAGAGTTTATAGCATTTTGATTTGGGGTAGAAATACGACAGTTTCGGACATTAGGTTAAGAAGCTGTATGCATGCAGGATTTAAACTAAATCCTCCCAAACAACAAAAATAACAACGTAGAGCAAGAGCAGAACAAATTTCATTCCTTTGCATTACAACAGCAAAGGATTTATTAAATACTTTGCAGAAATCCTTCACAAGGCGGATGCGAGATCCCATTTAACATCAATCCATGCACAACCCTTTTCAAGCCTAAAATTCGAGTAATTAAAGTTGCTAGCACAGTGTTTCTCACTTCATCCTAAGCTTGGCCGTTGCCACCCCGCAAGACCACATCCATGGATGACCAGAGAGTTTACTATATGAATGACTGGGGAATTTCATCATTGGGGGTTGTTGGATCACCTTATCGTGTTCAGATAAGCCCAAGTTTAACTACAATGATAAAGAGAAATTATTTCCACACACATCACTAATTATGTCCTCTATCAAAATGCCCACTACCTGGCAAAAACAGATAAACTAAGACTTCGTTTGAGACAGTTTTCTTCGCGTCTTCTAAAACAGCTTTCTAGTTCAACATTTTCAAGTTTAAGAATTAAATCTGACTAAGGATAAGGAAAGCTCAACCATGGTAAATCCACTGATAGCTGGAAAACAGTAGCTGCATAGACACGGTTATAAACATAGGCACTGATGACTTATATTTGAAAACAGCAACAACAAAAGAACTTGGCGCAAAACCACACAACGTCATGCTTCTTCCGCTACAAACATACATCTGACCCCGCCATATACTTCCATACCTACCACACTGCACAATGTGCAACACCCAAAACCTATAAATATAATAATCCAAAAGGAAACAAAGTGACTAAGAAAAAAAAAAGGGAAGAGATAATAACAAGTAGCTTAATTGAAAACGGGATCCATGAACAAAGAAAAGTAGCGTAGTGTTCTTAAGATCATAGTACATGAATTCCCCTAGGAAAGTTTTAAAATACTATGGTCTTTAGGCCATTTCCCAATATAATTAAACACATTATGTAGAGGTGTTATTATCAGGAACGATGAACCAAATACAAAGATAAATAGTAAATTGATATTTGTTCCAAGGGCAGCGAACCTCCGATATATCCACCAACAATTACTTATTAGTTTTCTGTTAGTCCAGTCCATTGGACCGGTCCAGCCGGTCCACGCGGGACCGGTCCAGACGGAGAACGGGCAAAACGTCTCCGCCTCTCCCGTCAGCCGCACGCCCGCAGGTTCCACGGGAGCTCATTTAGGAAGGTTTTTGAATGGTTTCTAGGAGGGAAATTGAATGTAGTGATTGTTTAGGGAATTCCTTTGGATTTGCATGCATTAAATAATTGATTTTTCTAGGGTTTGGGTATCTGGAATTTGGCTGAAATTTGAGATCTCTTAGAATTAAGTTTTCTTTGAGCTCTTGGCATTGCCAAAGATTTGGGAGAGATCGATCCTCCTCTCGAATCGAGGATTAATTATATCTTGCTATTTTATTCATCGTCTAAGTGGAATACAAGTCTTTTCTTGAGTTATATCTCAGATTTTTCCAGACAAGTGCTGTTTTTCTGCTGTAAACAGCAGATTTCTGCTGTTTTCCTGCTGTGGACAGCCATTTGGCTGCTGTTTGTTCGTCGATTTGGGTTAGGTTTGCTTGCAAACTCAAGTATTACCTTAGGGTTACTTGCGAACTCAAGTATTTCCTATCATTTTCCCCCTTGAAAATTATAGCGGGTTATGCCAATCATAAAGAAAAAAACAACAACATGCAACTTTATGTTATATTTATAGCACTGGTCTTCGTATCTGTCATGTAAATAAGCCAAATTAGCTTGGTTTCATGATAAAGATGAAGATGACATAAAAGATATGTGCAGCTCCCTCATTAAGATTTAGCCTCATAATGCAATTTCCTTCCCTTCTCATCAAGAAAGATTCCAAGATTACACCCACATGCATAAAAAATATAATGAAGACAAAGGCCCGCAAACTTACATAGGCAATAGACTATTATCTATTTTAGAAGAACAGCAGCTAGATCTTATCATGAGAGACAATTGGACTATTATTCATTTTACAAAAATAGAAGCTCTATCCTCACACATCTTATAATATTCACCCTGTTTTGGAATGTTTCAAATTTACAACTCAATGTCCCTTCAGTTGAAATTCACTTCAAACCTCAATCATGTAAGAAAAGTGGTTGAAAGGTAAAGGATATGAAAGGATAAGAACCCAGCTCTTTTAAAACAATGAGCATAATGATGTTCGCAATCAGTACACACAACTTCACCGTCTAAAAAGACTAAGAACTCATCACTTGGGATTCGTAATTTACTTGGTTAAACCAATTCCTTATCAACACCACCTAAACCAAACAGTCAAGACGTAACTATTACGTAAATAATAATTCTTTTCCCCATAATTCCTCCAGCCAAATCATAACCAAAAGAGAGGCATTCCCAAAAGGAGATGAGACCAGGAAGAATAAAAAAACAATAAGGAACATATGATGGTGGAATACATGAAATAAGAAAACTGGAGAAGCTTTGCATATTATATTGCACATTGTGTAGTACTACATTTCAAAAAGGAAAGAAGAATTAGGGACCAATACACGAATAATAGCCCAGATGATTCTGGAAGTCACAAAATATGACGCGTGAAGCATTCTACTAATAGCTTTGCATGAATCCCACTGGTAATAGCAGCTGTGCGGTTGCCAGAAAAGCTCCAGGCCATCCAAACACAACACATCATTACCATGGAAAATATAGCGATATTCAGTAGCAGTCTTGTGCAATCAATAGCTGAATTCTAAATCATCATCATCATCAACCTCACAAATTCTTATTTAAACACAACACATCATTACCATGGAAAATATAGGGATATTCAGTAGCAGTCTTGTGCAATTCTACTAATAGCTATGATGTGTTGTGTTTGAAGCTCCAGGCCATCCAAACACAACACATCATTACCATCGAAAATATAGGGATATTCAGTAGCAGTCTTGTGCAATCAATAGCTGAATTCTAAATCATCATCATCATCAACCTCACAAATTCTTATTCAAAAAACACAATATCACACTACTGAATGTACAGATTGGTACAAATCTTGATAAATGGGTCCTCCTATGTCCTAACTCTATTGTATAGTGCAGAAGAGGCATGATTGCAATGAATTCAACAATATTTTATCATTCATCATATCCTAACAAAATTTCCATTATTGAATACATCAAATCAAAGCTTGAGATGAAAGGCTTCCACGTACAGTAACACTACAATTTGAAAAAATTATCTTGGGGGCTTGAATACTCAGGAGTAACAGAAGAACTTTGGTTCTATAAATTATTATGCTTAAATACTTAAGAGTAGCAACTGCAGTTGTATAGAAGCTCTAGACCATCTCTACTTTTCCATATCATCACCATAAGAAACAAATTTTACTAAGGAAACTTGGTGATGGTTAACATACACCATCAAACCGACAATTCATGTTGCGTAGGGCACTAATCTTACTATAAGCATAATATTAGAATCTAATTGCTTTTGTTTGTAAAGTTGAAGCAAATGACAGGATTTCTATCTATAAGCTCAGAAAAACTTTTGCCTTCAAGAAAGATTTAAAAGATTCTTTTCCAAGCAAAATATAAAATGAAGAAAATGGGCCCTTGAATTTCACCAAAATACCTCACAATTCGTATCTTTTTTGTCATTGTAACACCAAACCAACTTTGTTTTTACTAGTAAATTCGGTAAAGTAAATCTACATGTGTATAATCCTGCTCAAATATAATATATAATTAGATAGAGAAAGAGGATACCCAAAGAAAATTTGTCTCAAAGTAGAAATAAGCAAAAAATTTCGACTGTTGTTGCACAGCACTTCAAGCGATAAGAGGCCCAAGAAACTTTTGAAATTTATCACAGAGAAAGAAATAAATCTTTCTCCCTACCCTCTCAAGTCAAGCACTAATTAAGAAAACAAGGAAGCACCAGTTGTTTGAAAAAATTCCAGCCCTCAATGCCTCATCACTGGCAGATTTTCACGCCAAAAATCACTGATATGTCAGAAAAAGAAGAGAATTGATCGTTCATATTTGCTAATCTACCATAACAAAACTTTGTGCAACATCCTGAGTACCTTGTTCCACAGCAACTCTTGCTCAAATATACATCTACAATAGCCTTAGAAAGGAATATTATTGGAACTCCAAAGAATACAATGTCTAATTGAGGATTTAAATGAAGAAAAGAATAAAATCTGGGCATATGGGGTAGCCAATCTTATGGACATCATGACATGCATGAAAATTACTGTACTGTTATGGCCACCGGTCAGTAAAGCATGCTTTATTGAAGCTACCCTATAGATCCAGCAATTCAATCAACAGCATGTTGGTGAATAAACAATATCCCCGGCCTCGCATTCCAATCCATAAAAAATATAAAAAGGCGTAGCAAAATAATGGGAATTAAAAGAGAAGCATAAAAGATTTCGTTTGAGTAGATCTAAAGCTGAATACAGTGAGTATAATTTTAATAGAAATTTATCTAGTGGTGTATTGTGACATTAGACAATCAAGTTATTAAGAAGAAGGCTCGTTTAGATATCTCGGGTCTATTGTTCAAAGTGATGATGAAATAAATAAGGATATTATTAATCTAATTCAAATCTCTGTTTAAAATTGAGCAATTAGAGGCGCGCCTTGAGGCGTGCCTTTGCGCAATTCCTTCAAAAAACGCCTCATAACCTACGCAATTTTGTGTCCTTAAGAGGCGTACGCCTCACTAGGACTGAGGCGCGCCTCAGAAGCGCAATTGCGCAATTCCTAGTGAGGCGTACGCCTCTCTGGGATAGGGCCCACTCACTTAAAATGAGCCCTTTTCTCTCCTTTTACCCGATAGCCTTCAGCAAAGAGCAAACCCGACATTTCTCCCTCCCGCACGCTCCAGGTCGCGCCTCAGCACGCCGTCGGCCTCCTTCCCGCCGCTTCTCCCGCCGGCGCCGCCTCTCTCCGGCGAAGTGGAAACTTCCGGCCGCCCTCTAGGAGTACTCCACATTGGATTTTAGGTATTTTTATTAAGTTTAGGAATATATTTTTCAAGTTTAAGAAAAACTAGGGTTTATGTTTTTTTGATTTTTTTTTAGTGTATTTGGTTTTTTGCATTATGAGCCATGGTTAGAGGTAAAGAGAAAAAGAATACGTCATTGCGGAGGGACCCTTCTTGGAAGTATAGTGTACAAGTTGACATTGACGGCGGAGAGAAGAGCTATGTTTATTTGAAATGTAATTTTTGCGATAAAGTGGTGAAGGGAGGTGTTACCCGCATGAAGGAACATCTATCATGCTCGCACAAAAATGTAGCACCCTGTGCAAAAGTGTCGGACAATGTGAAGGAAGAAATAAGTGCTTACATGAAGAAAACTACCACTGCTAAACAATTACAACATGAGCAATTTGATGAAAGGGTCGAGCATGGTGCTTATATTTTGGGAGCGAGAACGGAAAGGGCTCTTCCTCCACTATACATAGTAGAGGTGCATGGGGTCCTATGGATCAGTATATGACTACTCCATTAGTGGATAGAGGAGAAGCAGAGATGATGCCTGCAGCTGGTACTAGAGAGGGTCGACGACAGGTTTGCATGGACATTGGGAGATTTTTTTTTTAGAATGCAATACCATTTAATGTTGCTACATCGCCTGTCTACTTCAGTATGTTGCGGTCTGTAGGATTGTATGGAAGATGGTTGAAGGCACCTTCCATGTATGAGTTGCGAACATGGGATATCATTGATGCTCGGTGGAAGGTGCAGTTACACCGACATCTACATACAGCGGCATATTATCTCAACCCTCAATTTCAATATTCAGAGAAGAAATCTTCAAATCCTGAGGTGAAGCTTGGTCTATATCATTGTATGGAAAGATTAATACCGGAGCAGGCAGATAGGGAGCTTGCAGATTTACAGCTTGTTCTGTTCCGGAATAAAGAGGGTTTTTTTGTTTTGAATGCAGCAAAAGCAACCATTTCTAAACGATCTCCAGGTATAATTATTTTTGTAAATGCAAAACACTTTATTCAGTTCTGATTATGTTTTTTCTTGAAAACAGTTGAATGGTGGATTCAATTTGGTGATTCCACCCCTGAGTTACAGAGTTTGGTTCCCCATTTATGCAAGCTCCCAAATTATAGCTAGTATGATAGAGAGAGGGAAATATAAATGCATAACACTTTTTTTTTTTTTTTGATTGCATTCTATTTGTAGCTTACATAATTAAGCTTACATTCACATAACTTGAATAGAATTTTGCCTCAAGGTGGAAGAGCAGCTACGGGTAGCTGGAAGAGTAACTACGGTGGAAGATCTTCTACGGGTAGCTGGAAGAGCAGCTACGGTGTGGAGGAGCAGCTACGGTGGAAGAGCAAATACGAAGAAATTTACAACTCAATGTCCCTTCAGTTGAAATTCACTTCAAACCTCAATCATTATGATGAACTGCTCTCTCTCCTTCCTCCTCTCATATAGAGTTTTTTATGTTGGACATTTACTTCAAGATTTATGTAAATTTCAATATATATATAGCGTGAGGCGAGGCGGGCTTCAAGGCGGGCCTCAACCAAGTTGAGGCGCAAGCCTCATAAAAAAAAACTCGAGGCGTAAGCATTGAGGCATTTTTTACTGGAATTGCGCAAAGGCAGGCCTCAAGGCGAGCCTCATATTGCGCAATTTTAAACCATGGGCGAGGCGGGCCTCAACCAAGTTGAGATGCAAGCCTCATAAAAAAAACTTGAGGCGTAAGCATTGAGGCGTTTTTTACTGGAATTCCGCAAAGGCGGGCCTCAAGGCGAGCCTCATATTGCGCAATTTTAAACCATGGCTTTGAGCAATAAAATTAACACAAAAAAACTTCCACCAAAAAGCAAGCACTTGGAGCTCTCCTAATTCCTCCATATCTTACTACCGCAAAGCCTGACGAAAATAAACATTCAGAGAATAGCATCTAAACAAGATAGAATTAGGGTGCAAAACACCGTTTCAATGAAAATCAAGTACTTGTCTATGGTACGCAGCAGCAGCAGAATTGAAGAACAATGGTCACTGCACACACAGGACCATTTTATTATGAAGCAACAAAACAGAAATTAGCAAAAAAATTCTTTGAAATAACCCAATGCATTAATAGCCCATAGAATTACTTTGAGAAATTCTACAAGGAATACCTAAAAAAAAAATTCTTTTTGAGTGATAATTATCATTAGCTAGAGGACAAGAGTGAAAAGAAAATTCTTAGAAATGCCCACAGTAATTAGTTAAGACATGCATTGAGAAATTTTTTATATGCATGCAAACCATCGCCAAATCGCTGTCAGCCAACAACTTAACAATTTGCAGCCCTCAGGTCTCGGGCATTAGCATGAGACCTTCCCCTATCAACATCATCATCCTCAAGCACCAACAAACCCTAAAAAAATAATAACAAATCCTTTAAGTAGGGAATGATAAATGGTGCGACTATAGCAGCACTAATGCTGTGGATCCCATTAGACCTCCGTAGTTAAGACAAGAGTAGTACTATGATAGGGAACCTCCTGGAAAGTCCTCATGTTGCACCCCATTCAAAAAAAAAAAAGGGCAATGATAGATCACCTTACATGGTTTTAACCCAAATACAACCACTAAAATCATGAAGAAGAAGAAGATAAAAATGATTATGTTATTTTCACTTATTTTATGCTTTAAATTAAAACAATTTCATCAGTGTTACTTTGACATTAGCATATTTTCCCAATTCAAGAAACCAAATGATCCTTATAAAGAATTCTTTGTATGAACGCAGAAGGTAGTGCTACTTCGTTTGACATGCAGATGGAAGCATATAAGAAACTATGCAGAATTGAAACCATCAGGACATAATTGCATTGTCTAAGTACCAACATAATTTGAGTTCAGAGTATCAGAGAGAGAGAGAGAGAAAGAGAGAGAGAGAGAGAGAGAGAGAGAGAGAGAATTTTTGGAGCCCACAATAGTCTAATCAAGCGGAGACGAATCCAACGAGCCCAAGATCATCAAATCATGATATTATTAAGACATTCAAATGCAAATGAAAACGAGTTAGAAAACTCCATAGAATTGATCGTAGTTAATTGAGGGGTGCAAATTTGCAACTTTCTTAGGACAAAAAAAAAACCAAGAATATCAAGCCTTTTATATCACTACATGGGGTAAACTGCATGAATATTTTTTTCTCCACAATCTTTTTAAGAGTTAAAACCTGATTTAAATATAGGGCTACAAACGAACCGAGCCGAGCCGAGTATGTTGAGTGTTCATGTTTGTGTTCATTTAATATCAGCTTGTTCAAGTTTGGTTTATTTAAATTAATGAGTGTTCATGTTCGGTTCATGTTCAGTTCATGTTCATTCGTTTAGTGCTTATCGAGCTTGTTCGCGAACATATTTAATGAATTTTTTTAACTATCAAACAAATACGTTCATAAAAATACCTATGAACAAGCACATTTATAATAAAAACAATTGTCTATGTAACAAAGGCAATGATTATTTATATTTATTAATTTTATGATCAAATATTAATTATTTTTATCTAGCTTACTCACGAGTTCAAAATCGAACACGAATCAAGCTTTTATCGAGCTTCTTATCGAGCTTAATGTCGAGATTGTTCACGAACTTCAAATGATGTTGTTCGCGAACATAAATGAGTCGAACGCATTAGTGTTCAAGTTTGTTTATTTAAGAACCGAGTATTTAAAAAATTGTTCAAGTTTGTTTGTTTAGCTAATTAAACGATCACAACAAGCTTTAATCAAACCGAACAACGAGTAGCTCGTCGAACGTTTGGTTCGCTTGCAGCCCTATTTAAATATAATAAAAAAACTCATTTCCAATACTTTCTAGCCAAGTCTTTTAAGACTACCTTTTTTAGCATTGACCAAATCTACCACATCTACTCTCCCAACTAGGTGTGATCAGAGGGGTGACACTTTATGTCACAAAACCATCTAAGGCTACTCTCCAATATTATCTACCACTAGAGTTGCTTCAACTATTCACGTACACATCTAAGTGTAAAGCCACTCGTTCATATGAGTATCCTCAACTCTACAACACTTAACATAATTTTATGATGTAAAGCCACTCGTCACCTGTGTCCTCATCTCTGTAACACTAGCTTAATTTAATGCTTCTCTTTTAACGGACAACTTGTGACATTACAAAAAGATAGAGGTCAATCATAGCCACAGAAAATGAGTCCACAGGTAATGTTATAGCTTTCATCATCATCATCATCATCATCATCATCACTGCATCAACGAAACTGATGAAGAAATTTACCTTATAGACATTCATCATCAACAACCACAGCTAATACATTCTATGATCCCAATGGCTCTCTGAAGCAAAATAAAAAGAAAATGACTCAACGGATGATCAAAAGTCCATAGATCATCTCTAAGATTAACAGTGAATAATACGTCACAAATAAAGTAGAAAACAAGCTTTCAATTTGATCACCACCCTTAAGATTAATTCCAGAAGGGCTGCACATTGTGTAGAAACCAAGGATCAGAAGTCCTTGTTTGATTTGAAGGAATTGAAAAAGGGGAAACGAAAATGAAATAAAAATTAAAATACTCAAGGAACTGAATGCAAAAATATACTTTATCCACGTGTTTGATTGAGGAGAAACTGAGTGGAAAAGCAAATTTTCTTTTTTTGCTAGGCTTGAAGGAATAACCAAGAAATTGAAAATGAACACAACCTAATATTTAGCAAACATCAATTTCAAGAAAATTTGATAAAGAAAAAAAAATTATGCTTTAATTTATCCAAAAAAAGTAAAGAAAAAAGGACGGCATTCGCAAAAGGAGAGAACAAGTACAAGGGAACAAAGAAAAAGAAAGATCAAATGATAGTGGAGTCCATCAAATAAGACAAGCAAAAAATCTTTGCCTACTATATTGCACATTGTGTAGCACAAAGAATGAGGAACCAAAAAGAAGACAAGGGTTCAGATTATGTTGAGAGTCAAAAAATAAGACATTTCTAGCAGCTGTTGAGAGGTTTCAGACCATTCAAACATGCTACAACCAATGTTTAAAATTGCGTATTCGGGTATTGAGGCATTTTTCATTTGTGAGGCGAGGCGTAAGCCTCAAGGCGTTTTGAGGCGTAAGCCTCAAAATCAAAAGATTGCGTAAACATAAAACGATAATTTTTTTATATACTAATGAGTGAATAATATAAATATAAAAAAACATAAGATATCAAGTGAAATCAAAATATCTCAATAATAAGACAACATGAAATATAGGTCAACTCAAAATTCTATCTTTCCAAAATCCAAGTATTTTTTTTCATTAACATATAATTCCAATTTCTAAAAATAAATAGCAATGACATATCACATAAGAACTCATAAGTCTTCAGAACTGTAATCACTAAGGGGTTCTTCATTTGAATCATCGTTATGGTGAATTGCTCTCTCCCCTTCCTCCTCTCATATAGAGTCCATTGTCGGACATTTACTTCAAGATTTATGTAAGTTTTAATATATATAGCGTGAGGCGTAAGCCTCATGCCAGTGAGGCGAGGCGGGCTTCAAGGCAGGCCTCAACCAAGTTGAGGCGTAAGCCTCATAAAAAGAACTCGAGGTGTAAGCATCGAGGCGTTTTTTACTGGAATTGCGCAAAGGCGGGCCTCAAGGCGAGCCTCATATTGCGCAATTTTAAACCATGGCTACAACCATAGCTGTCAATGGCGCAAAATAGCGCGCGCCATTGCGCACGGCGCGGCGCACCTACGGCGCCATGTTCTAGGCAAGGCGCATTTGTTTAAAATAGCGCGCGCTATTCGCGCCACATGTGAGCCATGGCGCATTGCGCACGGCGCAAAATAACGCGCCAAATTGTTTTTAAATTTCCGTATATTTATGAATATTTTTTATATTTAAAAATATATCTATATTTTAAGATAAACGACTATTCATTGCCCTAATTTCACGAAAGATTTTCTGTTTGCTACAACCGCCGAACACATCCCGCAGTCCCTAAGTCGTGGTCGCTGAATCTATCCCGAAGTCGAAGGTTTTTTATTTTCTATTTGCTGCATTCGCTACTTCCGCCGAATCCAGCCGAATCTGTCCGGAAGTTGAAGTCGTTGTTTCGGCCAAATCGTCCCGCAGAGCAGTGCTTCTGCCAAATCCGCCCCCTCCTTCGTCTGTTCCAATAAAAAATCTTACCAGCTAACTCTGATTTGCAAACTCCGTCTGTTCCGCACAGCTCTGTTGTTTTACACGGCTATTTCTTACAAGAATTTAGAACTTAACAGATATGCTCGGTACCGCTACGTAAATGCTCGGTACCGCTAGTTACTTGATCTGTACTGCTTGGTACAACTAGGTACCAGCTCGGTACAACGAGGTACACGCTCGGTACACACTCAGTTTTGCTAAGTAAATGCATGATACCGCTCGGTACCGCTATGTAAATGCTCGGTACCGCTTGGTACATGCTCGGTACGACTAGTTACATGCTTTGTACCACTCGGTACAGCTCGGTACAACTAGATACACGCTCAGTACATGCTCGGTATTGCTAAGTACATGCATGATACTGCTCGGTACTGCTATGTAAATGCTCGGTACCGCTAGTTAAATATTTTGTACTGCTCGGTACAGATCGGTACAACTAGGTACACGCTCGGTACCGTTTTCTAATTTTCATACAAACAAACTTCAAAATTCCTCTTACAAAAAAATTTTGTTCAGGGGGCGCTAGGGAGCAGTGCCCCCTTGGACCCCCTACAGCCCCCATATTATGTTTCTTGGACAATATTATGTTTCTTTTATCTAAATTTGTTTGCTTTTAGATGATCATAAAATGTCAGATTCAGTTCAATCTTTAAAAAAAGATTCAGCATTAAAATATGATATACTAACAAATGAATCCGACAACAACAGTGTGACATGCATTTTTGTGGTAAAATAACAAAAGGAGAAATTACACGCCACAAACAACACCTCGTTGGGGGTTTTAGGAATGCAAGGTCTTGCACTAACTGTCCCGAGAATGTGAAGTCTGAAATTAAGGCATCCATGTTGAAAAAAAAAAGATTTAAAGGAACAGTTTAATAACATATCAAATGTCAACCTTGCTGAAGAAGAAGGAGAAGACTTTGATGTGATGACAGATGATATTTTAGTTGCTAAATCATCCAAAATGTTGCAGACAAATAAATCTAACACATCTAGTCAAGGATCGACATCTACATCTATCTTCAAAACATCACGACCTAAAGGTCCATTAGATACTTTCCTTACACCAAATCCTGAAGATGTAGTAAAGCATAGAAAAGGTCAGTTTAACAAAGAAATGGATGCAGCTAAAAAAGAAATGAAAGGAAGGGTTGTTCAAGTGTTCAGTAGCTGGATGTACGATGCTGAGATTCCATTTAATGCTGTGAACTATGATAGTTTCACTGCTATGGTAGAGGCAATTGGAACGTTTGGACCTGGAATGAAACCTCCTAGTTATCATGAGGTACGAGTTACTTGTTTGAAGAAAGAGGTTGGACATACACGAGCTATTGCGAATGATGATGAGGGTGATGAAGAAAATTATGAAGTAGGAAACAATGTTGAAGAAGATAATGAAGTTTTTTTAACATTTACTGGTGATGATGATTCCCAAGAAGAGTAGATTAAATTCATATTTGATCTTTTAAAAAAAGATTGTAATATTTGAATTATGAGATATTTGGAAGTTACTTAGTCGAACTTATATATGTTATGCTTGTCTTTTATTATTATGATAGCTTATCTTTCATTTTTAATAATATTTTAAATTCAAGCTTATTATTTTATATTTTTATATAGCTTGCGCCATGTTCAAAATAGCGCGCGCCGCGCCGTGCGCTATGCGCCATGGCTCCAAATGGACCTTTGCGCCATGGTGCGCCATTCGTCGTTAGCAGGTATGCCTACAACATTAAACATAGAGATATTCCATAGCAACCATATGAAACTGATGGCAAAATTCTGAATCATTATTATCTCCCTAAGAAATTCTTACAAGAAAGAGACATCAACAACACACTACTGAATGTCACTTCAGAAAAAGCATATATTTTATAGGAAATACTTGAGTTCATAAGTAACGGGCAAAAAACAGCCCCCAAACAATGGATTGCAATAAGAGAATCAAAGCCAAACAAAGACGAAGCAAGATACAAATGATCCTCAATTCGAGACGAGGATCGTTCTCTCCCAAATCTCTAGACAAAGTAATCTAGAGCCAAAAATCCCAAGAACTCCAAGAGAAAACTTAATTCATGCATAAACTCCCTCCCAAAAACTACCCCCCTAATTATACAATTAATTTCCTAATTCAAACATCTCTCATTCAAATTTTCCCTCTCAAACTAGCCTCCCAAAACCCCCTCCCCATTGCTCCAAACCCCGCCTTTGTTCAGGTTAACCGGCCTATCAATATTCTAACTTCAAGTAACAGAAAAAGCCCTACAGAGTATTCTTTGTAACAATTTAAAAGTAAATACTACGTCAAAGTATGCAAAGAATAACATAAACTTTGAAGAATTGATCAGATCATGAAATATTGCAATGTGTATCTACCATGATAATTGAAGAGATTTAAAGCAGCACACATAGAGATGAAGGGAGAAGGCAAGAGAGAGAGAGAGAGGAATATGGAGGGAGCAAATCACCATCACCGAGCTGTTGGGTAGCAGTTTCTGAGAAGAATTTGACCTAAACCCAGCCAAACAGCATAAAACAACCAGAATCATAAATTTCCCCCTTATATCTTATATCCCTGATTAACTAAATCAAGACAATGGAAGGATTTCAAACATCACTGCTTCTGCCGATGCTTCTTCAGTGAGTGACCTTACGCAACATTCGTCAAGAGTTTATAGAGGTTAAGAAGCTGTATGGATGCAAAAATTAAACAGCATTTAACCTAAATCCTCCCAAACAGCAAAAATAACAACTTTAAGACTTCGTTTGGGAGAATTTTCTTACTCTTTGATACAACTGTTTTCTAGTAAAAAAATTTATGAAAGAACCCAAAAATTCAGTGGCCTAAAACTGTTCCAAGCGAAGTTAAAATCCTTCAAAATCGTAAATCCCGTTGCTTCTCCGTTTTGCTTTTTGCCTTTAATCCCGGATTTAGAAAATCCGATAGTTCGCTGATTTACGGGAATTAGCAACAAAACACCCCCTCAGCCATAAAGCATCAACATGCTGATAAACTACACATTTGCCAATTTAGGTCGTCAATATGCCTGGTCATGACTGTAGAGATCGAGCAGCCATTGCAATGACTGAATCGGTATGTTAGCTTTAACAGTCATAATCATCAAAAACAGCCAAAGAGGAAGATCTTAGATCTTCTCTAAGAATAACGATAACTAAAACAACGTAGAGCAAGAGCAGAACATACTTCAATCATTTGCATTACCACAGTAAAGAATTTATTAAATACTTTGCAGAAATTCTTCACAAGGCGGATGCGATTTTTAACATCAATCCATGCACAACCCTTTTCAGCCTAAAATTCGAGAAATTAAAGTTGCTCACACAGTGTTTCCCACTTCATCCTCAGCTTTGCTGTTGCCAAACCCCGCAAGACCACATGCATGGATGACCAGAGAGTTTACTATATGAATGACTGGGGAATTTCAAAATTGGGGGTTGTTGGATCACCTTATCGTGTTCAGATAAACCCAAATTAACCTACAATGATAAAGAGAAATTCTCTTCCCACACATCACTAATTATGTCCTCTATCATAATGCTCACTATCTCGCAAAAAAGACAAACTAAGGCTTCATTTGAGACAGCTTTCTTACCGTCTTCTAAAGCAGCTTCCTAGTTCAAAATTTTCAAGTTTAAGAATTAAATCAGACTAAGGATAAGGAAAGCTCAACCATAGATGATCCACTGATAGCTGGAAAACAGTAGCTGCATAGACACAGTTATAAACATAGGTACTGATGACTAATATTTGAAAACAGCAACAACAAAAGAACTTGGTGCAACAACACACAGAGTCAGGCCTCTTCCATAACAAATCCATCCACTACAAATATAAATCTGACACAGCCATATAATTTCAAAGGTGATAATACCTACCACACTGCACATTGTGCAACACCCAAAACCTTTAAATATAATAATCCAAAAGGAAAGAAAGTGACTAAGAAAAAAAAAGAAGAAATAGTAACAAGTAGCTCAATTGACAACGGGATCCATGAACAAAGAAAAGTAGAGTAGCGTTCTTAAGACCACGGTACATCAATCCCCCTAGCAATCACAGTTGTGGTTCCTGAAGTTTCAGACCATTCTGACATGCAACATAAACATCATATAAAATATAAAAAGATTACATGGTAGTCCCACTCTGACAATGACTAGCCTAAAAATCATCATTGCCCACAAATATTCTTCATTCATAAACAGAAAAATAACAACATGCAACCTAATGTTATATTTATAGCACTGGTCATTGTATCTGTCATGTAAATAAGCCAAATTAGCTTGGTTTCATGACGAAGATGAAGATGAACCAAAAAGGAATTTTATGTGCAGCTCACTCATTTAAGATTTGGCCCCATAATGCAATTTCCTTTTTCCCTTCTCATCAAGAAAGATTCCTTATGGTGCCGAATGTTGGATTGTTGAAGTGGAAGAATGCATCGGGCTTGTTATATGATAGAAATGTACCCCTCAAACTTAAGGGAAAATTCTATAAGATGGTAGTGAGGCCTGCAATGCTTTATGGTGCCGAATGTTGGCCTTTAAAAGAGAAGCATAATACTAAGTTAAGTGTGGCAGAGATGAGGATGCTCAGGTGGATGAGTGGCTTTACCCTTAGAGATAGGATACGAAATGAGCATATACGTGAAAAGGTTGGAGTAGCTCCAGTAGAAGATAAGATTAGAGAAAGTCGCCTTAGATGGTTTGGTCACATAAAACGGCGGCCTTGCGATGACCCGGTTAGGAGAGTAGAGGTATTAGATTTGACTTATGTTAAGAAAGGTAGGGGTAGACCTAAAAAGACTTGGTTAGAAAATATTAGGAATGACCTTTCTTTATTAGATTTAAACGAGAATTTGACTTTTAATAGGACACAATGGAGAAAAAGGATTCATGTAGCCGACCCCACGTAGTGGGATAAAGGCTTGATGTTGTTGTTGTTGTTGTTGTTGTTATCAAGAAAGATTCCAAGATTTCGCCCACATGCATAAAAAATATAATGAAGACAAAGACCCTCAAACTTTAAAAAAACAGCAGCTTGATCTTATCACGAGAAACATTTGGACTATTATTCATTTTACAAAAATAGCTCTTATGCTCACACATCTTATACTATTCACCCCTTTTTGAATGTTTCAGATTTATAACTCATTGTCCCTTCAGTTGAAATTCCCTTCAAACCTCAATCATGTAAGAAAAGTAGTTGACAGATAAAAGATAAGAAAGGATAAGAACCCAGCACTTTTAAAACAATCAGCATAAGAATGTTCGCAATCAGTACCCACAACTTTACCTTCTAAAAAGACTAAGAACTCATCATTGGTGATTCGTAATTTACTTGGTCAAGCCAATTCCTTGTCAACACCACCTAAACCAAACAGTCAAGATGTAACTATTAGGTAAATAATAATTCTTTTCCGCATAATTCCTCCAGCCAAATCATAGCCAAAAGAGAGGCATTCCCAAAAGGAGATGAGAACAGGAAGAACAAAATAACAATAAGGAACATATGATGGTGGAATGCATGAAATAAGAAAACTGGAGAAGCTTTGCATAATATATTGCACATCGTGTTGTACTACATTTCAAAAGGGAAAGAAGAATTGGACTAATGCACGAATAAGGGCGCAGATGATTATGGAAGTCAGAAAATATGATGCGTGCAGAAGCATTCTGCCAATAGCTACACATGAATCCCCTTGGTAATTGCAGCTGTGCGGTTGCCAGAGAAGCTCCAGACCGTCCAAGCACACCACATTATAACCATGGAAAATATAGAGACATTCAATAGCAGTCTTGTGCAATCGATAGCTAAATTTTAAGGGGTTGTTTGGTAGCACCCAAGATTTCATTTAAATAGGATTTCGTAAATCCTCTAAATCCAGATTTACGAAATCTTGAGAAGATTAAATCCTAAAAACTATTTGGCAACATTTATGATAAATCCTGTGATTGTTTGGTTATTCAATTCAAGATTTAAGGCGGTTAAAAAAATTTGACATGCATTTTTTGGATAATTAAAGCATTTAAGGGGGTTAAAAGATTTAAGACCATTAATTATTATTTATAATATTTCATAACAATTATTTTCATTTAAAATCATATTTAATCCTATTAATTATTTTGAAATAACTAAGTATTTAACTAATAATTTTATTAATAATTTAATTAGTTTTACTTAATTTTTAATATTTTAAATTAAATTAATTAAGTTATCCAACAATAATGTTTTGCCTCTCTTCTCTATTTCTTTCAGCTTCGTTCCTTCGGAGGAGTGTAAAGTTTTGCACGAGTTCGCTGTTCGACTTCGCTCCTTCAACGACGTTCCCTTCCTGTTGGATCAGAAGTTACGACATTTTTTTATCGGAAGCAACAACGGGAGCTCGCTTGTTGTGAAGGTAACTCTACCTTTCGCACGCTTTCGCGCTTTTCCGGCCAAATCCCGTAAATCCGCTGAACCAAAGGATTTCGTAAATCCGAGATTTACCACGAAAAGAGGGAATTTTAAGTCAACCGCGGCTTTGATTTACCGTGAGATTTGGTTTTGCATTTTTTGCCATTTGGCTGGATTTAGCTCAAATCCGCTTCAAATCCGGTCTAAATCCTGCATCCAAACAGCCCCTAAATCACCATCATCATCAACCTAACAAATTCTTATTCAAGAGACACTATATCACACAACTTAATGTACATAATGGCACAAATCCTGATAAATGGGTCCTCCTATGCCCTAACTCTATTGTATAGTGGAGAAAGAGGCATGATTGCAATGAATTCAACAATATTTTATCATTAATCATATCCTAACAAAATTTCCATGATTGAATACATCCAATCAAAGCTTGAGATGAAGGGCTTCCACGTAAAGTAACACTAAAATTTGAAAAAAATCATCTTGGGAGCTTGAATACTCACGAGTTACAGAAGAACTTTGGTTCTATAGATTATTGTGCATAAATACTTAATAGTAGCAACTGCAGTGGTTTAGAAGCTCTAGGCCATAGCTACGTTGTCATACCATCACCATAAGAAACAAAATTTCACTAAGGAAACTCGGTGATGGTTAACATCCACCATCAAACCGACAATTCATGCTGCGCAGGGCACTAATCTTAATATAAGCATACAATAAGAATCTAATTGCCTTTGTTTGTCAAGTTGAAGCAAATTACAGGATTTCTATCTATAGGCTCAGAAAAACTTTTGCCTTCAAGAAAGAGATTTAAAAAAATTCTTTTCCAAGCAAAATATAAAATGAAGATAATGGGCCCCTGAATTTCACCAAAATACCTCAAAATTCATATCATGTTTCTCATTGTAAAACCAAACCATCTTTTTTTTAACTAGTAAATTCGGTAAAGTAAATCTAAATGTGTATAATCCTGCTCATATATATATATATATATATAGAGAGAGAGAGAGGATACCCAAAGAAAATTTGTCTCAAAATAGAAATAACCACATTTTTCCATTGTTTTTGCGCAGCACTTCAAGCTATAGAGGCCCAAGAAACTTTTGAAATTTATCATAGAGAATGAAACAAATCTTTCTCTCTACCCTCTCAAGTCAAGCACTAAGTAAAAAAACAAGCACCAGTTGTTTGAAAAAAATTCCAGCCCTTCTTAATGCCTCATTAATGGCAGATTTTCACGCCAAAAATCACTGACATGTCAGAAAAAAAAAGAGCATTGATCATTCATATTTGGTAATTTACCATAACAAAACATTGTGCAATATCCTGAATACCTTGTTCCACAGCAACTCTTGCTCAAATATACATCTACAATAGCCTTAGAAAGGAATATTATTGGAACTTCAAAGAATACAATGTCTAATTGAGGATTTAAAATGAAGAAAAGAATAAAATCTGGCCACATGGGGTAGGCAATCGTATAGGCAATCGTATGGACTTCATGACTAGCATGAAAACTACTGTACTGTTATGCCACCGGTCAGTAAAGAACGCTATATTGAAGCCTACCCATAGATCCAATAACCCAATCAACAGCAAGATGGTGAACAAACAATGTCACCGGCATCGCATTGAAATCCATAAAAAATATAAATAGGCATAGCAAAATAATGGGAATTAAAAGAGAAGCATAAAAGATTTCGTTTGAGTAGATCTAAAGCTGAATACAGGGAGTATAATTTTAATAGAAATTTATCTAGCGGAGTATTGTGACTTTGCACAATCACGCTATTAAGAAGAGGGCACGTTTAGATATCTCGTGTCTATTGTTCAGAGTGATGATGAAATAGATGGGGATATTATTAGTAGAATTCAAGTTGTATGGTTGAAGTGGATGAATGAATCGGGTTTGTTGTATGAAAGAAAGGTATTCCACAAATTTAAGGGGAAAAATCCTATAAGATGGTGGTGAGACCTACAATGCTTTATAGCTCAAAATAAAGGACATTAAAAGAGAAGCATAAAAGAAGAATGAGAAAATATTGAAAATCATAAAATAGGACAAGTGTTGCAGTCTTCAATGAACAACCATACATAATCCCCTTAGTAGTGGCCATTGTGATTTCCTTAGGAGCTTTAAAACCATCCAAACATGCTCAATCATTACCATAGGAAACCTAGAAATATTCCATAGCAACCATATACAACAAATGGCTAAATTTTGAATCATGATTATCATCTCCCGCACAAATTCGAACTAGAAAGAGACATCAACGGCACACTATTGCATGTTATGCGTATAGCATTAATCATGATAATTGGCACATGATTAAGCCCTCCAAACATTATTTCATGGTAGATGAACCTAATGATAGAACATCATTTTGAAATAATTGCATAAAATAAGTGAGATAAACCTAATGATAGAACATCACTCCTTAGAGCGACAAAACTCCATTTGGAAATAAATTCTATAAATGATTCCAAAAAAGAGGACATGATCGATGACCAAATCATGCTCATACAAGCCCAATTTCAAATATTATGATAAAGAGAAATTCTTTCCACACATAACACCTTTATAATGAGAAACATGACAACACAGCAGCACAAAATTTCTTGGCATTGCTCCTTAATTTTGCTTTGACAAATTCTATAAGGGGGGATCATCAACACCATCATTAGCATTTAGCCTTCATCATCATGAGAATGGTGTGAAAATCTAGTAGTCATAAAAAATGCTTCTCCCACCGCTTCATATAAATCATGACAATTATATTAAAAAAAATGATAACTTTAATTTTTCATCTCACACCGCATCACAGATATCATGTTAATGAACATGATTGAAATCTTAAATTTATTTTAGCCTATTTAATGCATCAAAATATAACCATTTCATTGGTGGAACTTCAGAGAAAGCATATATTCTAACTTCAAGCAACCAAATCAGACCTACAAGGCCTTCTTTGTTAATAATTCAAAAGTAAATGATACTTTATCTAACAAGCATATGCAAAGAATATTATAAATTTTTGCAGACATGATCGATCATGAAATGATTGCATTGTTTAACTATCATTGAAATTGTAGGGGATTTGGAGCAGCACATAGAGACCAAGGGAGGGAGGGAGAGAGAGAGAGAGAGAGAGAGAGAGAGAGAGAGAGAGAGAGAGAGAGAGAGAGAGAGAGAGAGAGAGAGAGAGAGAGAGAGAGCGAGGGAGCAAATCACCATAAACGAGCTGTTCGGTAGCAGTATCTGAGAAGGATTAACCTAAATCCTGACAACAGCAAAAATGAGATCTTTAAGACCAACAGAATCTTAAAATCCGCTTCTCCCCCATTCTATCTGAAACCCCGGATGATATATAGCCAGTCATTGGACGGATTTCACAAGTCGCAGGTCACGTCGATGCTTCTTCAGCCAGGTTTCGCAACTTTCACGCTTCTCGATCGTCTAGGGTTTCTAGAATTTCGATTTGGTGGAGAAAGACGAGGGTTTCAGACACAAGCTTAAGAGACTGTGCGATTTGGTTTTGCATCTTAGGCCGTTTGGCTGGAGTTCGCTCAAATCCGCCTCAAATCCGGTATAAATCATGCACCCAAACATCCCGTATATCCTACAAATCCCGTTCCTTCTCCGTTGTCCCTAACGGGATTTAGGAGAATAAGCGTAACAAAATAGAAAGATCGTTGCCTCCGGCGGACACTTCTCATCCCACATCGCCGCAGAAGGCGAAGAAGCTTCGGGACTTTCAAAACACTAGTTAAACAACGCGAAACCACGCAGCAACAGCGAAGAACGGGCGACTATGAATAGCAAAATCCTATACAGGACAAACTACCAAAGGCTATCGAAAAGCATAGACAAATACCAAAAGAAGAGAAATTATATAAGCAACACCCAATTTTGCTCAGATCAGCTTTTTTATTTTTGATAACATTTTTTTTCTTAACCGTAACGATAAATCAAGTGAAAAAATAATCGGTCAAGAATATTAAAAAAAATTAAATTTATCGTCTAATTACTAATTAATTTTGAAATCTTTATTTAAAGCCAAATATTAGTTACCTTTTTTATATTTACTCTATTTGATATTAATAGCTTAAGAATTAGCTATAATAATAATCTATAATAAATATAATTAAATTAATTAATAATAAAATTACTAATGTTCAATAATACAAATTTAATGTAAAAATAATAATATTAATTAATTATAAATATTAAAAAATAATTAAATATTATTAAAGTTTACTTAAGTTAATAGAATTAAATCTTTTGCTTACTTTTTTTTTTTTTCTTAACCGTAATAATAAACCTTTATCTAAAGGGAAACCCTTTTCCCCATCATGCAAATATATTACTGCCTGGAAAACAAAGAAATATTTAAATAATTTGGAGCCCCATCTTGAAATCTATTTTATGCAAATGCAGAATCCGAACAGGAAGAACAGTTATAAATACTTAACAAATATACACTTATGAGTATTTATTAAATATTTGCTAAGCATACTTACAAATTTTATGTGTATTTGCTGAATATTTACTAAATACTTGCTGATTTGCTGTGTATTTACAAATATTCAGCAAATCCAAAAGATTCTCCCATTATTATGAACTCCGCACGTAATAATTTCTCCCGAAACACACATGTTGCACATTTTGAGCAGGTAATTTATCTGGCATCTTCCACAAAGTGGATAAAACATGACTTGGAAAAACAAGTCAAATTGAGGACAAGGAAAACTTGGCCATGGAAGATTCACTGAAAGATGGCAAACAGTAAATCCGTCCACAACAAATATAAATCTACATGCATTATAAAGTAATGATTAGTACTTTAAAACTACCACATTATACAGCACCCAAAAAGGACTTTATTCCAAAAAGGAAAGAGAAGGAAGAAGATACAAAGAATAATTGGAAGACAACATAATCTATGAAATAAGTGAAATTACATTCCTAGCATAAACTTTTTATATAATTACATCAAAAAAATTGTGACGCAAAACAAAAAAGAGAGGATTTTCAAATGTAGCTCGCTCATAATGAGCTTGCCGCTTCATGCAATTTTATTTTCCCTATTTCAAAGAAAAAGATCGCAAATTCACCTCCATGCATAAAAATAAGAATGAAGATAGCGTTCCTCAAAATTCTAAAGGTGATGGATAACCCTTATAAAATAAGAAATTTTGAGGTGTCATAATTTCTTTAATACATTATGTTAATGTTGAGGTGTTCACCGGAAGAGATGTGCTATAAAGCCTAAATACAACAAAAAATGTACAAGGGCTGTTGTATTGTCGCCCGGATACATTGTTAAATAAAAAAGGTTCCCATATCAAAGACGGACGTGTGCAAAAAAACTAGCCCATCATATTAGAATTAAAATAGGGACTTCAATACAGCTTTTCTTATATGCAAATTAATTGAATTAACATATATTATGATTCATGACAAGATAAATATTCTATGTATTTAAGAAACTAAATGAGTTGAAGAATAGACTACACATTGATTGTTTAGAATTTAAACTATAGTATTTATGAATGATTCATACAAGAACAAGAGAAACACTGACCATTGATGATTGATATTTAATTCCAAAAGTTTCCAATTCAAAGATTGTCTCAAGATTCATGCATTTCATAAATTTTCTAGAGCCGTTACACTACTAATAAGCACGCATGAACCCCTTGGTAATTGCAGCTGCAGTTGCCTAATTAGTTCTAGACCTTCCAAGCATGCCACATCAAGACCACAAGAAACATAAAGATATTCCATAGCAACCAATTTTATAGTCAAGCGACTAAATTGTGATCAATATATGTATCATAATTACAACGTGAAAGAACATTTTTGATCAATCTTACATAGTTGAGGGATAAAAATTAGGATAACGAAATACTCTATGAGTAAATTGGACACATACAAAAAGTTTGAAGACTATTTTGATATTTTTCTGTGTATGTATGTGTGTGTGTATATATATATATATATATAAAGAGAGAGAGAGAGAGAGAGAGAGAGAGAGAGAGAGAGAGAGAGAGAGAGAGAGAGAGAGAGAGAGAGAGAGAGAGAGTCTTAAAATAGCACAAAGAAAAGAACTTTCTCCCGTCCTCTACGTATAAGACCAAAATAAGGAAAAATGATGCATCATTTACATGCCTTTCAAACCATCGTTGACGTGTCATCCATTGCTAGACTAATAATGAGAAAAGTCAGCCATGGATGATTCGTCAATAAGCTAGGAAGACGTCACCCTCATTTGTTGGATATATTATATCCATTGCATCTCCAGTAGATATTAACCTGAGTTTAGAAAAATGAAACAAAGTAATACTACACTTTATTAACAATATAAGCGTTGATCATAGATATCTGAGAATAGAAGCAATTTCAGAAGTGGATCAAGGAAAAAAATTACCTTTAGTTGAAGTAATCACTGGATAAGAAGAAGAAGACATGAATCCTGATCCTTACCAAGCACCACAACAGTCATTATTACAACGTATATTTAAGTGAAGTATTCAGTAGAAAATTTCTATGCTTGTATCACATGTATGTTTCAACATCATCATATAAAACATTGAAATATTCCCTGAAAAACCATCTGACCAAGAGTTTGGTGGGTTCACATGTAAAGCCTGGAGCTACTCCAGCATCCACAGCTGCCAGGGATTTCAACTGAAGTAATCAGTAGAATGTTTCTCTGCATTTGCTATAACATATGCTACGTCGTCACATATAAAACATATTGATACAATATCACACAGCTAAATGTAGTGTAAGGCACAAAACTTAATAACTGGCAATTGATTAGACACTCTGATCTGGTCCTAACTCAATTTCACGTTGGAGATGAGGCTACTACTAGCATTTCCTTATTTAACCCAACTATTTTCACAAATTTCATCTACAAATTTCAAATGCTGCAAGGAAAGAATGCATTACAGCTAGAGGTATAAATGAGTCGATCCAAGACTTGCCTTGAGCTTGAGCTTGATTAATTAAAAGAGTTCGAGCTGGAGCTTTATTCTACGAGTTTGAGCCGGCTCACAAGCTGACTCATTTAATATGAAAGAGAAAAATTTTATGATTCAAATAATTATTATAACAAATAGTAAAAAGACTAAGAAATTAAAAGAAATATAATAAAGAAAGAATTAATGTAAGAAAGTGAGATATAATTTTTGAATATTTTTAACTTTGTGCTTAAAATCTTGAATGCTATTATATTTTAAGTGCATTTTATATTAATATTTTTTGCACGAGTCGGCTCGCAAGCTAACAAGTCAAGTCAGAGTTGTCCCAAACTAGGCTCATTAACTCATCAAGCCCGACTCACAAGTCACTTATCAAGCCAAACCTGAGCCATCTCATGAGTTGACTATATACCATCTGAGCAGAAAAAACTATCAAAGCATCTTCCACAAACAGGCAATCACATGGAGCTCGTCTAATACCTCCAAATCAGGTTGCTGCGCAGACTGACAAAATTACGCATGCAGATAACAAACATCTAAACAAGATTTGCCACACACCGTGACAAAAAATTCAAATAATTCCCTATAGTAGACAAGCCGCAGCGGCAGCGGCAGCATTGAGGAACACTGGAAACCGTACAAAGATGTGGAATATAACATCATGATATGGTGGCAAAAAGAATCAAGCAATTTCCTGTAGTAGACAGAAGCAGTAGCGGCAGAAATGACGAACACTGGAAACTGTACAAGAATGTGAAATACAACATAATGATATGCTGACGGAAAACCTCTAAATCATCATCATGACCCTCAACGACTTGGAAGGCATTAATAACAAAGGAAAATAACATCACACTGCAGCATACAGTGTATGACAATAGTCTTCAAGGCTGCCTGATACGGACCTCTTAATTGAGTTAGATAGTAGAGAAGGCAAACTGACAGGATTAAATGTGTAAAATAGATAACATAACAAACAAAGAGATGAAGCTTTCCCATTAATTTGTTGTTGCTATAAATGAGAAAAAAATTCATAGCATCAATTTTCTAATGATTTTCAGGCTGTCCGTGATGAAAATACCAGTCAGATTGAGACCAAGGAAAGATCAATGATGGACAATCCACTGATAGTTGGCAAACTATAACTACATAAACAAGCCAACACCATAGATACTTGGTAACAACCCCAACAGAACTTGGTGCAACAACCCCATCCACAACAAATATACATCCGTTGAATCCTAATCACGCCCACAGGGGCGGAACCAGCCTTAATTTTCAGGGGGCAAATTTCTAAGTAAAAGTGTAGAATTTGTCTCAACCCCTATTTGTTCATATCTTGATCCTTGTACACTCCATAGATATGTATTGGGGTGCTGCCCTGCAGGGATTTTTGTAAGGATATTTTGGATTGTTTTTACTATTTCTTATTGTATTTGGTTCATCGTTCCCTAACAATAACACCTCAACACAATATGTTTAATTAGGTTGGAGGCAATTGCATAAAAGACCAAAGCATTTTAAAACTTTGAGAGGGGCAATTGCCTAAAAACCTTTAACCCCCTATTTATTTGTAGATTTGGGATGGAGCTTGACCCTTACAAATTTGACCACATATAGTGCCAAACATAAAATCAGCAATAGCCTTATAAAGGAATGATTAGAACTTCAAAGGCAATAATACCTAGCATACCACACAGCGCATAGCATCCAAAATCCAAGAAGACTATTCCAAAAAGGAACAACCAAGATGACGATAGAGGATAAGAAGAAGAGACAACAAACAAGGGGACTCAAATAATAATTAAAACCATGAAATAAGAAAAATAGATAAGCTTTTGACATATCTTTATGCATAAATCATAATAATCAATAATATGGCTGACCTCTTAGTCACCATCATCTCCAATGACAATTCTTTATTCATAGACAAGAAAAACAGTACTGCTCTATCATATGCCATGTGTATGGAAATAGTCTTGCTACCTGTTATATAATTAAGCCCTCCTAATTTTATTTTTCCAATTTTTCGTAGGAAAGATTGCAAGCTTCACCTTCATGCATTAAATTTATAATGAAGACCAATAACCTTGGACTTATAAAGTGATAGATAATAATGCATTATTAACAAATTAGAACATTATCCTCAAACTTATAAAAAAATAGGATTCCACTCCATGCACATGAACAAAGTGCATGTGAATAAAAATTACAAAAGTATAATTTTTTTCCTTACATGAATTAAAATATTATCAATAAAAATAATAATACTAATGATCATTTATGTCAACATCAATTATATTGGATTGATTTAAATAGAATTATAACAATAGAATATTACAGCTTGTTGACAAATGTCACAACATACATAACATTATAATTATTTAATTTTAATAGACATGTTATTTGAGCTTCCAATTAACTTTGGGAACTTTTGGCATAATAGTTTTTGAGGAAAATAATCTGAAAGAATCAACATTAAAAGGAATTTAGAAAAACAATTTGACTATAGCAAGTGTGCCATTGAACGAAGGAGAATTTATCAATAAACACGACAAAAAAAATTCTTTAACAAACAGATATTTAATAAACTGTGAATGAAATAGAAGTTTTCTCTAATCTCTTGAAGGGCTGAAGTTTTTTAACCACTTGAACCGACTGTTTAAATTGTAGGTATTCAGTTTTAACTAATTGCTTTTGTTTATCATGAGCATTGCGGTTAGAAATTTATGGTATAAGTATTTATTTCACGGTTTGATTTTCTTACAAATTTATTGTCGTTATATCATTTGAAGTGCCAGCTAATGTCTCCAACTTTAAAAAACATATGATTTGCATCAAGCAATCTTAGCTGTAAAGCTTTATAGTGTGAGGATTGAAGCTAGCTGGAATTTGTAACAACGGAATGGTACGTGAAGATAATTTATGTAAGGAACTTTAATTTAGACAAAATATATGAATATAAATAAATAAAAAAAACTTGCTTAATGATATTAAAGAGAGTAGATATGAAAAAAATAAAAAAATTTAAAAAAAAATGTCAGACAAAATGGTTAATTAAAAAATAGAAATAATTGTCATTAAAATCAGAAAGAAAGGAATAAAATGGTTGATTAGCTATAGTTGGTTGTTGCTGCAATAATGTAGGAGAGTTCCCTCCTTACTCAAAGACAAGAGAATGAAAATAATGAAGATAAAGTTAAGGTGTTAAGGAAGGTAGTAATCTCTGCTCTCCTCAGCCCTTCACTTGCTTCACTGAAATTAAAAAGGATCTTGGAAATTGGGAGTGGTTGCTTTTGTATGTTGTGATGATGGGAGTAGACACTGAGTTGGGAATCTATTATGCTCTTAGCTTCTAAACAAGCTTAGAGAATACCCATAATAACTATAATTCATATAGTAGCTTAGACAAAAGGATGGAAACAAATTCAAATATAAACTAAAAAGGTTCTTATTTAATCAAGGCTATCTAGATGGAATTGGCAAACAGCTAAAGACGTTTGGCTAACTGAAGCACCTGCCTCCATTAATAATAAAATATATGAATAAAAATAAATCAAATGTCCTACAATAATTAAGACGAAAAAAAAATCTTTATAAGCTTGTTGGAATTTGTATGCACGGAAGAAAGAAAGATTGAAACATGAGTTGATGAAAGATGGGCTCACAGTCAATAAACCTATACAAAAATAATGCAATTTCCATTGATGCTTGCAAATTTGAGTTTCTATTGACAGTGCTAGATTATTTTGTTAGTGTTTATGTGGTACGAAATAAAGTCGTCGCTATTCATCATAAACATTGCCAGGCTACCTCTGCAAGTTACCATTGTTATGAAATAATAGAGAAGCTGTATATACTTCTCGCAGAAATTAAAAGACTAGTATGTAAACTTTTTGAGAATAAAATAGCAATAAAGCATTTTCAAGCGAAGGCTTGGTCTCGGTGGGCAGAGCAAGCTTATCACCTCAGCCAATGCCATGGGCTAAAAAAAAATACATCTAAGCTAATTCAACCTCTAAAAATAGATTCAACCAAATCATGAGGTAACATGAGTAAAAAACAAGATCTTTGTATCGCCCAAGCAACCTTAAACTCATGTGTGCCCATCAACAAACTGAATACTTGCAATTTCAAGAGCTTAGAACAACGAGAAATGAACACACATCTTCAAGAATATCTTCCACTTTCCAGTTTTCCATTCAAATGTGTTCCAAAAAACTAAGTGCAATGGCTGAGAAAATATGTTCATTTCTGGTTGTTCTAAGCACTTGAAACTGTGACGTTGTAGGTAAAGTAACTTAGCTACTGCATTGCACTTTGTGTAGCATAAAGGACACAAAGTGTTTGTTTGGTTGGAAGAAGTTGAAAATGTGGAAATAAAAATGAAATAGAAACTGAAATATGGTAGGAACTGAATCCAAAATAATCTTTTACCCTCTTGTTTGGTTGAGGAGAATTTGATTGGAAAAGTATTTCTTCTTTTTTGTCTGGCTTGAAGGAAGAACCAGGAAATTGTATAATGAACACAATCTAATATTTGCAAACTTCAATTTTAAGTAGATATGATAAAGAGAAGTATTTGCAAGTTATACTTTTCTTGGTGAAACTAATTTTTGATCAACTACAACTAGACCAAACAACTGACATGTAAATATTAGGTAAATAATATTTTTTTAATGCGTAATTCATCCAAACAAAGCAAAGAAAAACGGAAGACATTCCTAAAAGGAAAGAACAAGTTGAAGGGAACAAGAATAAGAAGGATCAAATGATAGTGGAGTCCATCAAATAAGACAATAAGAGAGTCTTTGTCTACTGCATTGCACATTTTCTTTTTTTTTTTTTTTTTTGGGACATTTAGGCCATTTAAGGCAAACTCACACACACAACGCATACACAAAAACTCGAACCCAAGACGTCTTAGTTGAAAGCATAAGCTCTCAACCAACAGGCTAAGGTGAGTTGTGTATTGCACATTTTCTAGCAGCAAGAACCCAAAAAACTACATTCCAAAAAGAAAAGAAGAATAAGGAACCAATAAGAAGACGAGGGATCACATGATACTGAAAGTCGTCAGGAAATAGGAAAAGCTTAGCAGCATACATGAATCCCCTTGGTAATGGCAGCTGTGGTTGCCTGAGAAGTTTCAGACTATCCAGCATGATACATCATTGCAATTGGAAAGATAGAGATATTCCATAGCAAACCTAATGATAGGATTTCTATCTGAAAATTATAAGTATTTATTCATCTTATGTAGTTTTTTTTTTTTTTTTTTTTTTTTTTCATAACGAGATATTATGATATTACACCTCTTCAAGAGACATCACTCCTCCGAGCCACAAAACTCCATCATTTGGACATAAATTCTATAGGATATTTCATAATAGAGGGGATGATGGATGACCTCACCATGTTCATACAAACCCATATTCAAATATCATGGTAAAGAGAAATTCTTTCCACGCATACCACCTTTATAATGTGAAGCATGACAACAGAAATTAACACAAAATTTCTTTGCATGTCTCCTTACTTTTGCTTTGAGAAATTCTATATGTAGTGCCTTGATTGATCATCATCATCATTTAACCCACATCATCATGAGAAGGGTGCAAAAAAAAATTATTTGGCATGCCCACAATAATAAGTCGAGACAAAATACATTGGGAAAATTTTTATCTGAATGCAAATCTCTGCCATATTGCTGTCAACCAGCACTTTAACAATTGCAACCCTATAGTTTCCGGTTACCATGAGAAATTCCCCTGTCGACATCTGACATCATCCTCCTCAAGCAGCACCAAACCCTAAAAAATTATATACTAACTACTTGAATCCGGGAATCGGACGTATTTCACACGTCGCTGGTCCGGTGGATGATTCTTCCACGAGCTTTCGCAACCCTTCTCCGTCGTCTAAGGTTTCTAGAATTTGGATTTGGGGCAGGAAAGACGGGGATTTTAGACGCTAGGGTAAGCGGCTGTATGGTTGCAGGATTTGAGCAGTATTTAGCTTAAATCCAAACAGCCAAAAATGACAACTTTATAAATCCGACAGAACCTTAGATCTCGTTCCTACCCGTTTTCCCTTATACGAAATCCGATAGGTCGGCGAATTTAGGGGATTTAGGAGAAGAAGCGCGCTGAAAAGAGAAAGATCATTGCCTCCCGTTGAGATTTTCAAAACGAATCTTCAGCAAAACACGCGAAGCCCGACGCAGCAACAAAGAAACGGTGACGACGAAAAGCAAACCCTAGACAGACCTAAGACTTGAAAAAACCGAAGAGGAGAAAATATAAAACTAATCCAGTACCACCGTCTATTTATAAACTTTTATGAGTGGTATGACCCATAATATATGTAGAAAAGATTTTCGGATAGGACTTAGGGGGCTCTGTTAGGGTTTCGTTTTTTCCCTTCTCTCCTGCTGAGCATCTCCTCCTCCGCCGCCGCCCCTCCGGCCTGTCCGGAGGCTTTCCTGCATGGAGTCTCCTCTTCTCTCCTCTGGATTTCCTCCTCTCTCTTCCTCTGCTGCTACTGCACCGGTCTCTTTGCGCAACTGGAGTCAAATTTTTGCTCCCGAGCCATCCTCTGCTCCAAAAGTCTTCAACTTTTCGCATCATCCTTCTGAACCAGACATCATCCCTTTTTCGAGTGAGAAGCTTGCTAAGGGTGGTGACGATTGGAGTCTTTGCCTCGTCGGCTACTCCATTGGCCGTAGACCGTATTATGAAGCTTTGCTTGGAGCTATCAATAAAACTTGGTCTCTCAAAGGATCACTTCAGCTTCTCTCCCTAAGCGATGGTTTTTTCCTCTTGCGATTTTCCTGTGTGGAAGATTTTGATATGGCATGGTCTAAAGGTGTGTGGTTCTTGCTCGGTAAGCCCTTTGTTCTCCAGAAATGGCATCCAAAGTTCAAGCCAAAAAGAGAAAATTTCTCATCGGTGCCCATATGGGTTAAAATTCATGACCTCCCCTTGGCTTGTTGGAACTCAGAGGGAATCTCGCGTATAGCTAGCAAAATTGGCGTTCCTCTTGCTGCTGATCAACTCACGGAGCAAAAAACTCGCTTAACCTTCGCCAGGATCTGTGTTCTGGTTGACTACAATGCAACGTATCCTGATGAAATTAAAGTTTCTTTGGATGGTGATGTAGTGGCGTTGAAGGTGCAATATGAATGGAGGCCTGTTCCTTGTGAACACTGTAAGTCTCTTGTTCACTACTCCTCCTCTTGTCCCCTGAATCCAAAACCTGCTGAGAATTTACAAGGGAACTCCTTCCCAAACAATCGTGGCAGAAGTCAAAGTAAGAAACCTACCAACCGCTTCCCTTCTAAGCCTCCCACCTCCAACAGACCTCCCAGGTCGGACTCAAGACCTAAAGATGTGCCTACCTCCTCTTTGGCTGGCCCTTCTTCACTTCCATCCACTAATTTTCACGTCAATAGCATTGGGCAGCCACTACATTATCAAACTCATTCCCCTCCCCCTTCTCCTAGCAAGGTCTCTACACATCCTAATCTGTTGGTTGTTGAAATGCCAGCAAATACTCCTCCCATGCCGACTAGCCCAAGTAATGTGGAACCACAGAATGTTACTGCTGTTGCTAGTATTCCTAATCTTAATATCCCCACTGAAGAAATCTATGATTCTTCATCTTCCATGATGAACAAGTCTCATGCTTCGACCACAGCCATCACTTCCCCTAACAAATTTGAAGTGTTGAATTCTCAATCTGATGCTGATCATCAGGATGTTTTGGACAACAGTCACGACAATGTTGGTACTTCTCTAAAACAGCCGGGGAAAAACAAGAAGCAACAATTTGCTGAGTCTTCTAAAAAATCTGCTAAGGGAAAGCAGAGTAAAAAATCCCAAAATCAATCATCTTTCTAATGTTTCTTCCTAACATGGGTGTTTGGAATGTTAGAGGTTTTAATAAATCTGAAAAAGTTCTAAGCTGCAAGCGGCTTATTTCTTCTTTCAAGCTGGACCTGCTTTGTCTTCTTGAAACCCGTATTCACGGATCTTCTTTACTGGATCCTTTTTTTGTTGCTTCTCACTCTCTTTTCTCCAATGAAGCAAGTCTTAATAATTTTAATCTTTCATCCTCTGGGAGGATATGGATTAAATGGAATTCCGAAAAGCTCAATTTCTCCCCCACTCTTGTCACCCCTCAGATGATCAATGGGATTATTACTGTCGGTTCCCATTTTTCATTTCAGATTTCTTTTGTCTATGCTGCTAACAATGCCACGGATAGGAAGGACCTTTGGTCCTCTATTAGTACGGTTGCTCCTCCCTGTGATACTCCATGGGCGGTTTTGGGGGACTTTAATTGCTGTCGGTATGCTAATGAGAAGTCTGGAGGCTCGGCTCTACACCATTCCAACTTGCTTGATCTTAACAGTATGATCTTCTCAAACTTTCTGGCGGATCTTCACTCTGTTGGTAACTTTTTTACTTGGTTTAATCAGCAAGCTGTTAATCCTATTTTTATTAAACTTGATCGGGCTCTTGTTAATGAGGAATGGATGAAGAAGTTTCCTAGTTCTTTTTGCTCATTTCAGAATCCGTCCTGTTCGGACCATTCCCCGATTATACTGCATCCAGGGAGCTCTTTTTCCTCTCATCACCGTTTCATGTTCAAGAACTTCTGGACTAAGCATGATAGATATTGGGTTTTTCTTTTAAATGCCTTTTCTTTGCCTTTAGTAGGAAACCCCATATCTCATTTATGTAATGTTCTCAAACATATCAAAGGTTCCATCAAAAATCATGACTGGCTAATGCTTCTTCTTTATATGCACAGTTTGATTCCCTTCAGGTTAAACAACAGAATATTTTAGATCTGCTTCAGGTTAATCAATCTGATGCTTCTTTGGTGGCTTCTCTCAAGCACATTAATTCTCAAATTTCTGAGGTTTCGGCTATGAAGGCAAGTTGGATTATTCAAAGAGCTAAACTAAACTGGCTTCATTATGGTGAGGATGATCTTAAATTTCTTTATGGCAAAATCAGGAGTAGGAGTAGCACTAAATCTGTTGTCAATTTATTCTCCTGCAATCCTAACTTGGAGAGGGATGAGGTGCTCCAAAACATTATCTCTCATTTTCATGGGCTGTTTAATCCCCTCCCTCCCGACTGTGTTAATGTGGATCTCTTTCCCATTGGAACTTCTATTCCAAATTATTATGCTAATTTGCTCACTGGTCCTATTTTTGATGATGAGATTAAGGCAGCTGTTTTCAAAGGCTCTTCTAAATCCTCTCCCGGCCCGGATGGTTTTAATTACCACTTTTACAAAAGTGGCTGGCATATCATTGGACCTCTTGTTAGTAATGCTATCAGATTTTTCTTTCTCAAAGGTTATCTCCCCTATGGAATCAAAGCTACTGTTCTTGCCATCATTCCTAAACATCGCAATGCCACATCTATTTCAGATTATAGGCCAATCTCTTTATGCAATACCTTTTACAAAATTATTGCTAAAATTATTGCAAACAGGATGAATCCGATCATGCCTATCATTGTCAAAGATACTCAAGCTGGTTTTGTTAGAAATAGAATATCTACTGATAGCATTCTTCTTGCTAATGATATTCTTTCTTTGGTTAATAAGAGAGGGGTTGGTAACATGTTTTGTGCCAAGATTGATATCAAAAAAGCTTTTGATTCCGTTTCTAGGGACTTCCTGCTTGCTCGTATGAATCAAAAAGGCTTCCCTAAACCTTTTATTAAATGGATAAAAGCTTGTATTTCAAATGTTAATTTCTCTGTGGTCATTGATGGTGCTTTGGAAGGTTTTTTCCCTTCTTCTGCGGGGCTTAGGCAAGGTTGCCCTCTTAGTCCCTATCTTTTTTGTTTAGTGATGGATGCTTTCTCTAATCTTATGGAGGAAAGAGGTTTCAAAGGTTTTAATGATGGTGATTTTCATCTTTCCCATCTCTTGTATGCGGATGATGTCCTTATTTTTGGAGAAGCTACTGTTGAGAATTGTAGGACTCTTTCCACATTTCTTAAAGATTTTTGTGCCAAATTCTTTCTATCTTTAATGTCACCTCTAAGATCACATATCTAGGAATTCCTATTTCCTTCAACAGGTTAAAGGTGGCTGATTTTTTGCCTTTGATGGATAACCTGCTTAAAAAATTTACTGGTTGGAAAGCTAACCTTTTGTCCTTGGCTGGGAGACTGCAATATTTAAAGTTTACTATCCAAAATACTATTGCCTACTGGATCAGAGGTTCCATTTTACCAAAAACGGTTTTTAAGTTTTTTAAGAAAACTTGTTCGAAATTTCTGTTTTTTGGAGACATTGCTAATATGAAAAAATTGCACATGGTTTCTTGGGACAAGGTTTGCATGCCTAAACAAAAAGGGGGCTTGGATATTCCTTCTCTTAGCTCTCTTATCTTTGCTTTTCACTGCTCAGTTATTTACCGCATGTATAACTGCCCTTCACCATTGTCTTCTTGGTTAACTGAGCATTATGTCTCTCCTTGGCGCCCGTATACTCCTAAAGCTAGCAAATTTTGGATTGCTGTTTGTAAAACGGCTGCTGTTGTGAAATCTCATTTTAAATTTGTTATTACACCTAATGCTCCCATTTCCTTGCTTTGGGATCATTGGTGCAATAACCGGACTCTTATGGAATTTGTGGGGGATGCTTCTCTGGATTGCTTTTCTATGCCGCTTCTGAGAAATTATATTTCTGGCTCCTGCTGGGTTTTGCCTGATAACATTTCAATGGTTTTAAAAACTGCCGTCTGCAGTTTTGAGATAAACGACTCTTCTTCTGCCTGTTTGTTCTGGAAAGATTGTAAAAAGGCTAAATTCAGAGATTTTCTTAATGAATACTACAGTAATCTGTCTGATTGTTGTTGGTATAAATTTGTTTGGCACAAAAAGAACATCCTTAAAAATTCTGTTTATGTTTGGCTCGCTCTTGTGGGAGGTTTGAAAACTCAGGATGCTTTAAGATTAAGGAATATTCAAGTGCAAGAGATTTGTTCTCTCTGTTTTTTGGCCCCTGAAAGTGTCAATCACCTTTTCTTTGAGTGTCAATACACTTTTTCTGTTTTGAATGGTATTATTCCTGCAACTAGAAATTTTCTGTTTAGACCCACTATTATGCAACTTTTTCAATGGCTGGAATCTGAAAGTCTTCTTTCCCTCAATATGGCTTTCAATCTGTTATCAATCTGTTGTATCATTTATCACTCTTGGAGAGAAAGGAATTTTAGAAGATTTGGGCATGAATTTAGAAGCACATCCTCCCTTCAATATCATGTTAAATATGTGGTTACTGAGAAGGTGTCAAAATGGAACAATTCGGCTGCATTGCTGGAAAATTTTGGTTATTCTTAGCGAGTGTATCTGGTGCTTCTCGCCTGTTGCTGGAAGGATGTTGTTAACCAGGACAATGATGATGCTCCTCTTCATGTTGCTCGCTATCTCCCCCTTGGATGGCCTGCGGGCAACCGGGGGTTCTGCCTGGTTTTTCGATGATATTTCTGAGTCCTGGTTAACTTTACTCAGGAGCTTGGATTCGGTTACTCATTTAGTCTCTTTGGCTGCAGTTTTGCTCTGTTTTTGCTGCTTTCTTCTTTCTGGTGCAGTGACTTTTGGCTGGATGGCTCCTACTATTTTGGTTGCTCGTGAGACGATGGCTCCTCAAGGTTTCTGGCTCGTGTCATTTGAGATCCTGGACTTCTTTTGGACTGGCTGCCTCCTTTTTGTCTTCCTGATATTAACTCTAATTGTAATTGGGTGGTATAGTTGAGGTTTTTTCGGACCTTGCATAAGTTTTTGTTTTTTATTTTGCTTATGCAAGGTTTACTTGCTTTTATTCCCCATTACACTTGTAATCTCTTTTGATTTAATATATGGGCTTATGCCCCAAAATTTTCCCAAAAAAAAAAAAGATTTTCGGATAGATTTGATGTTTTTAACGGTCAATATTGATTATTAATTATAAAATATTTTTTAAGTGTTTAAGTTCCTGAATGATATTCTGATATTGAAATTTAGAGATATTGGACTCCTTTGATTCGTCTCCTCGAGCCGCTCGATTCTACTATAAGTATGTCATATTGGATATCATTTGATCATCTAATTGAAAAATTAAACCTTCCAAATAGGCGTTGGGCCCCCGATTTGGACCCATATGAGCTCATATTGAATTTATTTTGATGTTGTTGGGTTCTTCTCTCCATAGATTCAGTTTGAGTATAAGCTTGTTGAAATTAAAATTCACATTGTCATATTTTTAATTTTAAAAATTTCCAACTTGAATACGTCTTAAGGTTCGTGCACGATCCAGATAAATTTTGGTGACTTATCAAGATAAATTCTATCAATTGATTTTATTTAATAGTTATTTTTTATTCATGTAAATATACTTGACTAATTAATAATTATTTGAGATATTGATATATGATAAACATGGCTCAATTAATCTAATTAAAGTTAATAAAAGTTTTTTTTATTTGAATTTTATATTTTATTGGTTCAATAATATATTAATTAATAAGCTATTGAGATATTAATATATAATAAATATAATTAACTAATGAGATAGTATATATTAATTCCATTATCAATATTTCTCATTAAAATTTTATTTGAGCGAAAAAATTTAAATTCTAAAGCATGCATCCAAAAGATGGCATCTTGTGATTTAATACATCTGGATTTGCAAGATTTACTAAAACATGTTTCAACAAAATCATACTTGTAAATTGTAATAGCCCGAAGGGGGGAGGTTGAATTGAACAAGTTCAAACTTTAACCAACTCGATTCACTTCGTCTTGCCCCCTATTAGGTAATCTCGTGCCTTTAAATTGAATCAAGGCTTAGAGCATGGATCACGAGAGAAAAGGGATGCAATGTCACGCCTCAGAATTTAATTTAGAAGAATTTAGGCTCATCAACGACTAACACACATTTATAATACAATAGATGAAATTATGGATTATAATAACACACATTGATCTACCATACCATAAGGCCTGAGAAATCATTTCTATCAAGAAATTCTCATTGCCTTAACAACCATAATGCTGGCTTGAACACATTTTTTTTTAAGAAATGCGGATAAATTAATGGTGTAAGTGAGACGAGTCAGTTCGAGCTTGACTAGGTTATTGGCTCGAAGCCGAGCTTATCAAGCTCACAAATCGATCTCAAGCTCAAACTCAAGCTTGTTTAGTAAACCTGCTCGAGCTCAAGCTTGAGCCAGCTCGGCTCGTGAGCTCAGAAGTTGGCTCGAATAATCATCAATATTTTTTTAATAATTTTAGTTTATTAATTAATTTTAAATATTAAAAAAATTAATAAAAACCACATAAATTTTATTTAAATGTTAAACATTACATCTTTATTCTAAATCTCTCTTAAGTTTTAGAAATCCCGCTTAAATTTTAAAATCCCGTCTAAATTTTAAAAAACATGCCTAAGTTTAAAACATCTCAATGGGACGAACTCGAGTTCGAACTCACTTTCAAACTAACGAGCTGAATTTGATATGGCCTAAACTCGGCTATACTCAACTTTGACTTATTTGCACCGATAAATTACGCAATCCAACATAAATTTTATTCCAAAGAAAAAAAAAATCTTACAACTTTCACATAACAATACCAGCAAGATACTGGACAAAACAAATAATCAATAAAATAATTATTTTGTTAACATCTTTCTTTTGGCCATCAGTTGTAAATGAGATTTCAACTTCTGCGCGATATGCCCTAAGGAGCTCTGCTAGGGTTTGTGCCGCCGGGGGATTTCTTTTCGCCTCTGGCTTAGGAGGGCTCCTCCCTCCTAAGATGGCTGCTTCTCCGCAAGATTTTCCACGCCTCCCTTCCACCTCTGTGCTAGGTCCTTCGCCTGGAGGACTTTCTTACGCTGCTAACGTCTCTGCTTCCTCCTCTTCCAAGCCCGCCAACTTCCCTGTTTCCTTCTTCAATCCGACACAAAAGCTTTCTTTCAAGGGAGAAGATTTGTCTGAAGGGAAAACCATATGGACTTCGACCCTTATCGGGTACTCCTTAGGCCCTCGTCCCTATTATGAAAGGCTTCTTAGATCCATGTTAAAGCTTTGGCCTCTAAAAGGCTCCTTGACTCTTCTCTCCCTTGCCGATGGTTTTTTTCTGCTCAAGTTCACTACTGCGGAAGATCTTGAAATGGTGCTCTCGGGTAGCCCGTGGTTCATTCTGGGCAAACCCTTCATTTTGCAACGCTGGTCGCCAAAATTCAAACCTAAGAGGGATGAGGCTGCTCCGATCCCCATCTGGATAAAGATTGTGGACTTTCCACTTGTTCTCTGGACTCCTACGGGTATTTCTAAGATTGCTAGCTACATCGGTATCCCGATTTCGGTGGACAATCTTACGGCTACTCGATCCAGACTGACGTACGCTAGGGTTTGTGTCCTCATCTCTAAGGATTCGGCTCTTCCGGACGAAATTCCTCTTGAAATCGAAGGTGAAGATTTGGTTTTAAAAATTTTATATGACTGGAAACCGGATAAATGCGAAGGGTGTGGCTCTTTCATTCATCCGTACTCTCTTTGCCCTAACAACCCGAACCCTCAACCAGTTATTCCCCCTCAACCCACGAGAAATCGAGGTCGGAGTACCTCCAGACATCGCGCCTCCAGAAATCACCGATCAAAATCTATTTTGCCACCTCCCAAACCTATCTCAAATGATGCAAACCTCATTCCATCTCAGGTATTGATCCATACTGAATCCTCTATACCACAATCTAAACCTATTCCTCCTCCTCCTTCTAACCCTCTCACTATATCTACTAAATCCCCCCCGATCCCAAACCTCAACACTCCAATAGAGGATTCGTCCTCTAATGGGCAGCCTGCTTCTCCCAGACTATTGTTACCTCCAAAGATCCCTCTTCTTAACAAATTTGCCTCATTGCAAAATGAAGATCATCAGCCCCCAGATTCTGTGGACTCTGTCTCAGATTCCGAATTAGCTTCCTCTTCTAACGCTAATGAAGACACTGGGCAGTTGTACTCCTCTGATAAGAAAAGTCATCATACCAGATCCTCTGCGGAAAAACAAAAGTCTCCTAGCCAATCCAAAACTATGAAAGGAAAGTTGGCCAAGAAGGCCAATAGTAAAAAGTCCTAATGTCCTTACCTAAACTCGCTTGTTGGAATGTAAGGGGGTTTAACAGCCCTGATACTGTAAGTTCTTGCAAGTCTCTTATCAGCTCTCATAACCTTAAGTTACTTTGTATTTTGGAAGCCAAAATATCTCCTTCTTCAGTTATGGACTCTTGGTTTTTACGCAAACACCATCTCTTTGATAGCGAAGATAGTTGTCACAACTTTGAGGACTCTCCTGTGGGTCGTATCTGGATAAAGTGGGATAATTCGATTATATCCTTCACTAGTATCTCCTCCTCTCCGCAATTTATTCATGGTACTATCTCTGTGGGTTCATTCCCACCGATTTTTCTCACTGTAATTTATGCCTTTAACTCCATGGAGGAACGAAAAAACATTTGGGAGGCTCTTTCTACTATTTCTATCAATATGGATCAACCTTGGATTATTTTGGGTGACTTCAACTGTATCAGATTTGAAAATGAAAAGGCAGGGGGTACTACTGTTTCCAATAACAGATTGGGAGAATTAAATAGCTTTATTTTTAAATGCGGGGTGCATGACCTTTCTTCTACGGGCCTTTTTTATATTTTGGTATAACCAACGAGTGGATTATCCAATTCATATTAAATTGGATAGAGTTTTGGTAAATAATGCATTGTTGGATTTTCTTCCCACTGCCTACTACTCTGTGGAATCTCATCTAGGCTCTGATCATTCTCCACTAATCTTCAACTCTACTCATGATAAACCTCTATCTGTTAGGTTTATGTTCAAGAATTACTGGATAAATATGGAAGGTTTCTGGGATGATATGCTTAATGCCTTTTCTTCTAGATCAGCTAGAAGTCCTATGACATCCTTTCAACATAGCTTACAACTTCTCAAGAGGTTTTTTAAAAACAGAAATTGGGCTTCTTCTTCTTACCTTTCTAATGCTTTATTAGAAGTTAAAAGTAAACAACACCTTTGCTTGGCTGAGCTTCAACATAGACCTCTTGACTTGGAGTTAAATCAAAATCTTAAGAGTATTAATGAGGAGATGGCCTCTTTACAAGCTAGCTGGACTTCTTGATTATCTCAGCGTGCTAAAACTTTTTGGCTTACAAAGGGTGAAGATGATTTGGGTTTTCTTTTTGCTAAAATAAGAAGCCGTAACAATAAGAATTGCATTAAGGAGATCACTACTGTTGATGGTCACTTTACTTCTTTTGGTGACATCTCTAGAGCTATTATTAAACACTTTGAGGTGTTATACAATACAAATCATTCCAATCTTCAATTACCTCTTAATATCCCTCCGGGTAATATGGTTCCTCAACATTATAGTGATTTGCTTGTTGCACCTTTGTCTCTTGAAGAAGTTAAAAAGGCAGTTTTTGATGGGAATGAGAATACTGCTCCTGGGCCTGATGGTTTCACTTATGCATTCTATAGGAAATCTTGGCATGTTATTGGTTTGCAATTATATAATGCTGTAAACAATTTCTTTTCTAAGGGATCTTTGCCGAGAGGTGTTAAGGCTACGGCTATAGCCTTAATACCTAAATGTTCTCATGCTGCAAACATCAATGACTACAGACCAATCTCTCTTTGTAACGTTTTATACAAAATTGTTGCTAAAACATTGGCTAATAGGCTGAAAATGGTTCTCCCATACATCATTCATGAAAGCCAATCTGGCTTTATTACTAATAGATGCTCCACTGACAACATCATTCTTGCAGCTGACATTTTGAGAGATTTTAAGGGTCAGGAGAAATTTTTTGGTGCTAAACTTGATATCAAGAAAGCATTTGATACTGTCTCGAGGGAATTTATTATTGCCAGACTTGCTCAGAAGGGGTTCCCTAATGTCTTTGTTAACTGGATCAAAGGCTGCATTAGTGAGGTTCACTTTTCTATTTGTTTAAATGGTTCTCTTGAAGGTTACTTCAATTCAACTTCGGACCTCAGGCAAGGATGCCCCTTATCACCACTTCTCTTTTGTATTGCAATGGATGGTCTTTCCCAACTCCTTTCTGATACACAAAAATTCCAAGGCATTTTTTGTAAAAATGTCCATATCAGCCATCTGATGTATGCTGATGACCTTTTAGTGGTTGGGAAATCATCTATTCAAAATGCTAAACAACTAAATCATTGTTTGCAGACCTTTGGGGCTTTATCTGGCCTTCTCATTAACTCCAACAAGAGTGCCATCATTTTCTCCCATCAATGTGTTGAAAATCAATTGATTTGTGAAGAGCTTGGTATTCCTAATGTCAACCTCCACCTTACCTACTTGGGCATCCCCATATCCACTAAAAGACTAAAAATTTCTCACTTCCAACCTCTATTGAGCAGAATTTCTGCTCTACTTGCTGGTTGGAAGAAGAAGTTTCTTTCTTTTGCAGGTAGGGTACAATTTCTAAAATTCACTATCTCCAATACCCTTGCTTATTGGATAAGGGGTTCCATCATACCAAAGAGTTGCTGTGCTACTATTAATAAACTTTGTGCAAAGTTTTTATTCCATAACAACTTGGTGGAGAAGAAACTTCATTTCATTTCTTGGAAATCTGTTACTCTTCCTAAATCTAAGGGTGGTCTTGGCATACCTTCTATTGAGGCTCTGTATTTCGGGGTTTGTTGCTCTATCATTGGAAGGTTATACAATAATCAAAACATGCTCACTCACTGGTTCAAAGCCAAATTCATTTCTCCTTGGAAGCCCTCTTCATCAAATGCACCAAAATTCTGGAAAAAAATTGCTCAAGCTGCCCTTAGAATTAAGGATGAGTTAATTTTTACTGTTTCTGATTCCAGTGAATTGGCTTTTTTATGGGATCCTTGGCTTTCTGGGCAAGTCATTGGGGAGGCTTATTGGGGGTTTGATATTTCTAAGGTGAAAGACTTCTATTTTAATGGTATGTGGCATCTTCCTAATGGCATTCCTTCTAATATAACTGATCAAATTATGGCTGTGGAAATCAAAAGGAATAATGAGGTTTTGTGGAATGGTTCCAAGAAGTGATTATTCAAAAATTTTATGGAATTTTATTATGCTAACTTGCCTACTGTTGACTGGCATAAAGCTATATGGCATAAGCATCATGCGTTGAAATTTGCATGCTTTGCTTGGATGGCTAGATTGGGTAAACTTAAAACTGCTGACAACTTGCTTTCTAGAGGCATTCGGGTGTCTTTGCACTGCTCTTTTTGTCTTCAAAATCTGGAAAACCATACTCATTTATTCTTTGCCTGTGACTTTGCCTTCTACATTCTGACAACAATTCTACCAGATTTTAATTGCTTCTTTCTCAGGCCAAACTTACCTCAAACACTTGAATTTATACAAAATTCAGTTACTTACAACAAAGCAGAAAAAGATTTTTGCTATCTTGCTATTAGTTGTATTATCTATCATATATGGAGAGAGCGCAATAACCGGCGTTTTGGTGATACTAGTGTTAATGTGACTAAACTGTTTTGCAATATCACAATGGCTTTGAGATTGAAAACTCTTAAATGGAAAAATAGGGAATTACTGCTACAAAGGTTCAAGATTTTTTAGTTTGGACTGTTTCCAAACTTATCTGGTTGCATTCTACTTTGGGTTTGGTTGTTGGAAGCAAAAATATGAGGACTGTTACTTTTGGTTTAGTCAGGCATTTTTTGAAACTAATTTCTCTTCAGACCTGGGACAGGTTGTTTATTATTTTGGGAATGTGGATTTCTGTTTTTTGCATTCACATTACAGATTGTCTTTGGATCTTTTTACAAGCAACTCTCGGGTATACTTCAAAGATTATGGCAGAATTTGTGAGACGAATATGTGCACAACGGACGATGATGAGCAAGGTCTGTCTTTCCGGGCCATGGAGGGTCTCAAGGGCAACCTGGCTCGTTTTTGTGGCTTTTTCTGGACAGGCCGGCGGCATTGTGATGGCCAGTTTTGCTGAGTTATTTCTGCTGCTTACTCAGATTTTGTGGGCAACCGGTGCCACCGTCTGCTTCATAGCTTACTCGCTTCTGATTTTTTGATGATTAAGACAGTGCCTAATTTCTGAGTCTTATGTTGGTGCCATTTCGTTTTTCCTATTTCTGCTTTAGTCTTTGTAATTTTGTTTAGATTTAGCTCTTTGCTTTTCTTTACTTATTGTTACTTGTAATTTGAACTCATTTTCTTAATACATGGGCTTTTTTTGCCCCGGGTTTACCCAAAAAAAAACATCTTTCTTTCCTAGCTTTCCCCAATCTCGTTCTTGCGCGAGTCTCGATTTGTGTTCAAAACAATCACCAACTGAACTTATTTTTAACCACAAACATCAAGAGTTATTCGGTTTGACAGACTCCAGAAGCTGAACAACCTCCCCCATACTAGGCCTCTTCGCCGGCGAATCTACAGTGCATAACAAACCCAACTTGAGAACCTGAACCAGCTCCATCTCCACAAATCCTCCCAATTTCCTATCAAAGCAATCAAACGAAGTTCCTTCTTGCAAAGCTTTCTGCACGAAGTCTCGCAAAACCAGTACCTTCGCCGCCGCCGCCGCCAAGCTCTGCACCGGCTTCCTTCCTGTCACAATCTCTAGAAGTATCACTCCAAAGCTATAGACATCACACTTATCGCTGTACCTCAAGCTCTGTGAAGCCAACTCCGGTGCCACATAACCCACAGCAGTGTGAAACTTTGTCAGTTCATGGCTTCCCAGAATCGGCAACAACTTCCCCAAACCATAGTCAGAGAGTTTAGCTTCATAGTTCTCATCCAGCAAAATATTGGTAGATTTGATATTAAGATGCAGAATCTGAGGTTTACATTCATGGTGAAGATAAGCAAGAGCCTTTGCTGTTCCAATAGCTATTTTATATCTTCTTTCCCATAATAGCTCAGCTCTACCACCACTGCTACTAATGCTCCCCAAGAAGTTAAATTCATGTAGGTGATTGTACAAGCTTCCATTATGAACAAACTCAGACAAAATAAGCTGCATCGTGGAAGACCAATAGTAACCTTGAAAAGTCGCCAAATTTGAATGCTTGAGGCTTCCAAGCTTGCCGATTTCCTGCTCAAACTCTTCCTGATTCCTGATCCTACCCAGTGTCTCGAGCTTCTTCACTGCGATGATGATTCCATTTTCAAAGCTCGTCTTGTAAACTGTCCCAATCGAGCCACCACCAATGAGACAGTCCTTATCAAGCAGAGCCTTCGTCCCAACCTCCCAGTCTTCATACTTTGAAGGCAAACTCTTGCTGAAAAGAACCAGCTTTCCTATTATGACATTTGAACCATTGGATCCTGGAGGTGTGCTTTCAGAGACGAGTATCTCTGGTTCATCCTTCTTCTTCCTGTATGCCCCCACGTTCATGGCAATGACAACGCAGACTCCAGTAACGATCAAAGCAGCAGCGACAATGGCAATAATGGCGGTAATACTCAGCACCTTTGCTTGATGAGATTCACCGCATGGGTTGTTAAGCGGAGTGCCGCAGAGCAACGGGTTGTTTGAAAATGCAGAGGCACCAAATTGCTGGATGACTGGTTCAGAAGGAATTATGCCGCCAAGATTATTGTAGGAGAGATTGAAATGGGTAAGTAGAGATAAGTTTCCCAGTGAAGAAGGGATGGCCCCGGTTAGTGAATTCTGGGAGAGGTCCAGAAATTCAAGCTGGATCAAATGGGCCAAGGTTGATGGAATGCTGCCATTGAGCTGGTTTCCGTGGAGATCAAGATGTCTTAAGTAAGTCATGTTGTAAAGCGCAACCGGGATTCCACCCTGCAGTTTGTTTCCTGACGCATCCCTGCACCGTTAATGGAGGCTCATTAATCAAACAAGTTCTCAAAGATTGATTTTTTATTTTTTATTTTTTATTTTAATTCACGATCGATGCTTACAGCTCGAGGAGAAACTGGCATTGGCTCAGGGACATTGGGATTTCGCCGGAGAGCTGGAGTTCATGCAGGTCTAGGAACTGGAGCAGCGTAATTTCTCCGATTTCCGGTGGGATTTTACCTGTAATGGTGTTGCTCTCCAGCCTTAGAATTGATAGAGACTTGAGCAATCCAATCTCAGGCGGAATGGTTCCAGTGAGCCGGTTAAATCCCAAATCCAATGACCTCAGACCTCTACAGTTTGCGATGCTCGGAGAAATGCCTCCGCTTAGATCGTTCCAGGATACGTCAATGTACTTCACTTGATCCCCGCAGCTGCCAATCCCCGGCATCTCTCCTTGGAATCGATTGAAGGAAGCATTTAAGTAGCTCAGGTTTGCAAGAGAGAGAAGATTGAAAGGCGTTTCACCGGAGAAGTAGTTGCTTCCGAGATCGAGGAACTCCAAACTCCGGCAGGCGGACACCTTATTCGCGACCGTCCCTGAGAGAGAATTGTTTCCCAGGGAAATAAACGAGATCGCCATCGGTGAACATATCTGCTGCGGAAAGCCTCCAGAGAGATTGTTGAAGGAAAAGTTGAATCCAACGAGATCGAGACAGTTGCTGATAGTGGTCGGAATGGGGCCTGAGAGTTGGTTATGCGAAAAAGAGACGAACCTCATCTTGAAGCAGCTCTTAAACAGAGAATCGGGAATCTCCCCGGAGAAGGAGTTCTCACCAAGATCGAGGAGGCGAAGGGATGGGAGATCCCCGAGGAACGTGGGAACCTCACCGGAAAGCTCATTGCGGCTGAGGTTGACCTTCCTCAGGGTTACCATAACCGAGAACTCCGGCGGCACGCTTCCAGAGAAACGGTTTCCGAAGAGGGAGAGAATCTGGAGGGAACGGAGGCCGGCGAGGGAGGAAGAGAGCGTCCCCTCGAGATCAGCCCCATGTATGAGGATCTTTTCAACGTTCCCGCTGTCCCCGCAGGTAACTCCATTGAAGTCCTGGCATGGGTTGCCGGCGACATTCCAGGAGGCAAGAGCGCCTCGGGGATCCGCCGTCACATTCCCCTTAAACTGCAGCAATATCTCCTTATCAGCCACCGCCGCCACTACGAGTAAAAGTAGTAATTTAAAAAAAATAATATTTTTTCCTTTCATGGCGACCGGTGGCTCTCGCCTGAATTAGAGAGGCCTCTTAGCCTAGTGCTGGTGGCATTAGATACTTTTACCGGCCAAGACATTCTCTTTCTCAATCAAACAGTAGGGCAAATGACAGAGAATCGTGGGGCAGAGGAAGCGACTACTTTTGGCAGAGTAGGTCTGTGGATTAAGTAAGGCTTTTAAGAGCGCCCTACTCAATCTGCGTCAATGTTCGCCGGAATTCGGAAATTAAAAGGAAGGAGGTAAAGTAGGAGAGAAATATTCCGCTCATCAATGCTTGCAACTACCTCCTCTTACAGTAATTGATATTGGCAAGTTTATTTCTGTCATTCAGGAAATCTCTTTATTTTAGTCTTTAATTGCCTGTCCCAATGGTTCAGCTTGACAAAAATGAGGAAGAGGAGAAGGCAAGACGGAGGAGGAAGCAGGAAGACGTGAAGGAGTCAGATGGAATGTTTTTAGTAGAACACGGTGGCCGACATCCGCCGGAGAGGAGACGGGACATAGTGGCCTGAGAAATTTCCGATAGTGTCGCTGGTGGAATGAGACGCTACTGAACAAAAAGGCACAATATATATATATATTTGAAGACAGTTGAGCCATTAAGCCGTCCCAAACCATTAAGGCAAATTATTATGTAGGGTTCCGAAATCGTTTGGAGGTGAATTTGGACATGTCAGATCACTTCGATCCCGTTGCATCTAGTGGATGTGCCACATCCCCCGATCCTGGTGCATCCTGGTGACAAGGCGCGTTCGGATTCACCTCCAAACGATCAGGACACCGCATGTAATAATTTGTCAACCAATTAACCCATATAAATATAAATAATATTTTATTAGTTACTCTCATGAATAATTTTATTTAATTTAAAATAATATTATTCTTTTTTTTTTTTTTAAAGAACAGTATTATTCCATCACTTTAAATACCTTAAATGTTATATAGTGTAGCTTTTTACAATTAAAATTTACCTTCCAACTTCAAAGAAACTATTGCAATTAATTCTGCGATGTTTTCCAACTTCAAAGAAACTATTGCAATTAATTCTGTGATGTTTCTTTCATTAAAACTGTATTAAATTTTATTTAATATTAGGCTCTCATTATATCACATTTTGTATATATTATGTTAATAGAATAATGATAAATCAACTTTATATACCTCAAAATAATTATAATTAATAAAAAAAATATTTGTTGGTCTGTTATCGGGATAAGTATGCTCAAATACTCATTTCAAACAAAAATATATTTTTTATGCTTGTATAATTCTTTAAAAAAATGATATTATGTCCTTCCACACTTTCAGGGTTCTCCAAAGGCTTTTGAATTATGGAGGTCAACTTTAGAGTCTAAATGATTTTGTTTGATTAGCTCTAAAGCTGAGCATATGAAGTGTAATTTTAGTAGTAATATATCTAGTGGGGGATTGTGACTTTTGGTGATCAAGTTATTAGTAAGAGTACTCATTTTAAGTATATTGAGTCTAATGTTTAGAGTGATGGTGAAATAGATGGCGATATTATTTGTAGAATTCAAGTTTGGATGGTTGAAGTAGAGGAATGCAACGAGATTGTTGTGTGATAGAAAAATTCCTATCAAACTTAAGAAAAAATTCTATAAGATGGTGGTGAGACCTGCAATGCTTTATGATGCATAATGTTGGCCATTAAAATAGAAGCATAATATAAAGGTAAGTGTTGCAGAGATGAAGATGCTAAGGTGGATGAGTGGCATTTGCTTAGAGACAAGTTACGAAATGAGCATATACATGAAAATGTTGGAATAGCTTTAGTGGAAGATAAGATCAGAGAGAGTTGACTTAGATGGTTTGGTCACATAAAATGATAGTCTTCCAATGACTCAATTATGAAAGTTGATGTATTAGATTTGACTAATATTAAGAAAAGGTTGAGTTACACCTAAAAAGACTTTATTAGAAAATATTAGAAATGATCATTCTTTATCAGATTTAATTGGGAGATTGATTCTTAACAAGATACAATGGAGAAAAATGATTCATGTAGTCAACCCCACATAGTAGGATAAAGGCTTGATGTTGTTATTTTCATTGCATTATATATTATTTATGATATATGATAATAAATTATATAATAAATTATTGATACTTTGTGTTCATTTTAATGTATATTCTAGTATATTATGCAACATAATACGTTAATTTTATGTATAATATGAATACATGTTTGTATAAGCATGTATGAATAAATAAAATATCTTAGGGGATGTTTGATTTGAAGTATTTTTAGTGAAGACTAAAAGGAATATAGAGATTTTGAAAACTTAAGTATTAAGTTGGATGAAAAATAATTGCAAAACAATATTTGAAATGTTTGAAATTTATCTTTAGTTATTATTATTTTTTTAATATCAAAATGAACAAATTCAAGCAATTTTTAAATACACCGTATCACTCCCCATCTACAGCTACCATCTACCGGACGAGCAACGACAAACGGATCGTGATTGTGAGGATGATCATTCAACTTCGTGACAAACATGTTAGCTCCAGATTGATTTCTGATTTTCGGATTTATCCAAACCCGATCTGAATTTGCAATCAGTTCAGAATTTAAAATTTGAACTCGACCAACTTTCCAAATGAGTTAATTAGAACTCGTAATTTTTAGATCATGCCAAATTTTAACACCCCTACCATCCGACAATCCCTTATCACTTCCCAAGATTGCCTTTAAATATTATAATTATGAGTCCATAGTCCACTTCCCTCAATTATCACCTCCCACTTACTCTTACATACGTTCAAATAAGCCCTCCAACATGAAGTACAAGCGCAAGAACCAATCTCATTCAGAAATTATTCTCCTCCATAATTTAACAGACACAAAGCAATTCCTGACGCAACGAAAAGCAAACTCGAGTAGATCATTCTTTCATCTGCGCAGAAAAAAACCTTGGGAGGCTCATAGTGCAATAGAAAGGTGTGCGGTTCGTGGGGCTGACGACGGGTGTGTCTGAGTAAGCTCTGCTAGGGTTTCGGGTTTTTTCGCGCATTTTTTCTTCTCCCGCCGCTGGAGGAGGACATCATCGTCAGGATGTCCTCCTCATCCGCCTTTCCTCCTCTTTCCACCGCGCCGCCTTCCTTGGCGCCCCTCTCCTTTGATCTCCAACACTGGAAGCAGCTACTCTCTTCGCAAACCCCTGTTTCCCATGATTTCTCCAGCGCCTTAGCTCATCATCCCACAAAAAACTTCACTGCGCATTTCACCAAAAACCAGTTTGATGCTGGAGCTCCTGAGTGGCATCTGTCTTTAGTTGGTTACTCTATTGGTAGAAGACCCTTCTACGAGGCGCTACTTGCGGTGATCAAGCGAACCTGGAAGCTGAAAGGGGAACTTTCCCTCCTCACCCTAGATGACGGCTTTTTTCTGTTGAAGTTTTCCTCTCCGGAGGATTACGATATGGCGTGGTCAGGTGGACCGTGGTTTTTCTTTGGTAAACCTTTTATCCTTCAAAAGTGGTCGCCGGATTTTACTCCAAAACGTGAAGAGTTCGCTTCCATTCCCCTTTGGATAAAGATCAAAAACCTTCCCCTCTCTTGCTAGACGCCGGAAGGAATATCTAAAATTGCTAGCTGTGTCGGCGTGCCTCTTGCGGTGGATGCTCTCACGGCGGCAAAAACCAGGTTAACCTTCGCTCGTGTCTGCGTTCAGGTTTCTTGCTCTTCACCTTTGCCTGATGAAATTTACATTTCGGTGGATGGTAAAGTTTCTCCTCTCACGGTTCTTTATGATTGGAAACCCATGCCTTGCTCATTTTGCAGCTCCATTTATCACACTCCTCAACAATGCCCAAAAAATCCAAATCCCTCGCCTCCTACTACCAAGCCTCCTCTGCCCAGGGGTAGAAGTTCTAGTCGTAAACCAAGACAAAGTCAACCTCCTCAATCCATTAACTTACCTAAACCGCCCAATCCTCCCTCAGCCACCACTTCCTCCACTGCGGCTCCTTCTGGCGCTCTACCCCCTCACCCCAACCCCCAAACCTTTCCTATTCCGAATCTCAACTCGCCCCCAAATGACTCTACTCTTGTTGAAATCCCCACCTCTACCAAATCTTCATCTCCTCAACCTGCTGTCAAAGCACCCTGTCTTCCGATTAATAATAAATTCGATCTTCTGGCTGATCAGCAAGATCAGCCGGTCTTTCCTCTCTCTTCTACCACAACCCCTCTTCCTTTTCCTACTCCTATGACCTCACCGATTGATCAGCCGTCTAAGAATCCAATCGCTCTCTCCATTCCCTCCACCTCCCAACAAACTTCTGAGAATAGCCCTTCTCAGAGCTCCAACTTTACTATAGATTCAGCCAATGACTTTCATAGCCCAAAAAACACACGAAGCAAGCAAGCCAAAAAGGCTACCAACTCCAAGCATAAGCATAAATGATCCTCCCAAGAATGGCTTCTTGGAACATTAGAGGGTTCAATTGTGCCTCTAAAGTTTTGTCTTGCAAAGCCTTGGTGAATAAGTTTAAGTTAGACCTGTTGTTTATCTTGGAAGCTAAAATTTCTGGGAATGCTGTGTTAGACGACTGGTTTTCTAACACCCATCGTGTTTTCCCTATTGAGGGCTCTTTCAACAACTTTTCTTTTTCCTCTCCGGGACGTATCTGGGTGAAATGGAATGCGGATAAGGTTCACTTTAAACCTCTGTATACTTCTAGTCAAGTAATTCATGGTATTATCCAAGCTGAGAATTTGGATATCTGCTGTATTTCGGTTATTTATGCCTCTAATTCCATTTCTGAAAGACAAATGCTCTGGGCTACGGTTGGTCCTCTGGTGGCCAATGAAACTCTGCCTTGTGCCATTTTAGGTGACTTCAACTGTTGCCTCTCTCCTTTTGATAAAGTTGGAGGGCTTCCTTTACCGCACAGTAAATTGGGTGAGCTTAATAACTTTGTATTTAATGCTGCTGTCTCAGAATTATCTTCTGTTGGACATTTCTATACTTGGAGTAATCATAGATTGGATAACCCGATACATATTAAGCTTGATAGAACGTTCATCAATGATGTTTGGCTTTCTAGTTTTCCTAACTCCTACTATATTGTTAGTGAACCTGATGTCTCTGACCACTGTCCGATTATTCTTAACCTGGACCATCCTTCCACCAAAAAACATCGGTTTTTGTTTAAAAATTACTGGTGTTCTTTGCCGGCTTTTTGGAACTCTGTGCTTGACATTTTCTCCTCCTCTCCTACTGGTAGCCCTATATGTGATCTCTACCACAAGCTTAGGGAGCTCAAATGCCATATTAAACAGAGGAACTGGGTTTCCTCTAACTTTCTCAAAGATAGGATGGAAACTCTTGCTAAGGCTCAAACAGACACTCTCATTTACTTACAGCAGGATCCTTTGAATTCTGATTTAAATGCTAGACTCTTGTCTATTAATCTGGATCTTGCTGAAAATAAAGCAAGATGGGTTGGATGGGTCTCTCAGAGAAGTAAAGCCAAATGGCTTAAAGATGGGGAGGATGACCTGAAGTTTTTATATGCTAATATTAATTGCAGGGGCAATGCTAATCAGATAAGAGGTATTTTTGTGAATGGTGTGTTGCTTAACACCAATGATGATATTGCTATGGCTTTTGTTAATCACTTCAAGCAGTTGTTTAATGCTGCTAATCCATTGGGGGATGATAGTCTCCCTTCTGGCAACACCATCCCGCCTGAGCTTCTTCACGGTCTTACTGCTCCTATCACTATGGATGAGATCAAACATGTTATTTTTTCTTCTCCTACAGATGCTACTCCTGGGCCCGATGGTTTCTCTTTTGAATTCTATAAGGCTACTTGGAATTCTATTGGCAATTACATCTGTAAAGCTATCCAATCCTTTTTTGTTACTTCCTTTCTCCCCAGGCAAGCTAAGAACACTGTTATTGCTCTAATCCCCAAACATCAGCATGCTACTTCTATTCACGATTTTAGACCCATTTCTTTGTGCAACTCATTCTACAAAATTATTGCTAAATTGCTGGCTAATCGGATGAAGACTGTTATGCCTCACATTATCCACCCTGCTCAGGCTGGTTTCATCCAGCACAGAATTATTACTGACAATATTATTTTGGCTTCGGAGATTTTAGGCAAATTCAACTCTTCCAGAGATAAATACTTTTGTGCTAAATTTGACATTCATAAGGCTTTTGATTCTATTTCTCGGGATTTTATTCTTCAACGCCTCCACGTTAAAGGTTTTCCTGCAGTTTTTATCTCTTGGATTAAATCTTGTATTTCTGACGTCCATTTCTCTGTTGCCATCAATGGGTCTCTTGAAGGGTTTTTCAGTTCATCCACGGGTTTAAGGCAGGGATGTCCCCTCTCACCTTATTTGTTCACGCTGGCTATGGATGCTCTTTCTTGCATCTTTGAGGAAGCTTTTTTCAATAAGAATTTTCACGGCTTTATGATGGGTAACTCTGCCATTCATCACTTATTATATGCTGATGATCTTCTGGTTTTTTCCAAAGCTAAAGTACAGGAGGCCTCTTGTCTAAAAAACATTCTGATGCGTTTTAGCAACTCTACTGGTTTGGTTATTAACCCTGTCAAAAGCATTATCCTTTTCTCAAACAATTGCAATCAAAGTGAGGATATCTGTGACTTATTGAACATTCAGCAAACCTCTAGGCCTTTCAAATACTTAGGCCTCCCTATTCACCACAAGAAGCTTACTTTTGCTGATTTCCAACCCCTCATTTTAAAAATTTCTAATGCCTTAGATGGTTGGAAGGCTAAGGCTCTATCCTTTGGGGGTCGCATCCAATATTTGAGATACACCATTTTTAATACTATAGCCTATTGGATTAGAGGCTCTATTTTACCAAAAAAATGCTACAAAGCTTTGGATAGAATTTGTTCTCGGTTTCTTTACTCTAGAGACATCACTGCTAAAAAGCTTCGTCTGATTGCCTGGAAAGATACCTGCATTGCGAAAATTAATGGTGGGCTTGGCCTTCCTTCTTTCGATGAGTTAAATTTTACTTTCTCCTGCTCTTTAATCTGGAGATTCATTAATGGAAGTAACCTGCTTTTTTCTTGTTGGCGTAACCTGTACACTTCTCTTTGGTTCCCTCACAACAAAGGTTGTTCTCAAATCTGGAATAGTATTACTGCTACTGCTGCTCGTATTAAACATTGTCTGAATTTTAGGATTCAGCCTGATAGTCAACATTCCCTAGTTTGGGATCCCTGGTGCCATGGTAAGTCCATTGCTGAGTTGGACGTTGCAAACATTGTTGGGAACTGGTTGAACAATTCTAACAGAATTTCTGTTTCTACCATTATTTCTAATAGTTGCTGGAATTTGCCTAACTGTTGGCCTCATGCTTTACTGAATATTATTAGCTCTGTTCCTATTGCTGTTGCTGAAACTAGTTGCCTTTGGCTGAATTCTGGGAAGGTTTCCAATAAAATTTTTAGGAAACAATTCTATTTGCCCTATCCGGTTATGGACTGGAACCGTTTTGTTTGGCATAAACATGCTGCTATCAGATTTTCTGCTTTTGGCTGGCTGGCAGTTAAGAATGGGCTAAAAACGGCTGATAATTTATTGAGAAGAGGTATTAATGTTAATCCTCTATGCGCCTTCTGCTTGATGAGAAATGAATCGCACACTCATCTGTTTTTTGAATGCAATTTCTCTTTTAAGATTCTTTGTGCTTTAATTCCTCAAGCTCGTACTCTTCTCCTTCGGCCGAACATTCATCAACTGTTTCAATTTCTGGATGACATTGCGGATTCGTCTGATTTTCTGAATTTCTACTGTCTGTTAGTAAATACTGCTATTTACTATATTTGGAGATCTCGCAATGACAGAATTTTTGGTAATAACATTGACTGTCACACCACTGTGGTTAGAAAGATCAAATTTGCTGTTCAGGCTAAGTTGGGGAGATGGAAAAATGGCACTAATTTTCTTCCTTTTTTGTGATAAATGGTGTATTCGGTTTGTCCATTTTGATGGGCTTAAGGCTGGTGTTATTACTGGGATCTACTTCAGTTTTTTGGGTTACTGCTTCTGTGTTTGGAACAGGTTGAGCACTTTCTTTTGGCGGGCTGCTGGGCTGGCCTCTTGCTGTTCATGTCACAAAGGTTTTTGGTTATTTCAGACAATTTTGCAGGACGATGATGACCGCTGCAGCTCTACCCCTTGGAGGGTCTTTTTGGCAACCAGGGGTAACTTTCTGACCAACGTGATGACCGAGTCCCTCGATTTTGTCGCTGCAGCTAATGCCTGAGTCCTGATCAATTTTGTATACCACTTTTTGTTGGTTCATTGAATTATTGGTTGGTGGTATAGGTTTTTTTCCTTTTTCAGTTATTGTATTTTGCTTTGGCTTTTCCCTCTTTATTTTCTGGGATTAGCATTCTTTTTTTCTTGTAATAGTTTTTATTAATAGAAGGGCTGTGTCCCCAAATTTCCCAAAAAAAAATAGTGCAATAGAAAGGAAAAGAAGGGAATGCTTGTGTCGGAAGATAACACGACAAACCTTGATCTAAGCGGAGGCAGGCAACCTTTCAGCTCATGATTTGATAGTAGCAATGACCCCGCACAGTGTTGTAGTAATAACTAATAAACAATAGGGCAAATTTTTAAAACGATCAAGTTTCAAGATAGATTTAAGATAAAGAGCATAATATAATCTTAATTTAAAAAGGAGCAAAAACGCACTGCATGATCACATTTTTTTTGAAAACGCAAAAAAAAACTGCGTTTTAACAGAAAACGTGAAAAGTGATTGCATTTTCTGTTAAAACGTGAATAGTAACCGCATTTTCTATTAAAACTAAATTTTTTTATGTTTTACATTCCGGCTAAAAATTTTAAGTTCTTTTTTCACCTTCCTCTCTCTTTAATTATATTTTAATTAACTTTAATTTTTTATAAAATTTTTAATTACATTTTAAATATTTAATAATGATTACTATTTTAACTATTAAATATTTATAAGATATTTAAAAATTTTAAAAACTTTTAAATATTATTAAAATTGATATAATCTAATAATATTTAATTTTATTAGTTTTAATCTTTAAAATTTTAGAATATATTTAAATAAAATTATTTTTAATATTTAAAAATATATTTTATTTTTTAAAAAAATGAGATAAAAAGAAGTTAAAAATAATTTTATTTAAAATTAAAAATAAGTTAAAATTATGAAAACTTTGTTGCCGCTTTGTTTATTGAAAATTATTAAATTTTTTGTTGCCGCTCTATTTTTTTCGTCAAATTTAAATAATCTTTTAATTGGGCACGATAAATTCATATCTGACATGTATCCGTGCCTTATCGGAGGTGTGTCTGTATCCGACTTATATCTAATACAACATGCCTCATAAATAAAAGTAACCGTGCAACATAGGTTATAAATATTTATCATTATTAAATATTTAAAATATAATTAAAATTTACTAAAAAAAATTAAAGTTAATTAAAATATATTTAAATATTTAAAATATAACTAAAAAGTTTATAAAAAATTAAAGTTAATTTAAAAGTTAATAAAAATTTTAAAATTAAATAATTTTCCACTATCTGTTTCTCTCTCTCTCTCTCTCCATTTGTGTCTCTCTCTCCCCTCCATCCATCCCTCTCTCTACCTCTCTCTCTCTCTCTCTTCATCCTCTAAAAAACTGAAAAAAAAAACATAAAAATTTCACACCAAATAGAAAACATAAAAAATTTGAGTTTTAATAGAAAATGCGGTTACTATTCACGTTTTAACAGAAAATGCAATCACTGTTCACGTCTCTATTAAAACGCAATTTTTTTTTTCGTTTTCAAAGAAAACGTGATCATGTAGTGCGTTTTTGCTTCTTTTTAAATTAAAATTATATTATGCTCCTTTTCTTAAATCTGTCTTGAAACTTGATTCTTTTAAAAAAATTTATTGGAGTGAAAGAAGAGAACGACAGTTACGTGATTTATCTCCAATCGAACGACATTTTTTTATTTCACTGTATTTTGGAGTGAAAAATGAGATTTTCGGTTGGAGATGCCCTAAGACATAAGAGGCAACTTTATCTCTAATAAAGGAATTAAGCTCAAAATTATTAAGTATGAGAGAGAGAGAGAGTAAATCTATTAAAATAAAAGTGAAAAAATGGGGTAGGGGTAGGCTTCCCAACATAAACATGCTGGCATTTAATTAATCAACGACACTTACCAGACAATGCACATGCAAATCGTTCAGTGCCAGTTTATCTTTTTCAGCTCATCTCTAACCGAACTGTATATCATTGTATGCAGATCGTGAAACGCTGCATTCGAATTCCAAATCTCACGCAAAAAATCAATAGGTAAACAGTGCAACGTCAATATTGACGTCAGACTGTTCACCTACGCTAAAAAAAGTGATTGTCTTCACACTCTACTTAGCATTGCAGGAAACGCACAAAACAGGAGAGGGATGAATACCTTCGCAAAAGAAGTGCACGAAAAAAGAAAAAATAAAATTCTATTGAAGATGATTAATCGCATTTTGAAGTTTTTTGATATTTTAGAGTGGAAATGGGGTTTTCAGTTGAAGATGCCCTTAAGAGCGCACATGTTTCCAAAAGAACCATGGAAATACTTGATACCAGCCCCTTTGTATTGTTGTTGTAATGCCTTGCTTTTGGAACCATTCCATTTGATAGATATGTTATAGATAACGCCTAATCTGCTTCGACAGGGAAGAAAGCTCCAAAAAAACATACATACTTTCAGCACCAGCATGGTTATAAAGCCAAAATGAAAATCACAAATACAAAGTTGTAAACTAATTTTGTCTCCATCTAATGATACCTGAACAAGAAAACGCCAAATTCAATAAAAAGAAAAGGAGACAGACAGAATTATTCACCAAACCTTCATTGCACTTACCAACTTATTTTTTTGTTTGTATGGAAGAAACAAAAGAAAAACTAAGCTTTGCGATACATTTGAAGCAAAAAAATATTCTTAGAAAATATTCAATAAAACAGAAGTGGTGAATAGTTCTATGTGCATTACTTAGACTTCATTTGAGATAGCTTTCTTACTGCTTCTTAAACTAAATTTTTATAATAAAAAACTGATTTATAAAGCAGTAAGAAAGCCATCCCAAACGAAGCCTTAATCTTGAATCAGATGAAGAGTGTACTGTTATGTTTTTCGTGCTGTTAAAAGGAGAACTAGTGGAGTTCCTCCGCAACCTGGAGAGAATGGAGAGTCCTTTTGGAATAAATGGTGATGGCAATGGTGGCAGATAAAGCAGTAAAGAAGCCAAGCAAATCGTAGATCAGCTGCTGCAAGGACAGAAAACTTCCACCGTCAGTAGCATCTGCAAAGCGCCGCAGCAACCTTCCGCTGCATATTCATACAGAAACACACAATGAGTACAAGGATTAGCCATCTTCTTCAGTTCTTTGGAGGCAATATTTATCTACTACATACGCTCAACAAAAACTAGAATAGTCAAAGAAGGTGATTTAATTATTGGAAAGAGAGTGAATATTGTAAACATGTATTAATTTAGGACAGATTGTGAAAAATAGAGAAGGGATTAAATAGCAAGAATTGTTTAGGGTTAGAGTTATGCATGTTTTGGTGGCTGTTTTTGAGGATTCTTGTCTTGGAGTCTTGGGCCCTAGATTTCTAGGGATCGGGAGAGAATATCCTCCTCTCGAATTGAAGATCTATTGTATCTTGTTCGTTTCATCGTTTATTTGAATTCCGTTAATCAGAAGGTGCTGTTTTATCTGAATTTTCCCATCCGAATCATGTTCGTTTGCTGTTTTCTTCTCTCTTGTTAGGGATTATTTGGATTTCTCAAGTATTTCCTAACACATATCTTAGAACAATCATCTAGGGCTCAATCATCAATATTAAGTGACTGAATTCAGCTAAAGAACCAAAGATGTTGTGAACCCATTCAGAGAATTCACTCGAAGAACTTGTCAATTCACCTCGAGTACCCGTTGACTGACTAAAGGTTCTCATCAGAAGAGCTTGTTGAGAGTACTTGCACAATATTCAACTGCTTAGAGTCAACTTTAGGCATAACTCATGCATGAAACTACAAGTTATGATGAGTTCAACCTATTTATTTTTTATATTAATCGTAAAAAATTGCTACTTTTGTAGTATCAACCTTGGCCTCCAGCAATTAAAAAGGGGTTAATGGATGGATGCAAACACATGAAATCTGATGCAATTAAATGAAAACCTAACACAAAATCTTTTTTTTTTCCCTTAATTGTTTCTTTATAACTCAGTTTGACTCACTTTCTATTCAAAGGGGTTTGACTAAGTTATTTGTAGAGTGATTCTATAAGATACTTTATGAGACTTCGCTTTTCTCATTTCATCTTGCACAGAAGGCGCGATTCATTTTCTAGTAAAGCCCTGAAATTCTTTCACGTAGTACTTTGGATCTAACATCCTATTTGATGTGTTGAACATGGTGCATGTCTAAGATCAGAAAAAAAAAAAATCGTCTCTGTAATACCTAGTGAAGCAGACAGTTGTGCCTGTTCTGACACGAACTAGTAAGGTAATTCACTAAAATATTGGCATTCATACCTCCTACATGTGTATGTGAGTGTTCTGTATGCATGTGATTGTTTGAAACTATTTTTAAGCGAATCTTAGGGGTTTGCGTGCATGCATGTAAAATGCAAAAATTTTCCCTTGGGAGCTCCATGGCACTGGGTTGGTAGCGTTACGGCATTGAGCTCTTCAATGATTTTGAAAAAAATATAACTAATGTTGTGACCCTGGGGTTGAGCGCTACGACACTACAGAGTTGGGCGCTGCAAGGTAGAGTGTTGCGACACTAAGTCAAATTTTTATAAAAATATTAAAATCCATTTACTTCTCTTTTTAATTAAATCACCCCAAACATTTAGAGAGAGAGAGGGTTTCTAGTGAGAGAAAGTTAAGTTTTGGGCAATTCTAGTCCATTTTCTGCTATCGGCCCAGTTCGAAAGTTCTCTAGATCGTGTAAGCTAATCTAATGCAGTAGTCATTTCATTCTATTATATTATTAGTTGCACATATTTTTCATATTCTTTACTTACATGTACTAAAATCATTTAACATAAATAATGATTAGCATATAATAGTTATAATAACTATCCATCAACTGAGTATTATCATAGTGTTTATATTTTTTCACATTCACTCTCAATACAAAAAAAACTTCAAAATACGATAAGACACATAGGAACCTTAGACTGAATGATTATCCTATAAGTTTACATTTAAGCAGATTAGACGTTATCATATTTTCAAAGCAACTAACACATTACTATCTAAAGAACTTACAAAACATTGGGATTGTAAAACTATCCTACTTATAGAAGATATAGGATCACCTTTACAATTGTTGTCACTACAAATATGGTACCACATGATGCACCTAAAGTTATAATACTCCACCACCTATACAGACACATGGAGTATTGTCCCTCTCACCTCATTACAATATTTCTAACCGTACAAAGCAAAATTCATCAAGTGGAGAGTTGATGCAGGACAAATACGGTTCACCATATCACAAATAAGGAGTAATCAAGTTAACTTTTTTATATTTTATTTTATTCCATTATATTTTCTTTTATTCTATGATGTGGATGGGATCAGACATGTAAGAATTGTCAATCAAACCAAAATTGAAGATTCCAAATTAAAATCAAAGATTTTATTGGATCACTCAATTTTCTAGTGATCAATTAGTTTCTAAAATTGTAGATTTCATGGAGGGGACCACATGCATTTTTAAGAGGGATTTTGTTGATAAAAAAATTAATGTTTTTCAACATATGTTTCCCTCACATTTATTATTTGTATCCTATGATTCGATGATGAAAAAATCTTTGTTTGATTGAAAAAATTAAATGCTTAAGGATGGTTGTGTGCAGCCAGTTTTTGGCATTAATTTGAAAACCAACCATAATTAAGGTTTAAGAACCTTAACATATCCTACTCTCCCTCTCAACGTGCTTTCCTAATCCTTCCCCACCTTCCCAAACCTTTGAATTCCTTCTCCCCCATGCCATTTAACTGATGAGAAGTTAAAAGTAATATAAATAATTAAAAATATTGAAGCTAAAATAGCCAATTTCAAGGTAATGGAAAGAAAAAGAAAAATTAAAGTGAGAGAATTAATAGTCTAAAAGAGGATTCCTCCACTTTTTTGCCATTCAAAACTGTGCATGACACCTGCACCTTGGTTTCATACTTTTTTAAGGTAAGGGCATGAGAAATTATTTGTCCAACTTGGATCAACAAGTAGGACTAGAGGTGTAAGTGAGCCGAGCCAGCTCAAGTCCGACTAGTTTATGAGCTCACGAGTGGAGCTTATCAAGCCACGAGCTCAAGCTCAAACGCAAGCTCGTTTATTAAACGAGCTCGAGTTCAAGCTAAACGAGCACGAGTTTGAGCTTGACGAGGCTCGACTCACGAGTTCATGAGCTGGCTCAAAATTATTAAATTTAAATATTTTATAAAAAATAATAATAATCCCTTCTGCAATTTAAAAATCCCTCCCTCCCTCTCTCTCTCCCTCTCTCTCTCTCTCTCTCTCTCTCTCTCTCTCTCTCTCTCTCTCTCTCTCTCTCTCTCTCTTAACAGGCTACTGCAATAAATGCTAACATCCTAACACTAAAAAAACATCTCATATCTTAATACCCCCTCTCTCTCTCTCTTCCTCCCGCTGCAGTTGTAAAAAACAAAAAACACGAATTAATTTTTCGAGGACCGGATGTGTTGGAAGGAGAAGTGGACCGCGCCGGAGGCTCGACGAATGGCTCGAACTAGTTTTCTATGGAACGAGTTGAGCTTGAGCACGGCATTTGACAATTGAGCTCGACTCGAACAGCCTCTGCCTTGAACTCGACTCAACTCGTTTGCACTCCTAAGTAGGACAATGTTGTAGATCAACCTAGTACTATTTATTGATGTAGCATGGTTTGAATCCAGAATAAGATCAACTAATGGGTTATCTAAGATATGGGTGTCCCATGCTGGGTTGTTGGAGATGGCATATGGTCAAACAAAAAATGTGGAAGCTAATAGAGATATTTACCCTTTCATCTACTTATAAGTGAATAAAATCAAATATTGCTTTGTCATGATCCACTGTTACCAAGTTAGCTTCACGAATGTTTATCGAGGCAACAAAGTGTTGACAAAATGCATTGAATGTGGTTGTGGAATATCGTGTATCGCATGAAAAAAAATAAAGGCAAATAAATAGTTCAACAAGGAGGTGGTGCATTGAAGATAAGGAGAAGGTTTTGTAAAACCATGCGATATATCTAGTAAGAGTCAACAAATGCTAAACATATTGGCAAATCGTCAAGGCAGGATCAAAAGGTATAATGCTAAATGATAAGCTTTAGATTTGTAGATTCATTCTTGTGAGGAGGACGCTGCGAGAGCAAAGTCAATTATAATATAAGCCTTCTTAGCCATCTCCATTGTCGATGATCGTTGATTAGTATGGTGTGTTTACACGTCCTTCATGTATATATATAATAAAATTATAAAATTCTTTGAATGTGTTTGTGAAGTATCATATGGAAAAAGTAAAGACAAATAAATAGAGCTACAAGGAGGTGGTACATTATAGATAAGGAGAAGGTTTTGTAAAGCCATGCAATATATCTAGTAAGCGTCAACAAATGCTAAATAGATTGTCGAATCGCCAAGGCAAAATCAAAAGGTATAATGCTTGATGACAAGCTTTAGATATGTAGATTCATTCTTGTGAAGAGACTGCGAGGAAAAGGTCAATTATAATATAAGCTTTCTTAGCCATCTCAATCATCGACGATCATTCTAATTATATGTGCATATATATATTAAAATTAAAAAAATATTAAACATATTTGAAAAAATAGGTAACAATTCGATATATTCCATCAACAATCAAACAACACATCTAAATAGTATGAGTTGATAACAATAAATATGTAAATAGTAGAGGTAAGCAAACAGTGTGTGAATAATGAGATCAAGATCTAAGATCACACAGAAAAAATATTATTTTTTTAAGTATGAAGAAAATCATAAAATCTAATTTTAAGATGAATTATGTAGAGAATATATAGATTTCAAGGCATGAAAAATGCCTTTAAGTTGAATACTGATGCCGTTAATAAAATCAACGAGATTTTACTAGTAAAGTAAGGTTTGACAAATCAAGATAACTTGCTATAACAGCATAGATTGTTTTAGGACATAATCATGCAGTCATCAAGAAATATCAAAGACCAAATAATCAAGACAAATTTTCCATTCATTTTATAAACTCGAGGAGGGTGATTTCATAAGCCAGTAAGAATAAATGAATGCAAAGTCTAGGATTATAACTCCCTTGAAAAAATGAAAACCCTAAAAAGTAAAAGTATCTCTTCTTTTGAGTTATTCCAAGAACATTATGATGCAAAACTAAATATGCTTTAGATGAATGCAATAAGAACTTGCACGATTTTGAAAGGAACAAATAACAATTAAGACTATTAGCTACTAAACGAAAATAGAAAACGTAAGAGGCGTCACTACGCTTAGGCCAAATCACATGCTAAGCACTTGAATTATCAAAACAACTTGGAATTTCAACAACATGCAAATTAAATAGTATTCAATAAAAATCTCTAATCTAACATTGAGATAAGCAACAGAAAGTACACTCAAATCCTACATTTACTAAGCGGAGGCAGAGGGCGAAGCACGAGAACTTTGCGATTAAATCACCACCTACAAGATTAGCGGATTAGAAAGATAAATGAAGAGGGAAGAAATTCACCCTTGTTGTTGTCCCGAAACAATTTGCAACTGGATGTTGGCAAGTTGCTCGTCGATGGCCTCCGAAAGATTAAAGATGATGCAGTTCACGCACTCTTTAATGGAGTTATTGACTTCCGGGTTGAAGTCGAAGAAGGTGAAGTGGAGGATGTTGACATTCCCTTGCTCGTCGTAAGTGAATCCATAGTCAAGCTTCGGATCGGCCATTCATTGGTGTCAAAGGGTTGATGTGTGGACAAAGATCGTGGTGGCTTCCCTTGAAGACTTCTCTAGAGAGAAAGAAGTTTCTCTCAAGAGTTGAAGTGGAGAAGGGGGCAAGGGTGGTCGGCCAATGAAGGAGGGTAGGGGATTAAGTTTGGTTCAGATTTTGTGGAGGAAAATTAATTCAAACAACTTCCTAATTAATCCCTTTGATTAAGAGTAATTAAAGAAGAGAAAGAGAGAGAGGGGCGGCAGGCAAGAGAGGGGAAGCTTGGGATTTATTTCCAATACTAAAGATGGGATTTTGGAAAGTAGTAAGGAGGTGGGGACTTTTGGAAATTTCGGCCAAAAGAGGGGTATGAGGGCTTTAATTATTTCCAAGAGTGGAGATTGGCTTTAGGAAATAAATTCAAGGAGGGATTAAATGGGGGCTGGCAGCATAGGGGGTTATGGAGGGATTTAACGAAGCATTTTAATGCTTCCTTGAGTTAGGGAATTAAATTTGGGAAGAGATATTTCATCCCAATTTAAATTAAAACTCAAATAGGAAGGGAGTTAGAAACTTTCCTAAAATAGGATTGGTATTTTATGTAACTTTTCAAATTCAAATAAATTTGAATTTGCAAAGTAATTGAGTACCTAAAATATTCAAACCCATTAGAAAATAAGTAATTGCAAGCGATGGTGGGAAAACCCAAGGGAAAAGGGGCGGCGGCTTGGCTTGGCTCGTTTGGGTAAGGGCCGGCAGGTGGGGATGGGATTTTGGGTGAATGGGCCAGTGGTGGTGGAGGGTAGTGGTTTGAGGTGGTGGTGGAGGGATGTGTCAACATGTAGGAAGGTGGTGGCGGGTGGCGGTTTGAAAGGGAAGAGGGTTATGGGCCGGTGGATTAGGGTGGAGAACGGGAGGAAAAAAAGATACGACGAACTAGTCGCAAGCTCGGACTCTTCCAAGACTGGCGGGTGATATGATTCCCTCTCCAAGGTTCTCTCTCTCAAACTCTCTCAAGCTCTCTCAAAAACTCACAACAATAACAACAACATCAAGCCTTTATCCCACTACGTGGGGTCAGCTACATGAATCCTTTTTCTCCATTGTGCCCTGTTAAAAGTCAAATTCTCGTTTAAATCTAATAAAGAAAGGTCATTCATAATATTTTCTAACCAAGTCTTTTTAGGTCTACCCATGCCTTTCTTAACATAAGTCAAATCTAATACCTCAACTCTCCTAACCGAGTCATCGGAAGGCCGCCGTTTTATGTGACCAAACCATCTAAGGAGACTCTCTCTGATCTTATCTTCTACTGGAGCTACTCCAACCTTTTCACGTATATGCTCATTTCGTATCCTATCTCTAAGGGTAAAGCCACTCATCCACCTAAGCATCCTCATCTCTGCCACACTTAACTTAGTAATATGCTTCTCAAGAACTCACAATGCAAGAAATTTGTTTATAATCATTAAACATGAAAAGAGAACATAAGGGCTATATATAGCCTCATACAAATGACTAAAAAAATAAAAGACGACAATGTCCTTTGGGCTTACACATGACCTCCCTTAAATAAGGGGTAAAAACGGAAGATAACAAAAGCAAATACAAACATAAAATAATAAAAGACAAATACATATACGACTAAAAAATACATTGATTCGATCGTGGCCGTAGATCGACGGTCACATCTCTGATAGACTTTTCAAGCTCCGATGTCCCCATCACCTTGTTAGGGTGAGGACTATTAAAGTGTAGTATTTCCTTATATCTAATGCATTTTCCATTAGATCAGCCCTAGCCCATTTCAAAAGATATGCATCTCATCCGACTTGACAACCACATGATTGAACAATTTATCATGAAAACAATAATAATGGTTTCAACAATCACGCCCGTCTTTATGTCTTCAATTAATGGAGCAAAATAATCTAAACAATCTAAGCAAGATCTTGAGGAGAAAATTTGGAGTGACCATCAAACATTTGGTTGAGTATTCTTGTCTTTAATCAAGGTTCAATTTTTTACCAAAAAAAATTCAAGAGAAAGACTTTGGTTTTAGTAAAAAAGAAAGAATAGAACAACTGAATATAAAATCTGTTGGACATATAAAGATTTCAAATTGGTTGGTTCAATGAATAGACACGCTCAAGAAAAACTCAAAAAATGGCAATAACAGCTCTAAGGGTTTAATAATCAACAGAAAAAAAGCAATACTTTATGAAGACTATTCTAACCTGTAAATTGTTATGAAAATCTCTGGCACTATCCCCACCAAAGATCCACATATGTAGGGACAATAGCTCACATTTGTTGCCACCGATGCATAGTTGAAAATAATATATGGAAATGGAGAGATCCTTATTAATGTAACTGCACGAAATTGATGAAACCAATCTCCTGCACCAGCTAGTCTGATAATTGTTGATTCATTTGGCCATCTCTTCAGCCATTTCTATATTTTTGAAAATAATAATAAATATACAAGAACAAATGAAGAATATGAGTCTCAAATTCAAACAAAGGAAGAATGAATTTGAAAGCAACATCTAACCTGTATTCTGTTTCGAAATGAAGAACCAATCAAATACGGAACTGACATGCCAATACTTGAGCCTAACATTATCAGTAGAAAGCCATAACCATAACCAAATGTCATCCCAGCCATCCACATAGAAGGTGAAGAAGGTAGCAATATAACGGGAAATAATGCAATTGAAGCAAAAAGTAAAAATCCAAGAATTGGTATGCTAAAAGTTGTTGATTCCCAGTTTAAAATAGGTACAATCACCTGCAAAGACCCATATGAGAATATTGCTTAAACAAGACAAAATAAAGATAAGCCCAATCTTTCGACATAATCATGCCACAAAATATAAATTATCATAGAAATTGTAGGGTATAAATTAATATGAGAAAATTTTATCCAAACAAAATAGAAGTTTCAAAGGCATTAGTGCCATGGTTAAAACTGCCACCGAATAGCTCATTCTTCCCATGAAAGCTAGCTTCTCCCCCTTTTCTGCTTTCAATTTCTTCTCCAATCTCAATTCTTTTATTTTATTTCTTCCACCCATCTCTATTTTCTAAACCAAACCACACCATTATTCCCCCTTCCCTTCTCATCTTGCTCATCCCTACTTCTATAATCTTCCATCATAGTTTCTCTCTTATAGTTTTGCCTCCATGCTATATTCAAACCATCCAAACCAACCACAATCTTCACATCCTTTTGTTGACAAAAACTCGAAGGATTTCTTGGCCTGTTTTATAACAAGACCAACTAGAGTACTTGTGCTCCTCCTTTCCTTGTCTTCCTAATCCTTTATTTGTCTTCCAACTCACACACCGCACCCTCCCCTTATATCATCCTCTTTCATTCTTTTGTTGCTTGCTAGGGGATGGAGAATGACCATTTTCCTATCCACAAACCGTAATTTTCATCTCTTTTCCTCCTCTCACAACCCCTTAAAACCATTCAAACCCACAAATTTACAAAGTTCTCCAAAGCATCTTGTTAAACGGTGCTAGGATCTATTAGATTTCCTTGATACACCACAAATCTAGACTAGTTGGAACGTTAAGGCTCCAAAGTTTTCAAAATACTTAGCATCACCCTTATGTCTGCCAACACCTGTAACACCTCCCGCTTGCTATATGTCCTGTCTTTGCCCATCCAAATCCTTTTAATTTTCCTCAAGAAAAAAAAAATATAGACCTAACTTAAGTCAACGCAATATTGGCTCTTTCGCCAAAATCAGGTACCATTAACATGGTTCCTACTATTATAATCTTTTCAAACCCACATGTTCTATGCTACTCTCCCTTTCAACCTTCTTGTTTGGTTGTAGCCAACACCTTTTTTGGTAAAAAAGGCTGTTGTTTCATGAGGATAATATGAAGCATAATTAACAAAACACTTCTACAGATAAAAGCAATGTAGCTCTTGATAAATAAACAAATCATTTTTAAAATGATTCTGCAATAAGCAATTTGCTTTATTGCAGTCGCCGCTGCAAACTTCAAAGTTCCAAAGAAATAAAAATAATAATCCTATATAGAGAAAGGGCACGGACCATTCTTAAAATGACAGGTCCAAGAAAGATAACAATAGCAGCAGTAACTATTGCCAGAAAAATACACAAGAAAACCAACTTCGTCCACCATAACAAAGAATCCCATTTTGTTGAAGTTAATTGAGCTTGCACCACTATTACCACATCATCTGACTGAACCAATCCCACATAATCCCCATTGGCATCTCCCGTTCCACCCCTAGAATGGGCAACAAAGATATCATCAATGGCTTCCGATGGAAGAATCATCAGCTCGGCACAAGCTCAACGCCCGTAGAAATAAAAACTTTAAAGAGCCAATGTAAAGGATAATTGTTCGGGAAAAAAAAGCAATCAGCCATGTGTCCTCGGCAAGATTGAAGGAGAAGATAAACCACTGAACGTCATTTTTTCCCCTTCGCTGCACGCCAATGTTGCGGAACCGTAAAGATGCCGCCAGGGAAATGAAACCCTAGATCTCAAGATAGAGTGACAACGGATACAATGAACGGTAAAAATGGAACTGGTCTCCTCTTTAGAAAAGCACCGCCATTGCTCATAGTCAGCTGTAAACCTTCCGGAAACAGGGAATTTATCAGATCTGGACTCGGAACGAGCGGGCGATGGCGAGTTCCAAACAAAATTAATAAATAAATATATAATCTTATTAAAAAAGCGATCGTGAGAAAGAAGATGACGCCAAGAAATACAACGAGGAAATTGATTGAGGACGAATACAGGTTTCTTCGTCGCCGGCCATGCTCGATCGAAATTATTATTTTTTTAACAAATCTGCAGTAGTTCTTTCTTGCCTATCACCCCAAAAAACAAAAATATAATGGCCCGGCGCATGAAGTTAACCATTACATATTACTTCTCTCCTGAAATCTAATGTAGGACAAGAATGATAATTTTATTATATTTTTAAAAAATTAACCATTTTATAAAAATTATTGTGTTTTCATCATCATCATACGTGTTGTTATTATCATTACTATTTAAAGACGAAAATAATTAAGTTTTCATCTCTATTATTCAAATATGAAAGAAATTATTTTCATCTAAGGAAAAGATTTTTTTGTTTCTTTACAAGTTTTATCAAATGTAGAGCAATCAAAGAAGGTTACAACCGTCTTGAAGACGAGAAATTATTAGATCAGGTGATCTGACATAGCTCTATCTTCATACGTTAATAATATTTCGCCATGTCTTCTTACTTTTTACGGCTCGACCCGACGGCCCGACGACCCGACCCGGACCGGAACACGAAATTGATATGTTCGCGTATTGTTCGGTATTGCTCAGTATTGCTAGGTATTGCTTGGCAAAAACGAGAAATAACGCTCTGTGAAGACCAATACCGAGAACATAATAGTAATTCTTATTATTGCCAAGCAAAATCGACCAATACCTAGCAATACCGAGCAATACGCGAACATAGTAATCCTGGGTCCGTTCCGGGTCGGGTTGTAGGGCAGCGCGGTAAAGAGTAAGAACACGTGGCACTATTTTACTGGCGTTCGAACGTATATCTACGTTAGGTGACCGGACCAAATAAAAGTTCCTTGAAGACACTAAGATGAAATTGTTCCTTTTATATATGGTTGAAATTTAAAGTAAGAGCGCATGAAAATTTTGGCCTCCGCAGTCACTTCTCTAATTATGGCATAATTTTTTAAGAATGAAGTAATTTAAGGCATCAATCTATTTTTCAAAATATCATAATCCACTTACCCTCATAAATACACCAAAACATAACCCCTCCTCATTCTATTCTTTGGCCACGAAGGAGAAGGAGAAGGAGAAGGAGAGAAGAGAGGAGAGATGGGAGAGAGGAAGAGGGAGAAGAGAAGTTCGCCTTTGGAGTATTTGCATTCATCTTCCCAATTGTGAATGTTTCTCTTGTCGTACTAGGTAACTCAAAACCTATTTTTATTTCCAGTGATTATGAATTTCAGATCTCTCCCAAATCTAGTTAATGCCTTATTTTTCGATTTAATGAACTTTCACCACATAACTTTTAATATATGATAGATATAATCATTCTAAACATTTTGATATATTTATATTAAAGTTTCACAGTTTATTTTTGCATTTACAACCTTTTAACTTAAACAATCAAGATAAAAACATGTATAAAATAAGTAAAAATTATTGTATTTAGTTTCGAGGTGACAAATGTAACATGCATAGTAAAGTAAAAGATTTGGCATAACATGCATCCAGTATAACTTATATAACATACATGCATACCAACATGAGTACCCTAATGATAAAATGTGCCTACTAATAACATAGAATAACGCCTCAACATGCTAATTGCACTGGATACCCATATAATACATTATGCATATAATATTATTACGATGTGGCATATGTGTGTATAATTGCAAGAAATGTTGGCTAGTAATAGACTAACCCAGATTGGTTGGAGCAAGATATCTTGTGCAAGAGGAGAAATTATTTTGTGCGGACTCCGGACGCAGCTTTACGTCCGGAGGCTAATCAAGTGCAACCAACTAGTGGTATTGAGCAATACCAAGCCATGGTACCGAGCAATACCGAGCCGTGGTACCGAGCATAGGTGACGTGCTGCATTCTGAATGGTATTCGGACGGCGTTCGGCGTCCGCACATAATATTTTTTTGTGCAAGAGGGTGGGCCAATAAATTTTCTTTTAAATAATAGTTTATTATGTAATCCCAATATAAGAAATAAAAAATAATATATAATGTATAAGTGGATAAGATACATCGATGGCTAGGAGTGATAGTTCTTACAATATAGCCACCTAACACATTGATACATAATATGTTATGATAAGATATAGAAAAATATCATAAGATTACTTAGATGTTTTGACTTGCATTATTACAAATGTGTAAGTGCATGGATTTAAAATGTGTAAGTGCATGGATTTAAAAATGAGAAAAAAAAAGTCCAATGGATTTAAAATGAAAATTTTTTCTTAGATAAATTGATTGCAAAATGCTTCTGTAGAGTGCCCAATATCTGTTTTACATCTTCTATGCGAAAATCTTTCATTTTCATAAGATCTTCTTGACTGTGACTCAAAAGGTCCAAAATGTATGTATATTAGACCTTTTGAGACAATTATAGGTCCTGGAAGACAATTTTGATTAGTCAATAAAAATACATGTCAATGGAATTCCTTTTTTGTTTTTCTTAAGATTAGTGAATCTGTCTTGAAAGGAAAAAAGGGTAGATTCCATAAGTTTTCATTTTCCTTGAAATTCATCTCATGATACACTTGATATATGATATGATGATTGGATGATTAGAAATAGTATGAACGTGCATATGTCATATAATACATAAACATGATGCATAATAACATATATATATATATATATATGATACACTTGATATATGATATTAGTACATAATGCATGAATGATATGTAGGACATAGAAATGATATTTATGTGACATTCATGATACCGCCATGCATTCTATTATCTTCTATGATTTTTCTAATAGTTTCATTGTAGCATTGTTCATGGTAAGTTGTGATAGAACTGAGTCAATAATTATTGATCACTTTCATTATTATGATTCATACTGATTGATATTATTCATGTTTATTACTACTATTTATATTGATATGTTCATATGCATATGAATCCATGATGACTATGATTTGCTATTGATTTGAATAATTACATACATATTATCCTGATTTATATGCTTTGGGGGTAATGATAGGTTTGTATAATGACTAGATTATGAGTATCATAATATAGTTTATTATTCATATGAAAATAAAAGGTTATTGTTATTCCTCGGTCAGCTGAAAACCAAGGCAATTGTTAGGTTTTGCTTTAGTTATTGAAAGCTTGCTCATAAAATAGTAATGCATCCTTTTCATCCCACCAAAAGGAAAATTTACTTGAGCTCATAAGCGTACTGACTAACTTTCAGGCTTCGGCTTCGTTTTTCTTGAAGCAACTTTCAGTTCAAAAATTTTAATTTTTACCCTAAAAAGTTGCTTCATGAAGCACTAGAAAAACCATCCCAAATGAAACCTTCATGAATAGATTTTGGAAAAAGCATCAAAAAAACCTTCTTCCTAAGTCCGGAATAAGTACTTGGGAGAACTGAGCTTTATTCCATGCTTCATAAGAGAAGAGTAAGGCTTCGTTTGGGATGACTTTTTTATTGCTTCTTAAAACAGCTTTCGAGAACCAGTAAAAAAATTGTCCCAAACAAAGCCTAAGTCTCAATGAGTTTAGCAAGGTGGTTTTCACAATTCTTGCTCTTGACAAGAACATCACCTATGTTTCTCCCATTCTACCGTTGATTTTTTTCCATTAACATAAAGTAGTTTGACCAGCATTTTCATTTGAGACTGCACGGGTTATGGGTTGACCCAACCCGATACACAAACCCGATTAAGTTCGGTCATCTGTCCAACTCCGTTGTCGAGGTCAAGTCATTGTTGCGCGATTAGTCAATGTGAGCTTGTTGCTTGCGATTCTGTCAACAACGAGTGTGTCTAGCCCTAGTGGCCTAGCAGTCGAGGTAGACTAGCGAGTGGCGACTAGACATTGATCTGGTCGAGCTCGAGTGGCCGATGGTTCGACGTTCGATTGCAGTTCAGTGACAACAGTGTGGTTCAGCGTGCAACGGCTGAGTGACAACACCGTCCGTGGCAGTTGGCATGCAACGGTAGTATGTCGCGGTTCCACGAGAAGTCTGACCCGAACTTAACTTAAACGGGTCAATTAGGGTCAAACACAGGTCGCCAGATTGACCCAAATCCGACCCAAAATGTCGAAAGATAAGACCCGAACCCGGATTTTTTTGGTCGGGTTTTTGGGTCATATCAAAAATTGACACCCCTACTCACAAGGGTATGACAACTCTACATTGGTCCTCCATTATGTTCGAGTATCTTTGGTTACCTTCTCTGCATGTAAAGATCACCTACATGATTTAAAAAAAAAAACATAAAAAAATCACCTACATGACACTCTTATCAGAACAGATAACAAATTCATAACATTTCCAATCAAAATATTATTGATAGCAATTCAACTCATAATATTACAAACTAAACTTGATATGTCTACATAGAAGTACATACCCAAAACAGTCATATAAATAATAATCATCAAGAACCTAATACAGAACAACCTAATATCGACCAACTAAAACAAATTCATCATCATCAAGAACCTCCACATCCCCATCTCCAACAAAATGCTCTCTTCCAATTCCTTCCACTATTCTAACAAACTCGATTCTCTTCGCAATAGGAAGTGGAACATAAGGCAATCTAAAAACAGGCCTGATCACCCCAAGCTGAGCTAGAGCAGTATTAAGGCCTATAGGATTCGGCTCGCCAAAAAGCCACTTAATCAAAGGCATCACCTTGGAATTCAGTAATGTGTTCTTACCTTTGAACATAAGCTCATACATCAAACCTGGAACAAGATTGCTGGTCACAGATATGACTCCAACAGCCCCATAAGCCCACCTTGCTTCATGACACTCATCATCATTGCCACTCCAAATCGCCATTCCTCCATCCACATATTCCCTTATCCTATCATTTCCTACGCATTCCTTCACGCCGGCCATATTAGGATTTCCAGATATTTTACTTATAACAGTTGGAGGAATATCTTGTCCAGTTCTTGATGGTACGTTATAGATGATGGTTGGTCCCATGGAAAGAACAGTCTCAAAATGAGAAATCATACCTTGCAAAGATGTTTTGCCATAGTAAGGATTGATGTGGAGGGCGGCGTGCATGCCGACGGCAAAACCTTGTTCGCTTGCATGTATTGCCTCTCTGGTTGAGTTGCTTCCAGTGTTCCCTATTACTTTGATTGAAGAGCCAAAGCAATTGACGGTGTGTCCGATGAGCATTATGTGTTCGTCCCAACTCATAAGGTGGCCTTCACCTGTTGTGCCTCCCACAATTACACCTTGTGCGCCATTCATAATCTGCATGTTCATTAAGGCATCATAGGCTTCGAGGTCGAATCTCCCATCAGGTAAATATGGGGTCTTGATGGCTGTTATTAATCTTAGACCTTTTATGTCATCCACCGATGTCCTGTATAGCAGCATATAAGACACAGAGATCATCAGGGGAATTTACATAAATACCACTTTATATCATCCTATTTATATATCTAACACTTTATATCATCCTATTTATATATCTAACAGTTAAAATTTTAATATTACAGCCATACCACCTTATATTATTTTAATATCAAATATGTCACTCATATTTCAATTCTAATACTCATATATTTTATTTCTACCACTCATATTTGATATGAAAGTGAACAAACAGTAGTGTGTATGTAATATTAAAATTTTAGGTGTTACATATATAAATAGAGTAGTATATAGTGGTATGTATGTAAATCCCAAAAAAAATGGAGGTTTTTTATGGGCATGGAAAAAATGAAACAGGATTGTTTACAGGGCTATAAAAAGGGGAAAAAGTATTTTGTTTTAATAGCGGGCAGCTAAACCTATTTTTATCATAATTTACTCAAAAAAAGTAGGAGCCAACATTATCAAGAATCCATTCATTAACTAAAGGTAAGAAAATTTCTATCATTACACGACAAAGATAGTTTTAAAGCACGAAATTAAGTGAAATAACTCATCCAGATAAGTAGACTAAGGCTTCATTTAAGACAGCTTTCTTAATACTTCTTAAAGCAACTTTTTAGTATAAAATTTTTAATTTTTGTAATAAAAAACAGCTTTAAGAAGCAATAAGAAAGCCGTCCCAAATGAAACCCAAGAGATGTACTGGAGAAACAAAAGATGTCCAAAAACAAACCCATAATGACTGAACATTGAACAAACAGAAACCCCAGAAATTAAATTAATACAGAGCAAAAATAGACATTGGTCTCCATTGAGTGAAGTAGGAAAAGTAATAGTATGGTAAAGAAAGAGTAAGATGTATTCAACATCTATTTGGTCACTGCACAACTGCAGTATGAACAAGTACCTGAAATGTCGTGAAGAATAGACAAAAACGGTCTCTTCAAATTAATAAACGAAGAATCCACACATATGATCTCAATCGAGTTAGGAAGGAAAATTATTAATATGGAAAAGAAAGAGTTAAGATCCATGCTTCTATTTCGCCTTTATGCAACTGTGGTATAAATACAATACTTCTTGAAATGTCTAAAAATACCTATTTTTAACTTCAAGGCTGCGCATTGGAAGATGAAAATTTTGAGCAACTGCTGCCTCCGGAGATTTCCATACTCCAGTCCTGCATATAAGCAAGAATTTAAGAAAATTAAGTCGTAGAATGCGCAAATAAAAAAATGAATATCAAGTGCATGACATCAGATCAATGCAGGTGCCACTCCATGCATGATAGAAAGTTTCTTTCCATAAATTGTTTTTTTTAATACAATTTTTTTTTTCTTCAGATAATATATCTTATTTTTAAATGCAACAGTTTATAACTAAGACTCGGGTTGGTATAAGATAGGTTAAACCAAAGCAGAAAATAACCTCTCTTTTCAAAATAGCTTATTAACAAAGCTCAAATTGAATGAAAGAGCATCATATATCATAGCACTTACTTTTAACTTCATTTGCTCCAACAAATCAAAATTAGTTATAAAGCAAACATAACTTATGGTTGACCTCTAATCGTACAGTCAATCTAGATAATATTATAGCCAAACTTGCTGGTGGTGTCGTTGAGTTTATATTAATTCCCTCAAAATCATGGATTTTGCAAGACAAATAATTTTTAGGATTTGATCAAGATTAGATTATAAATATTAATGCAGATTTAAAGTAAATATAAAGGCAATATTATTGAGAGCAATATTCTAGTAATGTATACTCCTTTTTGATTTAGTGGAACCATCAATACTCCATGCGACTATGGATGTAGGCTTTTTAAATTTAACAATATACATCGTAACATTCTATCTTGCATGCTCTATATGATTACTATGTGGTTCATCATACTGGTTGTTGATTGACTCTTCCACATAAAAGTTGGGATTTTTTTTCTAGCAACTGGTTTTAAAGCAAAGTCTGCGAAGAATACAATGGCCATGAAGTTTGATGCTGAAAATTTTGATCGCTAAACAGTTTTGGGTACTGTAGAATCAAAGATGTGAGGTTTTTTAGTATAGCAATGACTTGTCAAGGAATCGTAAAGCATGCCCATATTTTTGAGACCATGAGATTTAGTTATATTTACGAGGACTTGCCAAATATCATAAAGGAAATTGTTAAAGATTTATAGCTCAAACTAAAATTTTGTACATTACTAAAAGCCTATGCGACAAATGTATCAAAAGAAAAGATTGTATCCACTTTGCATTCAAATAGGTTCGCACATAAATCACATCTAAATTATTTCAATTATATTACTTAAGATTTGAGGAATATTTATGTAATTTTTTATAATGATTAAGGACCAAAGTTTGTGACAATCCTGTTATTTGCCTCCCTCTTAATATAGTAAATTATAATCAACCAAAGGGTTATTTTTTCTGAAGATTGGAAGTGCCTGAGATGAAAAATCAACTAAACAATAATAAGTTTAGTATTAAGATTAAAGGGGAGATTTTCTAAGAAGGGATATACTTATAATCATGATAAAAGCAAATCTAGTAGCAGGTACAAGAATTAAGCTTGATTTTATCGCAAGTAAAACGAGCACATAAAGAAAATTTATCATGCATTGAAATAGGATCAACGTGCAGAGGACAATCGTAAGAAGAAAAAATTTTAAAATGTAAGGGTTGTTGTAAATTGGTCTAATACAAATGTAAGTGATGTTCATGGATGACTTATGAAGATTGATGCAAAGAGCAATGGATGCTCAACTCATCATTGTTAAAATTAGGCGTCTTAATAAAAGGTTGCTTTTCAGTTACAAATAATGCCCAATTAACTATGTCTATATAAAAAATAATTGCATGCAAGTTTGTTTATTTGGTCACTGTGAAGTTGAAAAGGCATGGTGGTGAGACTTGACATTGCCACGAGTTACATATATACAGATCTAAAAAGAATATGATATCTTTAAGTGCTTTAGTAATACAGGATACATGTTCTCTAGAGATGTTGAGGTCCTTAAGATTTGCAAAATTACATTATTTGTCTTGAAGATGAATAGAGTTAGTGGATGTGTTGCAAGGTGTAATTTTAGATGGTCCTGCCTTGATTTTAAAAGGTTTACTAAAGCATTTTGATTTGATGAAGCATAATATGTTGATCTATTGGTTGCAAGAAAGGTTTTAGAGCAAAAGGAAACACAGGTTATGGGGAGATGATTGGAGAGGATCAAGTGCAAAAATTAATGTTGCCAAATTAGTTTAAGACCACTTGTGCCAAGTCACACCATTACAGCATTTTGATCAAAGAGACAACCAATTTGGGCTATGAAAACTTAGAAATAAGTGCACTTTTAATATCGAAAGATCCATCTTGGAATACAATAGATGTGGTTTTGAAGCCTTTAGTGAATGTTAACTTAAAGCATCATCTAGACTTATTGAGGTTGTGTAGTGTTCATCCTTTTAAGATGCCATACAAAGTTTTATCCACCCTTATGAAATTTATCATGCCGTCCTCCAACAAGTTCAAAAACAATCTATAAATCTTAAAAGGCTAAACTAAGCCCACACTTAATATTAGTGAATAACCTATTATGGGCCCAAGTTGACAAATATAACCTAAACAGTGAGCTAACCAAGTTAACTCATAAAAGTCTATGGTAGGCCCACTAGGCCTAAACTGATCTGATATAGCCTTGATCAGGATCAAAACATTGAGTCAGCTTACACACATATTTTAAGCACAACTTGACTTAAGCTTAGTTTGCTTAACAATTTACTGAGCTCGAGTAATCCACGTTTCAAATTATGGCCTCTAGGCCAACCTAAACCAACATATCACTCTAATCCATACTGATAGACTAACATATCAATTTAATCCATATTAGATCAGGGATGATCCCTATTAAGCCATTAAGAATTGGCTAACTTATGAATTAAAACAACCAACTTGTTTGATTTTAAATAACCACAATCCACATTGATAAAAGACCAGTGTATTCAAATTTTAGTGTTAATGTGCACCTCAACCTAGAAGCGCTCGCCCCTTGTTCGATCTCAAGTTGATTCAACCCAAATCATTTTCCTAAACTTTTTTTTTTTTAACCCAAATCATTTTCCTAAACTTGAGCCAAGCAATTATGGTTAAATAAAGTTTGCCTCAATCGATCGTGTTTAGCACATAATTTTGATTTGAGTTTAATTTCATCCAAAAATCAATCTCAATTAAATTTTGATCAAATAAGACAAATTTTAATCCAACATACATACTTACACTCATACAAATATAGTGATATACTTATCTTGACTCGAAACAATTTTTATCTAAAACCGGGTCGATCAAATTTAACAATAGCTCAAAACTAGCATGAAGATTGAATTGAGCCATAGCAAATTGCTTGTCTTAGGCTCATTTGTCCTAATTAAGCTTAATCTAAGCCAAAAAATTGAAGCAATATTCAAGCAATCATCAATCTTTAAGCTAAAATATAATCCCTATACCAAAGTAAGAGGACATATAGTCCACCTCAAATCCACCTAGGCCCAAACCTTAAGTTTAATTAAGCCGAACCTTAAGCAAAGCAGTCTGATAGGTCTTAATTAAGCCAAATAACATCTAATTAAACTTCAATTAACTAAGGGACATGTGAACAATGATTTGCATGCATGGAATAAACCCTCACATGTAGGGCTGCAAGCGAACCAAACGTTCGACGAGCTACTCGTTGTTCGGTTCGATTAAAGCTCGTTTGTGATCGTTTAATTAACTAAACAAACAAACTTGAACAATATTTTAAATACTCGATTCTTAAATAAACAAACTTGAACACTAATGTGTTCAGCTCATTTATGTTCACGAACAACATCATTTGAAGTTCGTGAACAAGCTTGACATTAAGCTCGATTTTGAACTCGTGAATAAGCTCGATAAAAATAATTAATATTTGACTATAAAATTAATAAATATAAATAATCATTGCTTTTGTTACATAGATAATTATTTTTATTATAAATATGTTTGTTCATAGAAATGTTCATGAATGTTTTTGTTTGATAGTTAAAAAAAATTCGTTAAATATGTTCGCGAACAAGCTCGATAAGCACTAAACGAACGAACATGAACTGAACATGAACCGAACATGAACACTCATAAATTTAAATGAATCAAACATGAACAAAAACAATAAAGCTCGATCAAACATGAACCAAACTTGAACAAGCTGATATTAAATGAACACTCACATACTCGGCTCAGCTCGGTTCGTTTGCAGCCCTACTCACATGATAAGATTTTAAGGCAGCTTAATCCTCTTACCTTAAACTAGGCTTAACAGAATTAAACTCATTTAAACTAGGCTTAACCTATCTCAAATTAATTAAACTTTAAATTTCACAAAGCTAGCTAACTTTACCCTCACTGGGTCCTGTGTGAGTCAACAAGTTGCGACACTCCTAGGTGCTCTTATTATCCTATTGGGCTTTTGCATGTATAGGGAACTTCAACTTTGAGGAGATCTACTCTCTCTAAACATTTGGCAACTGCTAGTCTAGTTCAAAGACAAGGAACCAAAGTCTCTTCAATTGCTCTTCCAACCTCATATGAGTTGAGGTGGATGAGGATCTCCTTTGACTTGGAATTTTTGAAGCCACACTCATTGGTAAGCATTGATTTTAGTGACCTAACTTTTAAACTCACAACCTGCAGGTAAAGATATATTCTCTGATACCAAAAAAGATCCAGATTTAAGGAAGATGACAGAAGGATAGAATGAAAAATCCTTCTTTGTTTGTTCAACACTCAAATTAAGGGGTTTGTAGATATCCCAAATGTTATGTCTTATGAGTATAACTGATTTATAGAACACCTTTAAAGACCTAAAGTTCTGAGAGTACAATGGCTGATAAATTGAGGGCAACAAAAATAGATCCTTGCATGATTACCAAAATGAGCCTCTTATAACAGGGAACCCTAATATTAGACTCTCCTTATAATAATTGCCAATAAAATGGTAAAAAAAACTAGGTAATGAAAGATTTTGTGAATTTGAAGAATTTACACTTTGAGGAGTGATAAAAAATGCAAAAAGCGGACCTAAATTTGGTATTATCCAATTTTGAAAAGATTTCTACTAAAGACAATTTTTCCCTTCCTTACTCTTATTTGGACTTCACCTTCTGTTCCTTCCTATACTTTCCTTATTTTTTATCTTATCCATGCCTTAAGATGCCTCCTTAATACTTCCTCCCTTCTTGATAAATTACAACGCAAATCCCCCTTCCTTATTCCCTCGACTCAAGGAGGGAGAGATCTAAAGAAAGCAATGTTCTTCTAGTATGTGTGTGTGTATAAGAGAGAGAAAGGAGTCAGATATGGTTTCTTAGGAACGAGGGCCAAGGGTCGAAAAAATTGCAAGATGGATTAGGATTGACTAATTAGAGGATGAGTGTTGAGGGGGACAAATGGAGAGGGATAGAGCCACCATGCCAAGATTCATTTCATATCATGTAGGATGAATGAACAAATCCCTAAGATACAAACTACTAGATATAGAAAAGAAAACCAAGGAAATTGATAAGAGTTAATATCTAATCATTCGTGAGCATAGGTGATAATGGAACACTCCACTTATCTAGATAAGTTTTTTTTTTCATTTATTTGGATAAAGATACCTAAATCTAAATAAATTCAGATTAGGTTAAAAATAATACCATAAAATTAGCACTCTCTCTCTCTCTCTCTTTCTTTATGCACTCAATATGACTTATGGGCTTCATTTTGCATGCATGCATAGGTAGAGGCCATGTGAACCGTTAAAGCATTAATCACTTAAACATGCATTTGGTCGGCAGCAAATCATTTTACAAAGAAATGTAAAACCTAGCTGAATGAATCTGAAAATATCAGGAACCCAAGCATGCTTTGCATATATGAGGACATGCAGTTAATCAAAATGTGAACAATTTGCGTTCATAAAGGCATGAGACCAATAGATTATCATATCAATTCCAACTGGAGAAGGTATATTACCTCCTCAAATCATGCTGGAATGAACAGTAAAAAGGATGCAGAGATCATACTTACCCTAGAATATATACAGAATTTTTGTAGTTTTCACTGCAAAATGCATCTATAAATCTAATCTGTAAGAACTGATAAATAACAAGTCTAAAAAGAGTTTTGAAATCGAAATTTGAGCAACCGAATTTAAACGCATTGTCTTCACTGCCACCGACCTCATCAACAGAAAGCTGTCAAGTGTGAAATGAAGCTAACCTCTGATTGCAAGTAGCAGCAGGACTCGGGGGATTAAACCCAAAAGTGAGAGCTATATCCCTCGCACCCCAACTGTGGCTAATCGACATGAAGGATGACATCTTATATCTCTTTCACTCCTCTCCTTGTTCCTCAAACCCAACAAAAAAGAAAAACAAAAAAAATACATCAGGCGAACACGACCTTCAAAATAAGAAGCTCAGACAACACTTCGAAGGGATAAAATCCAGGATCAATATGCCCCTTACCTCAAGTGAGCCTGAGGATAAATATATGGATAATGGAGAGGCAGCTCGCAGCGGCTGCCAAGGAGGAATAGTATAGAAGAATTGTGACTTGGGAAGGAGAATCCATGAAAAAGGTTAGGGTTTTGCCGAGATGACCTTGACTCCCGAGTGACGCGAAAGAATTTGGCGTGCATCGGACCGGGCATTTACTGGCCTACGACAAAAAGTGGGCCCATTCAAATGTTCTTACTAATAACTCTCTATAATTATAATTGTTAATATAAAATTTTTCCATCTCAACATTCCATCTCAACATTGTATGAATATCCATCACATAAATAAAAAATTCAAAAACACAAAATTTTTTACGTGAAAAATACTGTAAAAGGGAAAAACTACAAAGCCGCTTCTGATTGAAATGATTCTATTAGAATTTGAATAAATTATAAATAACGGGTTCATTCTTCAAATTGAGGACGATCAGATTACAACAGTCAACTGTCGGGTTGAAATTAGTGACGAGCGGAGATCAGATGGAAATCTAACGACATTCGGTGGTCAGGTGAAAATCCTGCATCAGTTACCAAGCGAGTGGAAGTTCGGTGTTAGTCGATGGCTAAGCAAAATTCTGGCGCCGGTTAGTGGCTGGACGAAAATTTGATGTCAGTCCGGCGACCCTCGGAGGTCCGACAGTGGTCGAGGAGTCTAGTGGTAAGAGAATTATAGTTTCTCTCTTTTCCTTATTTTCCTTTTCTTCCTTGGATCCCTTTTCATAAGAATAAGTTAAAGGTTAAGGTTTCATTTGAGACATTTTTTTTACTGCTTTATAAAACAGTTTTTTAGTATAAAAATTTCAAATTCAAAAAAATTTTGTACTAAGAAACTGCTTCATAAAACAGTAAGAAAACTATCCCAAACGAAGTCTAAGTATCAAATATTAGGGTTGTTGACAAAGCATTGGGCATTCATGGTGGTGAACTACTAATGCAACTCCTTATATTATGAAGTTTCAATTATCTTACTAGGCATTTGGCCTAATCCTAGGTTATTCTTGTTATACAAAATTTTGTTTATGTTTATAAATATAAGTGTCATTAACTTTGATTTATTTTGCCTTGTTGGAAGTTCCAATAGTATTATCCATGGTTATGATAGAATTAAAACACCAAACTATTTCCTTATGTGACATAAGTACCTTTTCAATGAAAGCCATAAGCTTCATTAACAAAGAACGTATACTCATACTCAGTTCATACGATTTTCTAACTATAGTTTATGACTAAACCCTCTTTACTTACTCCTATAATTGAAAAAAAAAAAAAAAACTACTCCATCTGTCAAAGGCTAATTTTTGAAAATGTGCAGCTTCATAGTTGGAATAAGCAGGAGCACCGCAGGCTAAAAATTTAAAAAGGAGCTAATATGTTGAACAGTTTAACACGTTTAGAATAGTTAAAATAGTTCGGCGCATTCTAAATGCCTCAACCAAATTTTTGTATTCAGCTTAAAGAGAGAAAAAGAGTGGGAGATGGGAAAAAGAAGAGATAACGGGCTGAGAGAGAAAGAGAGGGGGAGAGAGAGATGGTTGAGAGGGGAGAGTTATTATTTAAATAGTAATTAAAATAATAGTTAAATTAATTATAATTTAAAATACTAATTAAAACTCTCTCCCCCATCAACTCTCACTCTCTTGCTCCCATCAGCTCTCTGTCTCCTTTCTCTCTCTCATCCTCCTCTCCCACCTCTCTTTTTCTCTCTCTAAGATGAATACACAAAGTTGATTGGGGCATTCAGAAGAAAGTGTTGAATTGTTTGGCGCATTCGAAGTACGTCAAATTGTTCAGCATATTAATTTCTTTTTAAATTTTCAGCCACCAACGATCCTTCTATTTATTCCAACTACTAAGCCGTTCCTTTCTAAAAATTAGCCTCTTCCAAATATTCTCTCAAAAGTGATAAACATGTCTTTCTATTCTCCGATATAGTATATTTTTCTGTTCCGTTGTCATCGTAAATTCGTAATGCTCTTTTAAAACCCGTATGTGTTCCCTTCAGAATTCAGTAGCACAGGCACAAGCCCATATGTACTTTGCCTTTCACAATTCATTAGCACATCCACGCTATCAATTTCGACTGAAATAATTCGTTAAAGCTTCACAGATTTTGACCTGTTTTTTATAAAATCCCAAAAGAATCCTTTCAGTCGATTCAATATTGTTCTATCTTTGCAAAAAAAAAAACAGTTTGCATAGATAATTTCCATCTTCAATATCTAAGATTTTCTTTTGAAACACTCAATGACATCTCTACACAGAGGCTTCATTTTGAATGAATTTCTTAGTACTTCTTAAAGCATTTTTCTTATATGTTTTCTTAATTCTTTTAACAAAAAACTGCTTTAAGAAACATAAAGAAAACCATCCCAAATTATACTTCATGATAATCAGATAATAATATATAAGTCTTTGTTCTTCATTAAAAAAATAAAAAATAAAAAATCAACGTTTATTTGGGCCGGTCTGAACATATTAATCCATAAAAATCGTCATAATTCAAGAAATGAAGATTACTGTCGAATAATCTGATTCTTATTTCAGAAGTTTCCATGGAGCAATTTTTACATTATCAAGAGGTACAAAATAAACACCCTTGCATCAGTGAATGACATGAAATTTCCTAAAGTTACAATCAATCGAATAAGTAAAATTTTCGAAAAAGTTGCCGTGAGATGAGGAACATAGAGAAGACGACACAGACAACAGGTGCACATCAAGCAATAACTATAGTTCTGTAGCTCACGAGGACAGAAAGAGTATTCTGCTTATGATGATGGTATTGGTACTCACACATCTTAGGATTTGATTGTATTTGTTGTTTTGATCTGCTTGGGAAGTGAATCATCCATCTGGTTGGTAGCTAGCCTCAGGTGGTGGACCTCCGTTGTCAGCGCTTCATTGAGAGCTGCAAAGCACATAAATGCATTGAAGTGTTCAGTCTGTAATTTGCCGGAAATAACACGATGGAGTTAACATTCTTGCTTTCTTTTCTAAAAAATATATATGTAAAGGCTAATATAAGGTAATAAAATTCCTCCTATACCAAATAACTAGTTAATGTGCAAGAAAGCTGAAATAAGCAGTCTGAACAGGTCAGTCAAGCCCAGGGTCAGAACCAATGGCAAACATTTAAGTAGCTGTTGGTGTTGCCTATAATTTGGTTCGATTCTTCACTACAAGAAAATGGGTCAATAGCGACCCCTATTTGTTCATATCCTTGATCGTCGTATGCTTTACAGATATATCAGGGATCCAAGGGGGCAGCGCCCATTGGCAGGGTTTCGACCTGCTCGGTTAGGTCGCGGGGTCAAAGAGCAATGCCCCCATAACAAATTTTGGTTGTTAGGATATTTTTGGAATTCAAATGAATAAATAAAATGATGAATTCTATTTACTATTTGATGAGGGCAATTGCCTAAAGACCAATAGCATTTTAAAATTTTTAGAGGGGCAATTTGTTAAACCGGTCCACTGGACCGGTCCAGCCGGTCCGCACGGGACCGGCATTTCGCGAGATCTCCGCCTCCTGCGGAGATCGGGTTTCCCAATCACCCAAGCGGACCATTTTAGGAAGGATTTTTTAGGGATTTGAGAGGGAAATTTGAATGTAGGGACTGTTTAGGGAATTCCTTTTGAATTGTATGTATTAAATAGAGGGTGACAAGTTATCTAAAGAATAATATAATATTTTTTTAAAAAAAAAAAATTTAAGGGGGGGCATTGAGAGGGTTCCACCTCTCATCAAGCCTATTAATCGGTGTAGCCTAACCTTAACTGCACAAGGTAGGCATAGAATTCATGAAAAAAAGGAAGCATCATGAATAAATGCAAATTAAAAATATGTTTAGGTGGATAAATTAAAATTCAAGAAACTTTTCTATGTTTTCTTTTGAGATGATTTGTTCTGTACCCTTTTTCCTCGGTCAAACCAGCAGACTGTACTAGTTTCTGGTTCATGACGTGTGATTATGAGAAGAGGCAGAGAACTTTGTTAATTGGACGTGAAAAAAAAAAACAAGTGGTCGCCTGTTTTAAGAGAAATTATTGGGTGTGTACTATGCAAAACAGTTTTATGTGCGAAGTACTAGAATACACAACTAAGTACTCGCCTATGTACTCAATTTTTTAGTGCCAAGCAAGTATGTACTCATTGCATACTAAAAAAAGTACACAAGCTATGTGCTCATACTGTCTGCAAGTAATGCATGCAGTCCGCACCTCATGGTTTCTTTTATTTTGAAATAGAGAAAAAAAAAAAGTTGCACTGCTGGTGTGTTAAATGAAGGCAAAAGAGAGTGAGGAGAGGAATGAGGGGAGAGAGAAAGAGGAAGAGGAGAGAAGAAGGCATTTAAGTGAGAAGTCAAAGAGAGAAAAAATATTGTTTTGCTCTTTAATGTTTGTTTAGATGCGTTTCCAGCATGGAGTGTAAGCACAACTATTTTATTGTGATAGAAAACAGCCACCAAAACAGGAAAAACTTGTAGAAATTCAGATAAAAACAGCAAGTTCGAGCAGATTTTGATAAAAAATGTAGGAAAATCCCTAAAACAACACTTGAAATTCACTAATAGATGAAAGGAAAACAACCTGATATAATGAATCTTCAATTCGAGAGGAAGATTCAATTCTCCAAATCTCTAGCCAAAGCCTAGAGCCTAAAAGCAAAACACAAGATCTCCAATTCAACCTCCAAATTCAAGATAACCCTAACCCTAGCCAAAAGAAAATTACTTAAAGTAAAATACAATTAACTTATCCCTAAACAGCCCCCACATTTGAATTTTCCCTCCTAAACCCATGCTCCAATCAATGATCGGGCCCCACCCCTGTTCCGCCCACCTCCCAGTTCCACTGCCCTCTAAGGGCCTGCCTCTTGTAGAAATGAACCGGTCCAGGAGGGACCGGTTCAGCTTGGGCCGGCCTAACATATTGCTACACAGTAATGTTTGAAGACAATTCAGCGATGCTAGAAATATATTGAATTGTTAAAAGGAATGTTAATCAAGGTTTTTGATATATTCTCCTCCAAATCCTTGCTTTATTATTATTCGCCTAACTATTCAAATAATGTGCGAAAATTTTGTTGCACCCTTTTTTTATTATAGTGAAATATTTTCTTAGCGAGTCTGTGCATGAGCATGAGTCAATCTTGTAGAACAACCTTAAATTTCATGTCGTATATTTTGAATTTGTACAATTTTTCTCTTGTCCTCAGGTTTGCTCTTGTGGCCATTTTTATAATCATACTAAATATTTTATAGTGTTTCACTACCAATAAAAAGAGTAGTTTAGAGCGTGTACACAAATAGGATGTTAAAAATCCATATTTGATCACCCACAAATTTCAATGCATAACAAGCATCTCAGGGAAATTTAAAAGCATTGAGCTTGAGCCTGATTTTTCTCAGTTCGACTAGACCAATAATCACAAACTTGGGATAATGTGTCAACAAGAAAAAAAAATAGTGCCTTGCATCGAGACCATGAACATACATGTGAAATTGCCACTTGGTGCATTCAAATTGCCAACTGCACACATCAACAATACCAGCCACCATCGGTTCTTGTTGGCCACTCTAGTTAATACAAGCCAAAGCAAGCCGGTTTGATTAGCCTAGGGGGGCGGCAATGTGCAATTATATTTTAATCATTAGAGGGTGTGATTATTATTATTTTGATAAAAATTAAAATAACTCTCATAATGTCTATACATAGACCCCACATCAATTTGGTTGCAAAGAGACTTAAAAGACAACTTCGAATCTGATAGGAAATACTTGAGTTCGCAAGTAATCCTATCGGATTTACTTGAGTTCACAAGCAACCCTAATCAAAAATTGGTAAAAATTGTGATAATACCCAAGAAAGATACTGAAACAATCCGAAAACAGTAAACTTTTATTAAATAACTCAAAGCAAATCAAACATAAGAAAAGATACAATTGATCCTCTATTCGAGAGGAGGATCATTCTCTCCCAATCTCTAGACGCAAGGTCCACAGTCCAAAACTCCCAAGAGTCTCCAAGAGATCACCAATCTAAGCGTGCCATAATCATTCCCTTCTCATCTCTATTTAAGTTCAACTCAAAAAAATAAGTTCAACTCATCTCTATTTATAAGCTTTCCTAGCCCCTAACCGCCCCTCTCACCTTCCATAAATATATTTAATTTAAATTTTAAATTCCTTAGTGGATCCCACCTTGGGCGGCAAGCCTAAAATAGGGTTGTGGGCCCTACAAGCTTAGGTGGCAAGCTTGGGAGAGGCAGTTCAAACCGACTCTGGTATACCATGGCCAGCCCACATGGGGCCGGCTGGGTCGGTGTTGGCACCGACCTATCAGAATCCCTCCCAGAAGTTTTGGAACCAAACACCACAATAGCTGTAACTACCAATTAACTAAAGTTGTCATCTCAAATAAACTCACTAGTCATTACTCATGAATGAACCACACATAATTTTCTAATAAACCAACACCTAATCACATCCCCATCTATTCATTAATAGTCGTGGGCATTGGCTATCTCCGTTGTTGTTTCCTTTAAGCCTGGGTTGTTGCCACCTCTGAGTTCACTGCAGACAATCATAGCCTTTTTAATATTATCGCCACTAGAAATATGGACCGTTAACCAAAAGCCATTTAATTGGGCAGATCCTCATAATTTTTTTCTTTTTGATTATTTCATATGAAAACTTTCGTTCCTTTATGCTACTTTACTAATCTAATTATATTTGAGATCGAAAAAGCCGATGCAAATGAAATCAATCATCATCCTCCAGGCTAAATTTTTTGCATGCAATAAACACAAATTGTCAATAAATATTTATTTGGGTTAGGTTAATCAAGTCATGATGTAAACTTGAACTCAGATCTAAGTTATTGAACATTGAACTAGCTCGAACTACTCACAACCAGAAAGTCACCTGAAGCTTCACTTGACAAGAAGTTACCTAGGGCCACATCACTGACAAATCGCCTAAGAGATAGCCTTAACTCAGTCATAAATTCAATTGAAAAAAAACCAAATATTATCCATTCATTGAGAGTACTCAATTATCATACTTGCCAAAGGGATCTCACTTGGAGTGCTCGTTGTCGATGAATGTACTTATCCACATTACAAAATTTGCCTACTTGCTTGGAGTAACCTCGGACTCACCAAGTTAACTTGCCTGTTACATAACTAGCTTTAGAGGGTTGGGCTGCAAATGAACCGAACTGAGACGTACTGAGTAGTTGCTTGCTCATATTTGAACTTGTTCAAGATTGGTTCTAGCTTGATTCAAGCTTTTTTGTTTGGGTTCAAGCTTAGTTTGTTTAAAAGAATAAATGTTCATGTTTGGATTGTGTTTGGTTCATTTATGGTTATCGAGCTTTAAATAAATGAGCCTAATCGAACCTACAAACAAACAAATCACCTAGAGCCTGTTTACGAACATATATATAGAGTGTTTTCGATCTACCAAACGAGTCCGTTCACGAACAAACAAGCTCAAAAAATGATTCTTCTTATAAACAAGTTAATTAATAAACACTTTAAACAAAATTATGTGAAAATATATAAAATAAAGATCCAATCAAGCTTCTTATCAAGCGTGTTCACGAGCTTTAATTGATATTATTCATGAACATAAACGAGTCGAATGTATAGTTGTTCAAGTTTGTTTATTTAACAGTCGAGTATTTCAAAAATTGTTCAAACATGTTTGATTACTTAAACAAACGATCATGAACAAGTTGTAATCAAGCCGAGTCACGAGTAGCCTGTCGAATGCTCAGTTCATTTGTAGCCCTGATAGAGGGATAGCTACTACTTTTTTCTATATAATTGAGTTAATAAATCAGCTGTAGTGTCAACCATGATTTTTGCCTTTGAATAGGACCAGAGGTCAAACATGGGCATATAAAAATTAGCAAGTAAAATATTTGGACTATGAATTGGGTTCTCTTTTTCTTTGAATTGTGTTTTCTTAGCTCAATTAGATTTTTCTCTTATAACCAAAGGGGTTTGGCCGAATACTCCATAAATAAGTTTTCTAAGAGATTTTCCAAGATCTACCAGTTCTCTCTTTTTCTCTCTCACACATTTCTTAAGTAAGGTCTAGGTTATCTTCCACCAAAAAAACTTTAAATCCACCACATATACGGAAGAGTGTAATCATAGAGTATGAATCTATATTGCAATTGTATGATATTTACTAAACAAATTTTAGAGCTAAATGAAAAACATTACAATTACTTCGAAGGGGTACCCAAAAAAAAAAACAGTAGGAAACATTTATATGAAACAAATTTAAATAAAACTAATTTGGTGAATTTCTAAATTTTCAGACAACCATTTAACAAATACTGATATTGGGTAATTTACCCTTTTCCATTTCAATTATTTGGTTCAAGAAAAACTTTTAGAAAGCTGTGTATGTTTGCTAATCTATGATTTCTTGTGCGTGCTTAAGTTCCATTGAAGAATAGACGCCTCCTCAAACATAGGTTCCATATATAACTTTCAGTCACAAAGTTTAGAATATCACTTACTTGGAATAGAAATCCTATAAGGAATTCCTTATGGAAAGAAATTCATATAAGAAATTTCGATCTCCACTCAGTATACATTTATAACTGTAATTTTATGTTGTATGTGTTTCTATTAATGATATTAAAATAAGAGAGAAGAAATTTCTTATAGAATTTGTCCAAATACTAGCATGTCATATGTGAAAGTAAAATTTTTATTCAACAGACTTTTGACAGTGCCTGATTTATTGTAATGTTTTGCTAATGCAGGACATAATGAAATTATGATTTAGATAAGAATTTTTCCACTCTTATTGATGAAGAGCAAATTAATTAAATCTTTATGGTGATTTATACAATGAAATAAAATACTAAGAGCGGTAACATAAGCTTAGGCCAAGTTACATACATAAAGTAAGAACCACAAAACAACCCATTACTCTTGACATTGCCTACAAGATGTGTTTCAACAAGAAATCCCTAATCTAACAATAAGGTGCTATGAAATATCCCTCACACATTTCTACTTAACACTAAGCTTTAGCGGAGTGTTGCAAGATTTGCATGAATCAATCGAAACCACAAGTAAGGATCAATGAGGAAGGAATAAGAGAAGAAAAGAGTTCACCCTTGTCGAGATTAAACTCGAAGTAAAGCTGCAAAAAAGAAGTTCTTGATAGCTGTTTGACAGATGTTCTTTGTGGGGACGGCACATAGGAACCTTCCCGCAAGCTTGGACAGCAGTTGGTGGCTGCAGGAACCTGTGGACAACACAACTCTGCCCAGAAAATTCTGGACAGCAAATTATCCAATCCTGGAATGCTGGACACGCCTCTAATAAACTTTCCATATCCTTATGTCCTCATCATTTGCATCCATGGCTTTTAATTTCATTGTATAAGGTCATTGATATGCCTCCTTCCACCATCCACATAACAATTAGTTAGTGATCATACACTCTCACATCTCTCTCCTTTTGCTAGACAGAAACTATGTACAATGTAGCTCCCTAACGCCTTCTACCAAAAAATACGCAAAACATGCAATATATATGAAGAGTCAAACCTTATACCTTATTTTCAGAGGCCAAAATAATACCACTCAAACGAGTAGTTGGTGGAAAGTGTATATATTCTAAAGACTATTTGATCCATTGGTTCAAAATTATGGTGAAATAGTGTGGATTACTTATCTGATCCATTAACTTTCTATAAAAAATAAATGAAGTAAATATAAGAAATGATTTTTTAGGTGAAAATTTTGCAGAAGAAATAAAAAATAAGGAAAAACTCAGTTGAAATTTCTACCAGTTGTAGTAGATACAAATTACATAAAGATGCCCTTCCCCAAACTCTGGAAAGGTATCAATACAAATCAACTGCATATATGATGTTTTTGATAATCTTGGTGTTGGCAATATATATAATCGATGATCGAGATGACCTTCCTCCCAAGGGAGAGTGTAGCATGCTCTGAAGACAATGGAAGAAGCAAAGTTGAAAGGCCAAGGAGGTCACTAAGTGATGAGAACATCGGAAGCATTTTCGACGCCGGAGATCGACGGCTACGATCATGAGTTTATTTTGAGTCATTTTATGTAATTTTTTTTATTTGATTTTGTGTTTTTTCCGTTTTTGCCCTTATGGGTGGTTAGTTGCTATTGTAGCCCAAGGGGCATTTTAGTCTTTCGTTTTTCTTTGTCATTGTGAGGCCTATTTATATGGCCATTCTCTTGTAATAATTCAGTTTTGATAAAATGAAAATATTTTGTGTTCTCTTTGTGAGTTCCCCCTCCAAGATCTCTTAGTGAGTTCGCCGGAGATCTCTTAGTGAGTTCGCCGGAGGAGACTAGATCTCTTTGTGAGTTCTAGTTTTCATACCTTCTTATCTCGTGGAAATTCAAATTGAATATAATTGAGCTGTCCACTCAATCTCCCACCATTTTCCCCTAAGCTTTGTGCTTCCGGAAGAGCCTGAAAGCTGCTGTCCATAAACATCAGGTTGCTGTCCAAGGAGTCCAAATCAAGTTGGATGGCTGCCCCCCACCCCTAAGTTGCCAAATTGCTGTTCACGGACAGCTAGGAGTGGTGTGCTGCTGTCCGCCATCTTGCAAGCATCCAAACATTTGCATCAGAGCTTTGTATTGCCTTTCCATTGGATTTCAGACTTGAGTGTAGGCTGTCCTCCACCTAGAAACTGCCAGAATATTGTACTCCGACCACCTATCCAAGAACGACGATCCAAGGCTCCTTCTTCCTCGGGGCGACCTCGATTCTAATGTGGAGACTCGTCTTCCGCTAAAGCCTAAATTATTTGAGCGTATGGGCGCCAAAGGTGAAAGTTCTCTTTATTAATTCGCGGATTCTTGTTTATTGTCGTAGCGTACAATTATTTTGGTGTTTTCTTGAATTGTTTGGTTAATCGATGTCACTATTCGTTGCCTAAACGAGTTAAAAACTAAGAGTTCAAAGGATCACTCTTTTATTATAAATGATAATTTTATTTTGGGTTATTAAGTTCCAATTGATCTCTTTAATTTCCTAAAGTAACTCCTCCATCGCATATATGTTTCACATCACTAAGGATGTTAAGTGCAAATCTCCCCTTAGAGATGGTAGTTGTATGACCTAAAGGTGAGGTTCGACGGAGGAATGATGTTGGAAAGTTGGGGAGATGACTAAGAATAGAGATGATATAATTTTAATATGGTTGGCAAGGCAGCACAGGATGATCATTGAGGACAACTAGGGCAGTCAGGATAGTCCTCTTTCTAGAGGTGGATATAACATAACCTTAAGGCCACAAGAGTGATGGCACAGGAAAGTCACATATGTGATTCAGAATAGTCAAGGTAATCCTCTTTCTATAGGTGAAGATGATAATATTTGAAGGTGTTGAGTTAGACCAGCACAAAAAGTCATGGTAGTGACTAAGGATATTGAGGATGATCTTTCATTGGAGATGTATACAACATGGCCTAAAGGTGGCGGCTGACTTGACACAAAAAAGTCATTCTTGTGGCAAAAGGCATTTAAACGGTCCTTTTAAAGGTTGAGATGATACAGCCTTAAGTCATAGAGATGACCGCGAGTGAACAGATCAATGCTTGATTGGGAGCATGGGCAAAACGAATTCATGAATACAATAGATGGTCGATAAGAACATGATGAAATTCTCATAAATAGTCTCTTGTATTCTCGAATATATTCTATATGCACCTCCTAATAAAAGACTAACTCAATTACAAGTACTTCCTTGCCTATCGTCTTAAATTCATTTTTGTCTACACCTCTACAAGAATAACCATCTTAAATGCCTTCAATTACCACCACGACCTTCTTGGGTGGCCTCACCCACCGCATTTAAGTCATACAATTTCCTCCTTCATAAGGAGAACCAATCACCTATAAGACATTTATGTGTCAGCTTGTTCTTAACCTTATGGTCGTGTTGTATCCATCTCTAGGAGGATCATCCAAGTTACCCTCAGTCACCACCTTCACCTTCCTGCATTGCTTTGCTTGTTGCTTTCAGTTCATTCAATTTCGCATTTCAGAAGAAGGACAACCCTACCTACCCTTAGTCATCTCCATAACCTTCACTGCCTCAACCTCCACCTTAAGTTTGCATCATTTGCCCCTCCACAAAGAGGACCATCTTGATTTCCCTCTGACCTTTAAGATGTGCAACTTTTACACTATCCATAGCACCCTCAATGACCTCCGTATTCTTTTAGCGTGACTTCATCTGCAACCTTCAAGTTGTGTTGCCTTTGCCTCAAATATTAGGACAAGCCTAATACTCAACCTTATAGCATCACCTGTCGAGAATGTTGACAACCTACTTTCACTTGCCTTATATTACTGCAACCCTCAACAAGTTATGACAAAGGCAAGTTATGACAAAGGCATACATTTGTGTTTTCTATATATTAGTAGAAGCTATTCAAATCGGACCAGGTTGCATGAGTTTTTCTTTCTTTATTTATTTATTATTATTATTTTAATTTTCATCCAAAAAATTATTTGTCCATTTACTTTATTTCACCGATTGCATGAGTTGTCAGTTAGGCTACTTTGGCATCAACAATCCAATAACTGTTGCTTAAAGAACTTGTGCTGTGGGAGCAAGAAAATAGGAAAACACAGGAAACAAAACAAGCAATGAAACGGTAGAAAACTTCTCTGTAGTATATTATGTAAAAAATGAGTTCTAAATGTTCTCCCCTAGTCCCATATAGGGGACGGTATACCAGCTAAAAGAGGCCAATCAAGGGTCCAACTGACTAGTGTGCTATAGTTACTATATCTAGTTATATAGGAAGTGGAGAGAATAGCATAAGGTGAGAGGTGGCAGTTCTCTAGGTACAATAATCCTTCATAAAACAAAATGTAAAGATGTTCCCACATCAGTTCTCCCCCACTTCAGGAGAATTCACGTACAGCGAATCGATTTCTATCACGGCCGAGTCAGTAGAGTGGTAGGACTGATATCTGCGACGTTGAAGGTGGACGGTGTCAAAATGTCACGGGGAAGGTCGATGACGTAGGCATTGTCACTGATCTTGTGCTGGATAGCTACTGGCCCAATCTTTCTTGGGCTAAGTTTCGAATGTGTCCCAACTGAAAATCTCTCCTTCCTTAAACGAACCATGACTAGCTCTCCGGGCTAGAAGGTCTTGGCTTTGAGACGTATGTCCCCCGCTAGCCTGTCCGCCTCAGGATTACGGCACTTCAGCAATATTGTGACGTTTATAATATGATTAGGAGGTTTAGTGTAGACGATATTAAAAGGACAAATACCAGTGGATCGATTGCTTGTGGAATTGTAGGCAAACTTGGCTTGGCTCAAGACGTCGTCCCATTTCTTTGGATTGTCTGCACTAGACATTATAGCTTGTTTCCCAATGTGCGATTCACCACCTCAGTTTGGTCGTCGGTTTGAGGGTGGTAGGCCGAGCTTAATTTGATGTCGGTTTGAAGTTGTTTCTGAAGCTCTCTTCAAAAGTGACTAATGAACTTGATGTCGCGATCAGAAATGATACTTCGGGGCAAGCCATGGAGGCGGACGACTTCCTGAAAGAATAATCGAGCAATGTCGAGTGCGTCTGAAGTTTTCTTACAAGCTATGAAGTGAACCATCTTAGAAAATCTGTCAACTACCATGATCGAATTAACGCCCCTCTTAGTTCGTGGCAACCTGAGTATAAAATCCATACTGAGGTCTTCCCAAATAGAAGTTGGAACCGGCAACGAGCTGTATAGTCCCGTATTATGACTATGGCCTTTATAAACTTGACATACAGGGCAATTTCGTACATACTTCGCAACAACCTTTCGTAGGTGCAGCCAAAAAAATCGCGACTGCGTTTGCTCAATGGTCTTCCTCCCGCCCCACATGTGCGGCCAATCCGCCATCATGCATTTCTTTTATTAATTTTAGGCAGACTGAGTAATTAGGTATTCATAATGAGTAGCCTTTGAATAGAAACCCATGGTGAAGTCTATAATCATCAACCGGTTGCCCAGCCAAACATTTCTCCCACGGCGAAGTGAAGTCTTTGTCCATGCTTAGAGATCCTTGAGCGCCTCTAGTCTGGTAATCTCCGATTGCAATTGAATTATGAGAGCAGATCTTCTACTTAACACGTATGCGACTCTATTATGATGCCCGGACTTATGTTTGAGCACAAAACTAAACTTTTGCAGGAAGACAACCCATCTAGCGTGCATTTTTTTATCGCTGCTTAGAACAAAGTCATTGTGCAACAAATAGTGTTCCCATTGCTTGAGGGCTCGGATCATTGCATAAAGTTATTGTTCGTATGTCAACCACTTCTGTCGAGCTGGGCTTAGTTTCTCGCTGAAGAACTCAACCGGTTTGTCATCTTGTGAAAGCACGACGCCAATCCCTATTGCGGAGGCGTCTGTATTAACATGAAATGCCTTGCTGAAGTCGGGTTCTACCAGCACTGGTGCCGAGGTGAGCGCATCGTTGATGGTGCAAAAGCTTCGTTGTTGTTCGTCGCCCCACTAAAAAGAGCTAGATTTTAAGCAATCAGTGATCGGGGCCATGATTATGCTGAAACCACGGATGAATCTCCTGTAAAAATTTGCCAATTAGTGAAAGCTTCATATTTTCGTCAATGTGCTAGGTGGCGGCCACTGCTGAATAGTGAGAATTTTGTTTGAATCCATAGCTACTTCTTGAGCCGAAACAACATAGCCCAAAAAATGAACAGAGGAAGTGGCAAATTCACATTTGGCTGTGTTTAAGTATAGCTTGTGGGCTCGTAACAAGTCAAGGACACTCCGCAGGTGTCCCCAATGTTCATCTATGGACGGACTAAAGACTGAAATGTCGTCGAAGTAGACCACCCAACACTTGCCTTATAGAGACTTTAAGACTTCAGACATTAGTCTAAGAAATGTCGTCGGTGCGTTGCACAAGCCGAAAGGCATAACTTTCCATTCAAATAACACATTGCGCGTCTTGAAAGCCATCTTTCATTCGTCGTCGAGTCGAATTCTAATATGATGGTACCCGCTCCTCAAGTCAAGCTTTGATAAGAACTTAGCTCCCGCCAAATAATCCACCATATCTTCCATTCTTGGAACTGGGAATCGGTACTTGACAATCATTTTATTGATATCCAGGCTATCAATACACATCCTCCACGACCTGTCTTTCTTGGAGACCAATAATGCCGGCACTGCACATGGACTGAGGCTCGGTTGAATCAATTGCTTGTCCAGAAGTTCGTTGACAATCAACTATAGTTGTTGGTGTTCGGTGGGGCTTATTTTATAATGTGGCAAGTTTGGTAGTGCAGCCCCTGGACTAAAATCTATTTGGTGTTGTATAGACCGCATGGGCGGTAATTCCTTGGGGAGGTCTGTAGGCACAACGTCCGCGAAATTAGCCAGTAACTTCTTTACTTCAGGCGGATAATTGACTTGGGTTGTCTCGGGGTTGGCTTCAGCTAACAAGATAACAAAAATGGATTTGGCTTCTTTCCCCGTCTTCAAAAGTGAGCTGCCCGATACAATGCCAAGATCAGGCCTACGGCCCCCTTCATCGCCTGTTGGGGATGATGTAATTGGCAGTAGCCGTAACTTGTGTCCCTTCCACTCAAAAGAGTACTCATTTGCTCGCCCATCGTATGTAACTCCCGTGTCAAATTGCCACGGTCTACCAAGAATTAAATGGCAAACATCCATATCAAGAGCATCACATAGTATTTCCGTGGTGTAGTGTTTACCAATGGAAAAATGTACTCAGCACATGTCCAACACCTGAATGTCGAGGCCTTTTTTTACCCAACTGATCCTATAAGTATTTGGGTTTTTGATGGTCTTGGGTTGCAGTGCTTGTTATACAACTCTTGAGATAATATTTTCGGTGCACCCATTGTCGATCAAGAGGTCACAAGCCTTCCCTTTGATAGTGCACTTTGATATGAAGATAGCATTGCGTTGTGAGACAATGTTCTGACTAGGTGTGAGCAACAATTTCTGCAGTACACAAACAACTGGTTCTCCTTCATCCCCGGCTATTTCTTCATACTCTTCTCCACCTTCGGCTTCAGTTGCGGAATTGTGAGGGTCCGACTCGCCTTCAAGAAGCTGTAGTTGTTGATGGTTTGAGCATTCATTGGACTTATATACAGGCTGGAAGTACCTGAAACATTTCAGTATAGTAGGTCAGCCATACGTATTTTCCTTTGCTGGGCCCTTCATCTTATTTTGAACTGCTTGTTGAGCGGCAATGATGCAGGTACCGATTTAGGCACCGGCTTTGATACACTGTTCTAATTGGAGCTTTGGCCCCGATTGTCTGCTGCGGGAAAATCACTGAACTGCCGCAATATGGTAGAGAACGAGTTGGCCGATTAGACTGCATTTCGGCCTTTATAGTGAAGTTTACCGCCTGGGATAGCGACCACACCGAATTCAATTCTAACTTGTCTTGTATAGATTCTTTCAATCCCCCGATGTAACGGGCTACTACTTGATTAATAGTCTCGTTCAAGTTGTTACGATCATTGAGGTGATAAAACTCTTCCGTGCAATCGATCACGCTCCGATGGCCCTGCATGCAATGTTGAAACTTCAAGTATAGAATTTGTTCATAGTCCGTAGGAAAATAATGGATTCTCAATAGTTGCTTCATTCTAGCCCAAGTTCGGGCGTTGCCTTTCCCTTCCCGATGCCGACTTTGTAGTAATTGCTGCAACGATGCGCTTTCTCCCCCTCGCAACCGACATGCTACATATTTCACTTGTTTGTCTTGCGGAATATCTATATATTCAAATAACGTCTCTATAGATTGTTCCCAATCTAGGAAGTCCTAAATATGTAATTTTCCATCAAAGAATGGGATATCCATTTTTACCTTAAACTCCCCTTGGTGTATGGGCAGAAAATCAGGACGATGGCGATGATGAGGGAAATACTGCGGAACTTCTTCGTCGCCTGAGTCTGAGGCATTTTGCTGTTGTTGAAGACCAAAATCAACGTCCTAATCGGTTAACTCTGGAACATCAGCCCGCCCCCGGCGATCGCCTCTGGCACGCGGAAGAGTCGTACGATGAGTTGGAGAAATAGCGGGTGGCGGCAGTTGGAATTGGCGCCGACTTTAATATTCTGAAATTCTAACCGTACCTCTGTGGTGAATCGATAAAACTGTCCTGAGTTCCTCAAATTGCTTAACAATCTTGGATTGAAGCGCCCACGGAGCACCTTCGCCTTGATCACCGTCAAAGGCGAGTTGTTTACTGCTCTCCACCATTTCTTACCTCCAAGCTCTGATACCAAGTTATTGTGGGAGCAAGAAAATAGGGAAACACAGGAAACAAAACAAGCAATGAAACAGTAGAAATCTTCTCTGCAGTATATTCTGTAAAAACTGAGTTCTAAATGTTCTCCTCTAGTCCCATATAGAGGATGGTATACCAGCTAAAAGAGGCCAATCAAGGGGCAACTGCCTAGTGTACTATAGTACTATATTTAGTTAAATAGGAAGTGGAGAGAATAGCATAAGGTGAGAGGTGGCAGGTCTCTAGGTACAATAATCCTGCATAAAACAAAATGTAAAGATGTTCCCACATCAACTTGTAGTTTATATATTGTATTCCTACTTCTGAATACATGTTCACAAACATCAGCAGGACTTTTGGCTTTCTAGGGTCGAGAGACGTATATATGATTGATTGGCCACACCATGTGTAAAACTGAGATTTTACTGAACAAAAATATGGATAGAAAATGGGCAGCACAGTAAGCTTGCATCAAAGGCTAAAACCACCCAAATTTACGGGGTGCTTGGCTAAAGTAGGGGTTAGTAAATCCTGTAAATCAAAATTTGGTAAATTTTGAGAAGATTAGAACTTGAAATCTAATTGGCATAACAACTGTTAAATATTTCTAAATCCTGATCATAAACTATTTCGCAATTTGTTTCAAGATTTAAAGTTGGTAAGAGGAGAAATAATTACATTCTGTGAATAGTAAGATTAAACAAATTCTAAATTTAAATGAGAAAGTTTTAAAATTCTTTGGCAATATTTAAGCTAAATCTTGCATAAATTCTGCTGAATTAAATAGGATAGATATCAAACAGCTGACGAAGCTATTAAAAATGACTGTTTTTAGCATCACAAAAATAGAAATTTAATTACCATCTCGTAGTTGTGCCTGCTGCTCCATGGATTGAAGCCTAATCTTTAGTTCATTGTTCTGAGTAGCAAGCCCAGATGAGTCTCTCTATCGCTCACACAAACAAATACACACATTTAGAGCAGAAGATGAAGATCATGAAGGAAGACTTAACCAGCTCAAGTAAGTAAAATCTTTTACAGAATCGGCACACCCACCTGCAGCAAAGTCAGCTGCGTAGATAATGTAGTGGCTTCAGTCTGCAACGTCTGAACTCTGCGTTCCAACTCTGAAATATACCTCATCTTTCGTTCCTTTGAACGAGCTGCAGACTGCCGATTAGCTAATACCCTGAAATCAAAGGATCAGCAAACAATCTTTTTATCGTTTTAATCCAAATTATGATTGCATTTAGAATTAAAAAAATTAAAAAAAAAAAACCAAGAATAAAACCTTTTGGCACGCTTTGGGTCAGCAAGAGCGATCTCCTCCAATCTTTTGTCCGACATGATCTTCTTTAGCTCCGCACCGCTAAACTCTCCATTCCCGAATTCCAAGCTAAATGATCCATCCATCAACTCGCTCTGACAACCCTGACTTCTCTTCGATCCAGGAGACGGCGGAACCCTAGCTGATTCCTCACCGAAGTTTAGTCTTCTCATCAATCCATCCATTGAAATGCTCCTGAAGTGCCGCGGATGCGTAGCAGCGGAAGCTGATTCAGCAACCGCAGCGCAGTCAATCGCATTGCTCTCCGCCTCGCTCTCGCTGCTATAAGCACCGTTCCTGCTGGTTCCGCCACCCCTGCTATCCATTTCCTCGCGATATCCATCCAAATTGAGGAACGCATCAAAGAGGTCGTCGGAGACATTCCGGTCAGGTTTCCTATCTCCGGCGCCCTCGGCCCGGTCGAAACTAGGATTCAGCTTCAGCATCGGAGGAGCGGCGGGTAGGAACCCCAGGGGAATATCGCTAGCAGAGCGACGATGAATCTTTCGAGGCGGAAAGCTGTCGCCGGCGGCAGATTCAGAAATGGATGAAGTCGGCGAGGACTTACGGTGAGGGGTAGGGATTAATGGAGGCAGCAAGTCAAGGGAGAATAAGACCGGTTGGGAAATTGACTGGTTGTGATTTCCGCCGGCGGAAGGATACCCCGTCGGCGGCGCGGCGTGGGAGTAGGGAGGCGTCCGAGGAATGCCGGATCTATCCATGGCTGGAATTGAGCACTGCAGCGTGATTAATTGGCTGAAAGCCTTTTAAACTCTCACCATGCTTTCGCTTTGACTTCCTTCGATCTCTCCGTGATCGGACGGAGAAATCTGAGGAAGTGGAGTCGAGCATATAATAAAAAATTCAGAAACTGGTTGGGATTTCGGGAGATAAAGGCGACGTCGAGGCGAAATCTCGGGCCAGTATTTCCGTGTCGGCACCGTAAACTGCGCCAGGCGCCTCTATAAACTTGGACGTCAGCATCATATATTGACCAATTAGCACCAAATATAACGGCTAATCGGCCGGTAATCCGGGTATTAGTTAGACGGCACGGATGGGATCAGACTCCTGCGTCGGTGCTCTCGGTCGTTGTCTCGTGGATGAGAGTAGCCATGAGAAAGGTTCATAACTTCCCGCTCAATACTGATTTATAGTTTATCCGTTTGATAAATGGAGTGAGATTTGCATATTGATTTTGAGAATATTTTTTTTTTATTTTTTCAAAGAAATTGTTTAGCACAAAAATTAAAAAATTTGTAATAAAAAATTGTTTTAAGAAGCGGTAAGAAAGCAATCCCATACTGCAGTTTTAATTTGATAAAAATAGAGGTGTTAATAAATGACCTTATTTGTCCATTCTATCTAAAAATTTTAGATATGAATATATATATATATATATATATATATATATATATATGCACAAAATTATATGTATTTTTTATAAACATAAAACTAATCAAAGTAAAAAAAAAAAAAAAAAAAAAAAAAAAAAAAAAAAAACTAATCAAAGTTAAAATTGGTAAAAGTGAATTTTGATTTGAATAAATTTATGATTGAAATAATGCATTTGATAGAATGAATCCAACAATATCAAAATCATAATAAGTTCAAGCAATCTTAAAAATGGGCAAAATAGTGTCATTAAAATATTTCAAAAATTATTTCATACCTTGAACATACTTAAATGTGCTTGTATATTTAAAACTAGTGTTTTGCCAAGGAGAAATTATTACGTGCGGAGTCCGGACATAGCTCTGCTTCCGAACTCTAATGAAATAGTGACACATTAATTTTACACTTTAATTTTTAATATATATATATATATATATATATATATATTAGCTCGTGACCCAACGACCAAACCTAACAAATTCTATTTTTGCTTGTTTTTAAGAAAATAACCGACCAAATCATTGGTAAAGCACTGCTAAAAAATAAAACCGGCCCCATGACCGCCGGTTATTGGACCGCTGCTAATTCAGGTGGCGATTAATTAAGTAATCGTATGTTAATAACAGTTGTTTAACCGTTGGTATTATCGACCGACAGCTATAAGACCACCGAAAATACCTGAATTTTTAGTAGTGTAAGTAAAGATTGATTATTTACTTATATTGATATGAGACTGATTGACATGTACAAGATGATGGTCTGATGAACTTTTCTTTAAATATTTAGTTTGGTGTTATCCTTGACTAATTCATGTGATAGACTGATTAATTGTTACAATAAGTTATTACTTTGTTGATGGACAAAGAGTGACAACTCTATTTACTGAGCCTGTGGTTAACTGATATTGATATAATACTTGAAAATACTGATTAAGTCAGTGCTTCTTATTTATTTAGTGTGAATACTAAAATACATGTTATTGATATATTATTCATATTATTATACAAATTTATTAATATTATACGGATTTACCATTACTGTATTATTTTATTATTCATATCATTAAACTATTGCTATTATTGATATATGCATCGATAATATTTGATATTACACTGATTCACTATATTGATACTAAGCGTATGACATACTGTGCATGTAATATATTAATTTGATATTAATATATAATACATGGACAATATGTGTACCAACCTATATAATTTATTATATTGATATGATTTCGAGAGTCTTTATCAATATTTTGATTTTTATCATTTTATATGATTTCTTTACTGATTTATGTAGTACTGATATAATGACTATTTTATCGATCTGACACCTGTAGTACTTTATTGTTTTTCCGATTATACTCTTTTATCAGCTTTCATATTATATTATTTTACTATTTATAAATTCTACTATTACTATATATGGGTTTTATTATTTCTGCATTAATTCACGATCATCTGATCATTACTAATGTTTTGATTTGATAGTTGACATGTATATTGCTTCTTTGTCATACATTGAGTACAGTTGTGATTACTTGTTGGGCTCGTGAGCTCATTATATATAACTAAATAATTTCATGTCAAGATAAAAGAGCATGGATGTGAGATTGATCAGGATCCTTCAAATTCAGGTTCTTATTATTTTAGCTATTCTTTTGTACTCAAAATTATTGATAGATTGTGATTATATAATTCATGAGTATTATATATAATTTATTTTTTAGTCAATGAATATATAATTATAGAATTTATTTTTTATATTTATTATTGATAGATGAAATTAAATAGCTCTAGTTGTTGTATAATAAAAGATAAAAGAAAGAATTTTTCTAAATTAGATTCTATAGCGTTACATGAGGTGTGATGGTAGGTCCTTATAAGTTAGGTACATATAGGGTGTGTGGATGTATACATTTGCACTTGGATGTTAAGTGGCGGTAGAGTCAATGGCTATATGATTTAATGATAGGATAAACAATAAAAAAAGCTTCCAAATATACATTTCGTAGCCTACATATTAGGACTTCAAATGAATCAATATCACTACTACAATACCTTAAGATAAGTGAGTCAGTCGCAGGAAGGTCTAAAAAGGAGGTCAACATTCTACCATGAACAAATTTTAATAGTATGAAGACATGTTCAAAGAACCATTAAAAATATTCCCATTTTATTCAAGCATTTAGAGAAATACACACACATATGTATAAACAAAGCTACAAGATGGATAAGCAAAATGGATTTCCTTTATTGATTCCAATCTTAAGGCAGATATATAACGAGCGGCAACATATCATAATATTTCTATTAGTTTAATAGATGCATTATTTATTAGAAAAGTAAACGTGCAAGACATTGACATAACATCCTTGTGTTAGGCATCACAATAGACCATCTTCTTTAACTAATTCTCAGCACCATCCTCTAACTTAGAGGAACATTCCTCAAATGCTATACATAATGGTTAAACTTTTGTCTAATTCATAATCTTATGCCATATTAGTCATTGTTCCTTCATATGAATAATTATTTAAGATGGTGTCTCTCCAATGCTTTCATACTGATCGCAAGTATAACAACATGAGCTTCGAGAATATAACTTGGATCTCATGATAGTACTCTTTGAGTCTTTGATGGTGTTTTAGGTTCCACTATGAATTTATCCCCATATTATTAGAGAAGTAGATCTTCCGAAAAAATTACCACTATGTATTGCATAACATCAATCATTTCATATCACCCACTTTCATTAAACTACTCTTTTGTAATATATAAAATTAAGTATGATTAAATTTAGATCAAGAAAAAAGTTTAAATCAATAATAAAAGGTTTGAGACAACTTTCTACCCCATTCAAATGAGGTGCTCCGGCCATTTTGTATGCAATTCATTAAAGAATGTTAAAAAATCTAAACTACTCAAAGCCATCAAGACTTGTAAAAACATTGAAGTTATAAATCATTATCATCACTAATTTTTTCTCTAAAACGTGAACATTTCACATAAAATGGCCAAACATAGTCACCATTTTCAAGTAGCCCTAAATTTGATATCTACATCTTCTCAAAATCATTATGGCTAGGTCTTGCATCTGACCTTTTTTTAGCCATAATTGGTTTTAGTTTGCTCTAATTGAGACAAGTAAATTTATATATATCAATTGCATTGCACTCACAACATTAAGAGTTCCAATATGAAATAGCCTTGTTTTGGGCTAGAATATATGCGGCGATAGAGTTAGAAAATTTCTGTTTCAGTGTTGTACGGATATTCAGCATACAAACAGGAGAGAAATAGGAACACTAGGATTTTTACGTGGAAATCCTATAAAGGGAGAAAACCAAGGGGTCACGCCTAATTGAAAAAGTTCCACTAGTGTTTTTCTTGAGATCCAAGAGGTTGACTCATCCATAAAAGTTAGGATGATCAGATTACAATGAACCACTTTCTAAATTGAAGTTCAATTATAACGTCAGGCAGAGTTCCGGGGTCACTTAGAGATAGAGCAGAATTTCGACGTTGTTCAGAAGTCGAGCAGAATTTTGGCGTCGTTCGAAATTCGAGCGGAATTTTGGCGTCATTCGGAAGTCGAGCAGAATTCTGGCGTCGTTCGGAAGTCAGGCAGAATTCCGGCGTCATTCGAAAGTCGAGCAGAATTCCGGCGTCGTTCGAAAGTCTGGCAAAATTCCGGCGTCGTTCGGAAGTCGAGCTGAATTCCGGCGTTGGTAGTCAAGGAAGAGTTTCTTCCCTCCTAAATCGTCTTCTCCTCTTTTCTCATTCTTCTCTTCTTCTTCTTGCTTGGGTCCCCTCTCAAGAGAAATGAGGGGCTATTTATAGTTTTTTGAGGATGATATGACCCGTAAATAGGAGGAGGATCAAAGGCAAAGGTGGAGTGATTCGGATGGATGGCCGATATTGAATCCCTTGATCGTGTACCGTTCTTCATACATTTGAAAGACTTAATGATGTCATAATTCGGCGATCTTAGACTCGTTGGATTCGTCTTGTCGAGCCGCTCGATTCGACTATAAGCTCGTTGTGTTTGGAAACCGTTTGGTAACTCAAATTGTGATTCAAACTTTTCAACAATGCTTCGGTCCTTGATTTGGACTCATTTGCTCTCAGATTGAGTCGAAATTGGTGTTGTTGGGTTAGTATTTTCGAGACCCTCATTTTGACTAGAAATTTGTTGTAATCGGAGTTCAAGTGATCCCGCATTTAATTTTTGAAGTTTCATGCTTGATTTTGCCCCGAGATTCGTGCTCGATCAAGATGATTTTATTTATGATATATCAGTCTTCAATAAATCAAAAAATTGATCACTAGCAGCTACAATTGCACCATTAATTTACAATTGTTATTGACTATCAATTATCTGCTTGGCTTAACCATGGCTTTAATAGGTTAATTCGACCAGCCTAGGGGTTAGATTATGAGTCACTTTTCAATTAATTGAGGGTGTGATGTGTGTTTTTTAATAATAAGTGATACGACATCACAAAATTAGCTTAATCGGGCATGAATCTCGAGGCAAAAGCTAGTTGGAAACTTCAAAAATTAATCCCGGGAGTACCCAAACTTCGATTTCAGCAAACTTATAGTCAAATTGAGCGCCTCAGAAATACGAACCCAACGACACCAAGATCAACCCAATCCGAGCCCAAATGAGTCTGAATCAAGGGCTCAAAGCGCTGTTAGAAGGTTCAAACCGCAATTTGAGTTACCAAACGGTCTCTGATTTTGACGAACTTATACTCGAATCGAACGGCTCGATGAGAAGAATCCAACGAGCCAAAGATCGCTGAATTCCAACATCATTAAGGTCTTCAAATGCCTAATGAATGGTGCATGATTAAAGGATTTGATATCGGCCGTCCATTCAAAACACGCCCAATTCGCCCCTGATCTTACGCCTATTTACGGGCTATGCCACTCCAGAAAAACTATAAATAGAGCCCTCATTCTACAACAAAGGAACTCAAGTGAAGAGAGAGAAGAAGAAGAGAAGAAGAAGGAAAAGGGGAAAAGGCGATTCCTCTCCTCCTCGACCACCGCCGGAGATCTTCCCGCAGCCTGAATACGCCGGAACTCTGGCGGGTTTTCAGGAAACGACGGGATTCTGCAAACTTTGTAAATTTGCTTCAAGTTGTAATCTGATCGTCCCAATTTGCGGGACGAATCAGTTTCTTGTAATTTACAAAAATGCTAGTGGAATTTTACAACTGGGCAAGGCCCCGTGTTTTTTCCCTTTTTGGGTTTTCCACGTACAAATCCTGGTGTTCTTTTATCTTCGTGTTTGTGTGTTAAATATACGTGCAACGCTCGGACGCGAATTTATAAACTCTACCGCCGCGTATTTTCCAGCACGCAACAATAAGGATGAGAAATATTCTAGGATAATTTTATATGAGGATGGGATTGTTGTCATCAAAATATATAAGTATAATGTATTCTTATTTTTTAACATTATGAATGAGAAATACTTATGAATTATTAGGGCTGCAAACGAACCGAGCCGAGCCGAGTATGTGAGTGTTCATGTTTGTGTTCATTTAATATCAGGTTGTTCAAGTTTGGTTCATGTTTGTTCGAGCTTTATTGTTTGTGTTCATGTTTGGTTCATTTAAATTAACGAGCGTTCATGTTCGGTTCATGTTCGTCCATTTAGTGCTTATCGAGCTTTAAATAAACAAAAATGAACGAGTTATAAACGATCTCTACTTTTAGATGTTCATTAACTTAACAAACGAGCTTTATCGAGCTTCCTAACAAACGATTACATCGAGCATGTTCGTGAACTTAATGTCGAGCTATATTTATATTATTTATATTTATTAATTTTATAATCAAATATTAATTGTTTTTTTCAAGCTTATTCACGAGTTCAAAATCGAACACGAATCGAGCTTCTTATCGAGCTTAATGTCGAGCTTGTTCACGAACTTCAAATGATGTTGTTCGCGAACATAAATGAGCCGAACACATTAGTGTTCAAGCTTGTTTATTTTAGAATCGAGTATTTAAAATTTTGTTCAAGTTTGTTTGTTTAGTTAATTAAACGCTCACGAACGAGCTTTAATCGGACCGAACAACGAGTAGCTCGTCAAACATTTGGTTCGCTTGCAGCCCTAGGAATTATATGATATTTTTTTTTAAATTTTGATTACTTTTTATTACTCTTGATTCCATCTACCTCCTTTAGGTTTCGTTGGGACAACTTTCTTAACGCTTTATAAAGTAATTTTTTAGTATAAATTTCTAGTTCAAAAAAATTTGTACTAAAATTTGTTTAAGAAAACAGTAAAAAAAATCGTCCCAAACGAAGCCTTAATCCATTCATCAACATACATTTTATGGTCCATGTTAATCAATCATTTTTTACTTAGAATGCCAATTATCAGCCCTTTATTAACATAAGATGTTTTCAAATCAATGTTGCATATTTAAAGTTGATTAACATTGACCATTAAACTCTTCATTTTTTTGTCTTCTAAATCTTGACTATTATTGTATCCATTTACTAACAGTAATAATAAAACTCCCTTTTAACATTAACATTTGCAAAACTCTAGTTCCTTAATACCTTAGTGTAGACAATTTAACTATAGATGTTCCAATGCTTCATATATGTCATGCCCCGAGATCTAAATTGAAAGAATTTTCTAGTTATATTTTAACGATTTACCAAAACTTTTATGAATTCATCAATATAAATCACTCCAGCATAAATAACTAAATTAAATTACATATTTCACTACATTCATTCTCCCAAAATTACATATGCAATAGTTAGTAGATCAGTATAATCAATAATATATCAATGGCTCATGACTACAAAATAATAAAAAATACAAAATAAAACCAAAAGAAAATATGAGAATATCTGTTAATTTTATTCAAACTGGTACTGACCTATTCCTTGACATGAAATCAATTAAATCCATATAGTAAGATAAAACACCCATTAAGTGACCCAGGGCTTGATCATTGGAAAGCAGCAAAGAATGTTTTAAGATATCTACAAGGAACAAAGGAATACATGCTCACTTTTAGAAGATCTGATTACCTTGAGGTGATTGGATATTCAGATTCAGATTTTGCTGGATGTTTGGATTCTAGAAAATCCACATTTGGATATGTGTTTCTCTTAAGTGGAGGAGCAATATATTGGAAGAGTGTGAAGCAGTCCGTCATTGCTGCATCCACAATGGAAGCTGAATTTGTGGCATGTTTTGAGGCCACAATTCAAGGATTATGGCTGCGAAATTTTATTTCAGGACTTGGAGTTGTTGACAGTATTGCCAAGCCGCTGAAAATTTATTGTGATAATACCGCAGCAGTCTTCTTTTCTAAGAATGACAAGTATTCAAATGGTGCTAAACATATGGAATTAAAATACTTTGCCGTTAAAGAAGAAGTTCAGAAACAAAGAGTATCATTTGAGCACATTAGCACCAATCTTATGATTGCGAATCCATTAACTAAAGGGTTGCCACCAAAGACATTTCATGAACATGTTGTTAGGATGGGCATTACCGATAATCCTTATTAAGCTTATGTTTATTTGCTCTATATGTCTTTTGATACTTTGAGCTCTTTTATTTTGTTTCTAACAATTAGTGTATCTCATTTATTATGTTGTGTATACATGAATGTTTATGTGAATATTGATGGGATTTGTCTTTTGTGAAGACATCATTGTTGGACCATTATGTGTATCTTATTTTTCTTCATATTATGTATAAAATTAGTATCGTGATACATGGAAGGAAATGCATCGATCAAATGGTGTGTGACCGCCATGATCCATATTAATTTTGTACTTAATAATGAAATAATGATTTGACCAATTTAAAGAAAAGGATTTATTTATTGCGCTTTATGTTTATGATAATTGAATTATTAATTGAATAATTTCATATGGGCCAAGTGGGAGAATGTTAGAATAATTATATACATTTAATTATGCGAGACGTCGCAATAATTATTTAAGTATGTATATTTAATTATATAACTCATTAAGTGACCCATATATTAGAATTATTTAAGTTTAATTATTTATGTTTAATCCTATTAGTCAAGAAGAGATGATTTGATCATTTGTTTATGGACCGTTTGATCAAATAACTCCTAAGCGGTTATTATAACTCCTTTGCGGTTATTGTAACAAATCCGTAGGAAATAACTACCGATCCTCTCTCTCTCTCTCATTATATGAGGAGTTGCTTTGCTCCATAGAGAATTAACTCATGAAAGAAGAAAGTGAAGGGAGAAGGGAGAGAAACCATAGTTCGGAATTCGACGAATTCAAAATGAATCAAGGTATGTTTTTCTTTTGATTAAAGGATTGTGAAAATTATCTTGTTTAAGATCTTGAGGATTTAAGACTTATGTAAATTTCAAGTTTCCGTTTCGATTTCTTTTACATATTTTTTTTTATGCGAGTTCTTATAAATGTTAGAGAACTCATAATGCATGTTAGGAGTTCTTCTACTATTTAGAGAACTTAATCTTTAAGAAAGTTCTTATACGAATTCGAAAACTTGAATCGTATATGCGAGTAAAGTTCTCGTATGAGATTTAAGAACTACATAAAGTTTTACATGTGGTATCAGAGCATGGTTGAAAACATGTGATTTTCCGTTTAAGTTTTTCTTCAATTTCTTCGATAATTCTTTCTAATTAAAATAGAAAGCATATAATTTGTTATCAATTTTAATTAACGCATCAATTATCGAATCATATTTTATTACGATTTACTCGTGGTAAAATAATTATGTTTCTATTTTGATTTTTGAAATAATTTATGTTATTTATTTCATTATGAATGGATTAGTCATCTTAAAGATAATGACATAAATCCGATTTTAATTTTTTTTTTAATTTGATATTTATATCAAGCATAGTTTGTTAATCACCAAAGTGGTCAAACTAGAAAGTTTTCATAAATATCAATTAGAAAATATTTAATTACTCGTGAGTATGCGATGCTATTAACAGAATGACATAATGTTTTATAAAATTTATCACGGGTAATTAACATTCAATTGCTACAAAACATTTAAGAATCGCCCAAAGGTTGATTAATCATTTCGTACTATTGAATATAATTGTGATAAATTGTCATATTTAATTAAATATATTTAGTATATCCAAAGATAGCAAATATATTTAATTGGAGTATGTATAATTATCAATTATGAGAATTTTTATTTTAAGCATCAATTATGACTATCATTGTATATTGTAGTATCACCCAAAGGAGAACTATAATATACATTTTACTAATTAACTGAATGTTATTTGAATCTATTTTATGTTTTAAATTTAATTTTAAATTATTGATATGTGAGAGTTGTATTTTATTTTGTAGCATCTAGTTCTGTAGTTCTTCATTCGCAAGCTTCATCTATTATAAAGTTCAATGGGCTTAATTATTCTGAATGGAGTGAACAAATCCAGTTTCATTTAGGAGTTTTGGATCTGGATTTTGCACTACTTAATGATAAGCCAACTGCTGTTACTGATATAAGCAGTGTTGAAGAAAAATCTTTTCATGAAACTTGGGAAAGATCAAATAGATTAAGTCTAATGTTTATGCGAATGACTGTAGCAGACATTATGTAATATCTCGTTCCCTTACTGTTCCTCTCTTAATTGGATTTTCCTCCCAGAATCGGCCAGGACGAAGTTGAGATCGTCCAGGCCGATCAGTGCATTGAAAACAGCTGATTTCTGGAGTGCTTTCTAGAGTGATTTCTGGACAGGATCGTCCGGGACGATATTGAGATCGTCCAGGCCGATCTGTACTGTTCAAAAGATCGTCCTGAGCATAGCCCTGGGAACGATCCAGGACGATCAGAAATTGGTCTGATCGTCCCGGGACGATCGGGCGATCGGCCAGGCCGATATGTGTATGATATAAGGAAATGAGCTCGTTTTGAGGAGAGAGAAATTCATATTTTAAAATCAGATATTTTGAGGAGAGAGAAAGAGAAAGGGAAAAAGAAGAAAAGCTGATTTTCGGAGACCGCGAAGCGCTTTTCGTCCGACGCTGCTGTTGGGGAAAGTGTAGATCTCGTGGTAAGGACTCCGAACCCTGTTTCTGTTTTCGAAGATATTGTGTTTTGATTGAGTTGTGCACTGTTTTGTGTTTTCGTAATCTACTTTTAGACCTGATTTCGTATTGACACAACTTTCACCGCACAACTTTTAGTATGTTATAGATATGACTATTGTACACGATTTGACTGTATTCTACGAAGATTTCATCGATCGGATCGAATTGATTCTACGCGATTTTACTTGAATAGAAAATTATCAGGACTTGATTTGATTTGGATTCTTTATATTGATAGTCTTGTATTGATGCCGTGTGATATTACAGGTAATTTGGAGAAATTCGGAATTTGTATCTTTTTGCAGGATTTTTGTGTAAATTTGACCGACTACCGTTACTCTGCCCGATTTTCGTATGATTTCTGATTTGTCTGAAACTGATAGATTGAATCGATATGCATATGATTATTGATATGATTGCTTTAATATTGATTATTGATTGATTATTGATACTGATCACAAGTGGAACCTGGTTGAACATTGGTTGAAGATTGATGATACCTGTACAGGATGGTGGGCCGACGGGCTTTCCTTTAAACATTGATTATTGATATATTGAAGGGAGACATAAGGAGTTTATTAATATGCCGACGGGCGAAAAGAGTGACGACTCTTATTGATTGAACCAATGTATATGATATCTACAACAGCAATATGGATTCTACAACAGCAATATGACCAGTAGATTGTACTTGTTCAGTATATAGTATTGAATTGCATGTTTACTGTATTGACTTACGGATCTATTGCTTTATCGATTTCCGCTTTACTGTTTTGATCGGATTTAATGTATAGTACGATTTCATTGATTTCATCGATTGACTACTGAGCATTGATATGGACATTGATAGATATAGATACATTGATATCATGAACATGGACATTGTATAGATTTATTGACTACTGCCTATAGATTTTATAGATTCGCTATCGCTACTGTTTCTGCACTGTATTGACTGCTGTATAGATTCATTGTTTCGTATTGCTTTTCTCGATTGATTTCATTGAATAGATTGTATTGATTTGACAGCATCGATTTGATTGACGATATTGATTGATTGAGTTGATTTATCGATTTGCCTGCCGTTGCATTGACTGGTTTTATTGACTATTGATTTCCGCTGCATAGACTCATTGACCATTGACTGATACGGATTTGATAGATTGACATGCATATTGATAGCATCGCCGTGCTTTGATTTCAGTTATAGGTATTAGGTGACCTGCTGGGCTTTGTAAAGCTCATTATATGTGGTTGATATTTTCAGGTCAGGGCTTGGGAGCAGGAGATAGGAATTGATCCAGATCTTCAGGTTTTAGTTCTTTTGGTCAATTGATGATTCTTTTGTACTCAGGACATGATAGTTTCCTTTCTTGTATTGATAGTGTAGTTTCCTGAGTATTGTACATGATGTTTTGAGATATGAATCGACTGATATATTGATTTTTAAATTTTATAGATGTTTGATACATTGCTTATTGAAGGTTTTAGATAACTCTGGTAAATTGTTGGAGTAATTGATTGACATTCTTTCCAAGTTTGATCTCGGGGCATTACAAGTTGGTATCAGAGCAGTGTTATTGGAAGAATGGATTGTTACCAGAGTTATAGGTTTGGATTGAGAGATTGAGTAGATTGGGTAGCTTTAAGAGCTTCATTGGCATATATCATTGCATGTGTGTATTATTGTTTTGAATTGTGTAGGTGAGAAGATATGGATCATCCAGCAGAATCCAGTGTACCAAATGAGCAACACAGCACAACTCCAGTACCTTCAGAGAGTATGATGCAGTTGGCTACTGCAATTGCACATGTTATGGGGGATGCGCGGAGCAAGATGAGTGGTAGCAAAGAAGAAGAGGTAGACAGACACTTGCAGATGTTTCATAAGCTGAAGCCTCCGTTGTTCAAAGGAGCTGTGGGATCCCAGGCTGCTGAGGATTGGATCCTGAGAGTAGAAAAGATTTTCAACAGTATGCAGTGTCCGGAGAATAGAAAAGTACCATTGGCCGTGTTCCTGTTCGAAGGAGAGGCGGAGAGATGGTGGATTGGACAGCAGAGAGAGAAATTCCAGGGGAAGACCAATGCTGAGATCACCTGGGATGAGTTCACTGCAGTGTTCAGGATGTGGTTTGTACCACTGTCAGCTCAGCGACAGATGCAGGAAGCTTTCATGAGATTGGAGCAAGGCCGCAAGTCAGTGATGCAGTACGAGGCCAAGTTTACTGCACTTGCGAGGTACGCTGCTCACTTGATTCCTACTGCCGAGGAAAAGTGTTATAGATTTCTGCACGGATTAAACAGAGAGCTGAGGCATCCACTAGTATCTTTTCGGATCCATGAGTTTTCTGAGCTAGTGGAGCGAGCCCGATTGATATAAATTGACTTGGCGACACCAGTATCGAGGTACGAGGATACCAGGAGGAGAGATGAGGTACGACGAGATGATTCTGTTAGAGACAGAGATAGAGAGAAGAGAAGCAGGTATGAGGGTTCGAAGGGATCTGCATCGGGATCTGCATCACGATCAGCATCGATAGTATCGTCTGGTAATTCTGGCACGTGCATTCACTGTGGTAGACGACATGCAGGTCAGTGCTACCTATTGACGGGACAGTGTTTTCACTGCGGACAGCAAGGACACAGAGTAGCAGATTGTCCTCAGAAAGGACTGGGTGGAAGGACTGATTCTGGTACGGGCACAGGACAGCAGAGGATTGTTGGCTCGAGGGCCTACAGTGAGAGATCAGGGAACAGGATGGATGATAAGGCTGTCAGAGATCAGAGGGAGACAGTTGCGCCATGACCTCCAGTGGTGCCACGCATCTACAGTCTACAGAGTTTACAGCATCGTGAAGATCAGCAACGACCAGAAAGTTCTACTGGTAAGACTGATTTGACTAACCGATTGATATTGACATATGAACATTGCATATTGACATTTGATTGATTGCATTGTGTGTTCTGTATGGATTTTGACGAGTTTTGATTTGGATTTGGATTTCGATCGATTTGTTTTGCATTGTTTGTTTTGCTTCGTACCTGTAGGGAAATATCGGGACGACATTTTTTTAAGGTGGGGAGATTGTAATATCTCGTTCCCTTACTGTTCCTCTCTGAATTGTATTTTCCTCCCAGAATCGGTCAGGACAAAGTTGAGATCGTCCAGGCCGATCAGTGCATTGAAAACAGCTGATTTCTGGAGTGCTTTCTGGAGTGATTTTTGGACAGGATCGTCCGGGACGATATTGAGATCGTCCAGGCCAATCTGTACTGTTCAAAAGATCGTCCTGAGCATAGCCCTGGGAACGGTCCAGGACGATCAGAAATTGGTCTGATCGTCCCGGGACGATCGGGCGATCGGCCAGGCCGATATGTGTATGATATAAGGAAATGAGCTCGTTTTGAGGAGAGAGAAATTCATATTTTAAAATCAGATATTTTTAGGAGAGAGAAAGAGAAAGGGAAAAAGAAGAAAAACTGGTTTTCGGAGACCGCAGAGCGCTTTTCGTCCGACGCTGCTGTTGGGGAAAGTGTAGATCTCGTGGTAAGGACTACGAACCCTGTTTCTGTTTTTGAAGATATTGTGTTTTGATCGAGTTGTGCACTGTTTTGTGTTTTCGTAATCTACTTTTAGACCTGATTTCGTATTGACACAACTTTCACCGCACAACTTTTAGTATGTTATAGATATGACTATTGTACACGATTTGACTGTATTCTACGAAGATTTCATCGGTCGGAATTGATTCTACGCGATTTTACTTGAATAGAAAATTATCAGGACTTGATTTGATTTGGATTCTTTACATTGATAGTCTTGTATTGATGCCGTGGATATTCGTTGGTAATTTGGAGAAATTCGGAATTTGTATCTTTTTGCAGGATTTTTGTGTAAATTTGACCGACTACCGTTACTCTGCCCGATTTTTGTATGATTTCTGATTTGTCTGAAACTGATAGATTGAATCGATATGCATATGATTATTGATATGATTGCTTTAATATTGATTATTGATTGATTATTGATACTGATCACAAGTGGAACCTGGTTGAACATTGGTTGAAGATTGATGATACCTGTACAGGATGGTGGGCCGACGGGCTTTCCTTTAAACATTGATTATTGATATATTGAAGGGAGACATAAGGAGTTTATTGATATGCCGACGGGCGAAAAGAGTGACAACTCTTATTGATTGAACCAATATATATGATATCTACAACAGCAATATGGATTCTACAACAGCAATATGACCAGTAGATTGTACTTGTTCAGTATATAGTATTGAATTGCATGTTTACTGTATTGACTTACAAATCTATTGCTTTATCGATTTCCGCTTTACTGTTTTTATCGGATTTAATGTATAGTACGATTTCATTGATTTCATTGATTGACTACTGAGCATTGATATGGACATTGATAGATATATATACATTGATATCATGAACATGGACATTGTATAGATTTATTGACTACTGCCTATAGATTTTATAGATTCGCTATCGCTATTGTTTCTGCACTGTATTGACTGATGTATAGATTCATTATTTCGTATTGCTTTTCTTGATTGATTTCATTGAATATATTGTATTGATTTGACAGCATCGATTTGATTGACGATATTGATTGATTGAGTTGATTTATCGATTTGCCTACCGTTGCATTGACTGGTTTTATTGACTATTGATTTCTGCTGCATAGACTCATTGACCATTGACTGATACGGATTTGATAGATTGACATGCATATTGATAGCATCGCCGTGCTTTGATTTCAGTTATAGGTATTAGGTGACCTGCTGGGCTTTGTAAAGCTCATTATATGTGGTTGATATTTTCAGGTCAGGGCTTAGGAGCAGGAGATAGGAATTGATCCAGATCTTCAGGTTTTAGTTCTTTTGGTCGATTAATGATTCTTTTGTACTCAGGACATGATAGTTTCCATTCTTGTATTGATAGTGTAGTTTCCTGAGTATTGTACATGATGTTTTGAGATATGAATCGACTGATATATTGATGTTTAAATTTTATAGATGTTTGATATATTGCTTATTGAAGGTTTTAGATAACTCTGGTAAATTGTTGGAGTAATTGATTGACATTCTTTCCAAGTTTGATCTCGGGGCATTACAAGTTGGTATCAGAGCAGTGTTATTGGAAGAATGGATTATTACTAGAGTTGTAGGTTTGGATTGAGAGATTGAGTAGATTGGGTAGCTTTAAGAGCTTCATTGGCATATATCATTGCATGTGTGTATTATTGTTTTGAATTGTGTATGTGAGAAGATATAGATCCTCCAGCAGAATCCAGTGTACCAAATGAGCAACACAGCGCAACTCCAGTACCTTCAGAGAGTATGATGCAGTTGGCTACTGCAATTGCACATGTTATGGGGGATGCGCAGAGCAAGATGAGTGGTAGCAAAGAAGAAGAGGTAGACAGACACTTGCAGATGTTTCATAAGCTGAAGCCTCCGTTGTTCAAAGGAGCTGTGGGATCCCAGGCTGCTGAGGATTGGATCCTGAGAGTAGAAAAGATTTTCGACAGTATGCAGTGTCCGGAGAATAGAAAAGTACCATTGGCCGTGTTCCTGTTCGAAGGAGAGGTGGAGAGATGGTGGATTGGACAGCAGAGAGAGAGAAATTCCAACACTTTCAATAACAGATAATGCTAAAGAATTTATGAAGTCTGTGGAGAATGTTTCTCAATCTGAGATTGCTGATAAATCACGTGCTGGAACTTTAATGGGTATGTTAACCACCATGAAATTTGTTGGTTCTCGTACTATTTATGAGCACATTACTGAAATGACTAATATAGCAGCAAGATTGAATACTATGGGAATGAAAGTGAGTGAAAGCTTTCTTGTATAGTTTATTATAAACTCACTGCCTCCTGAATATGGTCCATTCCAAATTAATTATAATACTATTAAAGATAAATGAAATGTGACCGAATTACAGAGTATGCTTATTCAGGAGGAATCAAGGCTTAAGAAACAAGGAAATCACTCAATTAATCTCATAGATCAACCAGATTTTAAAAGAAAATCAGGAAAGAAGAATCCAAAGGGCAATAAAGGACACTTAAAGCTTAATGTGTCATCTGCTCAAATCCAAAAGAAGGAACCAAAGAATAATAGATGTCATTTCTGTCACAAGCATGGACACTATCAGAAAGATTGCCTGAAACATAAGGCTTGGTTTGAAAAGAAAGGTAAGCCTAGTGCTTTTGTATGTTTCGAATCAAATTTGGCTGAGGTTCCTTATAATACTTGGTGGATTGATTCTCGTAGTACCACTCATGTTTCTAATGTGATGCAGGGATTTCTTACGACCCAAACCATAAAGCCAAATGAAAAGTTTGTCTTCATGGGAAATAGAGTTAAAGCTCAAGTTGAAACCATTGGAACATATCGTTTGGTTTTAGATACTGGACATCATTTAGATCTATTTCAAACTCTTTATGTACCTTCTGTTTCTAGAAATTTAGTTTCTTTATCAAAACTTGATACAGCTGGTTTTTGTTTTAAGTTTGGAAGTGGATGTTTCAGTTTATTTAAGTGTAATCAACTTATTGGTTCTGGTGTGCTTTGTGATGATTTATATAAATTAAAGCTTGATAATTTATTTGTTGAGACTTTATTAATCTTGCATCATAATGTTGGAACAAAACGTAGTTTAATGAATGAAAATTCTGCTTATTTGTGGCATAAACGTTTGGGTCATATATCCAAAGAAAGAATATAAAGATTAGTGAGGAATGAAATCCTTCCTGATTTGGATTTCACTGATCTTGGTATTTGTGTGGATTGTATTAAAGGAAAATTTACTAAACACACAATTAAGAAAGCAGCCACAAGAAGTACACAGCTTCTTGAAGTCATACACACTGACATATGTGGACCTTTTGATGTGCCTTCCTTTAGTAGTAAAAAATATTTTATTATCTTTATTGATGATTTTTTACGTTATGGTTATATCTATTTATTGCATGAAAAATCTCAATCAGTAGACGTCCTTGAGGTGTTTATTAATGAGATTGAGAGGCAATTAGATAGAAAAATGAATATCAGAAGGTCTGATAGAGGTGGTGAATTTTATGGAAGGTATGATGAATCTGAACAATATCCTGGTCCATTTGCTAAATTCCTTGAAAGGCGTGACATTTGTGCTCAATATACAATGCCTGGCACACCACAACAAAATGGTGTTGCAGAAAGACGCAATCGTACTTTAATGGATATGGTTAGATGTATGTTAAGTTATTCTTCCTTACCCTTATCTTTGTGGATGCATGCTTTAAAAACCGCTATGTAGTTGTTAAATAGGGTTCCTAGTAAGGCAGTTTCAAAGACTCCATTTGAACTGTGGACAGGAAGAAACCCTAATTTAAGGCACCTGCATGTTTGGGGTTGCCCGGCGGAAATAAAAATTTATAATCCACATGAAAGAAAATTGGATTCTAGAACAACCAGTGATTTCTTCATTGGTTATCCAGAAAAATCTAAAGGGTATAGATTTTATTGTCCTAACCATAGTACGAAAATTATTGAAACTGGAAATGCTAGGTTTATTGAGAATGGTGAGATTAGTGGGAGTATAGAACCTCGTAATATAGAGGTTAAAGAAGTTGGGGTGAAAATTCCTTTGTCCGTCACTTCTAATAAAGTTGTTAATCCTATAGTTGTTGAAAAGTTTGACAATATACAGGATGAGCAAATAAATGATAATGCATCCCAAAATGAAGTTGTCACTAATGAACCTATAATTGATGAACCACAAGAAGTAGCATTAAAAAGATCTACTAGAGTTAAAAGATCTGCTATTTCGAATGATTATATGGTTTATCTTCAAGAGTCAGATTTTGACTTAGGAATTGATGATGATCCAGTTTCATTTTCACAAGCCATAGAAAGTGTGAATTCTAATAAGTGGTTAGATGCCATGAAGGAAGAGTTAAAATCAATGGATCATAATAAAGTCTGGGACATCGTTGAATTGCCTGAAAGTTCTAAAAGAGTTGGGTGTAAGTGGGTCTTTAAGACCAAACGCGACTCTAAAGGCAACATCGAACGATATAAGGCTAGACTTGTTGCCAAAGGTTTTACTCAGAAAGATGGTGTTGACTACAAAGAAACATTCTCTCCAGTTTCTAAGAAAGAATCATTAAGAATTATTATGGCAATAGTGGCTCATTATGACTTAGAGTTACATCAAATGGATGTGAAAACAGTCTTTCTTAATGGGGATTTAGATGAAGAAGTTTATATGGATCAGCCTGAGGGGTTTTCAGTTGAAGGAAAGGAACACATGGTGTGTAAACTTAAGAAATCAATATACGGACTTAAACAAGCTTCACGACAATGGTATCTCAAGTTTAATAATACCATCACTTCCTTTGGATTTAAAGAAATAACTGTTGATCGGTGTATATATCTAAAGGTAAGTGGGAGCAAGTTTATAATTTTGATTTTGTATGTTGATGATATTTTACTTGCTACTAATGATCTTAGTTTATTATATGAAACTAAGAAATTTCTCTCAAATAATTTTGAAATGAAAGATATGGGTGAGGCATCCTATGTGATAGGAATTGAAATATTTCGTGATAGATCACAAGGAATGCTAGGATTGTCTCAGAAAGCATATATTAATAAAGTTCTTGAGAGATTTAAGATGGCAAATTATTCAGCAAGCATTGTTCTAATTCAGAAAGGAGATAAATTGAGCCTTATGCAATGCCCAAAGAATGAATTGGAATATAAACAAATGGAACAAATTCCTTATGCATCTATTGTTGGAAGTTTAATGTATGCTCAGACATGTACTAGACCAGATATAAATTTTGCTGTTGGAATGTTGGGTAAATATCAAAGTAATCCAGGGCTTGATCATTGGAAACCAGCAAAGAAGGTTTTAAGATATCTACAAGGAACAAAGGAATACATGCTCACTTTTAGAAGATCTGATTACCTTGAGGTGATTGGATATTCAGATTCAGATTTTGCTGGATGTTTGGATTCTAGAAAATCCACATTTGGATATGTGTTTCTCTTAAGTGGAGGAGCAATATCTTGGAAGAGTGCGAAGCAGTCCGTCATTTCTGCATCCATAATGGAAGCTGAATTTGTGGCATGTTTTGAGGCCACAATTCAAGGATTATGGCTGTGAAATTTTATTTCAGGACTTGGAGTTGTTTACAGTATTGCCAAGCCGCTGAAAATTTATTGTGATAATACCGCAGCAGTCTTCTTTTCTAAAAATGACAAGTATTCAAATGGTGTTAAACATATGGAATTAAAATACTTTGCCGTTAAAGAAGAAGTTCAGAAACAAAGAGTATCATTTGAGCACATTAGCATCAATCTTATGATTGCGGATCCATTAACTAAAGGGTTGCCACCAAAGACATTTCATGAACATGTTGTTATGATGGGCATTACCGATAATCCTTATTAAGCTTATGTTTATTTGCTCTATATGTCTTTTGATACTTTGAGCTCTTTTATTTTGTTTCTAACAATTAGTGTATCTCATTTATTATGTTGTGTATACATGAATGTTTATGTGAATATTGATGGGATTTGTCTTTTGTGAAGACATCATTGTTGGACCATTATGTGTATCTTATTTTGCTTCATATTATGTATAAAATTAGTATCGTGATACATGGAAGGAAATGTATCGATCAAATGGTGTGTGACCGCCATGATCCATATTAATTTTGTACTTAATAATGAAATAATGATTTGACCAATTTAAAGAAAAGGATTTATTTATTGCGCTTTATGTTTATGATAATTGAATTATTAATTGAATAATTTCATATGGGCCAAGTGGGAGAATGTTAGAATAATTATATACATTTAATTATGCGAGACGTCGTAATAATTATTTAAGTATGTATATTTAATTATATAACTCATTAAGTGACCCATATATTAGAATTATTTAAGTTTAATTATTTATGTTTAATCCTATTAGTCAAGAAGAGATGATTTGATCATTCGTTTATGGACCGTTTGATCAAATAACTCCTAAGCGGTTATTATAACTCCTTTGCGGTTATTGTAACAAATCCGTAGGAAATAACTACCGGTCCTCTCTCTCTCTCTCTCATTATATGAGGAGTTGCTTTGCTCCATAGAGAATCAACTCATGAAAGAAGAAAATGAAGGGAGAAGGGAGAGAAACCATAGTTCGGAATTCGACGAATTCAAAATGAATCAAGGTATGTTTTTCTTTCGATTAAAGGATTGTGAAAATCATCTTGTTTAAGATCTTGAGGATTTAAGACTTATGTAAATTTCAAGTTTCCGTTTCGATTTCTTTTACATATTTTTTTTTATGCGAGTTCTTATAAATGTTAGAGAACTCATAATGCATGTTAGGAGTTCTTCTACTATTTAGAGAACTTAATCTTTAAGAAAGTTCTTATACGAATTCGAAAACTTGAATCGTATATGCGAGTAAAGTTCTCGTATGAGATTTAAGAACTACATAAAGTTTTACAAGATACCAATAATCACCTTTCATCAATATCATTGATTGATGCTTGTAATTTTTATTCAATTTTGGCGCCTCTTCTGAACATTTAGAGTTTTTTTTTTCAATTGAGGCATTACATCATATACTTGTTATCTTACTAAAAAGAACAAACTATTAATTGCTCAAATTAAGACTATAAATTGTCCTTCATGTAAAAATGAGAGCCCTAATATTAAGTTAATTGGAATGATGTTTGATATTTATGAACAAGACTAATATATAATTAAATTTGAACAAATTTGACTTTAAAAAAAAAATCATATTTAGCTTGACTCAACATTAAAAATCAGGGCTTTAAAAATCTAAAACCTACGAGTTCAAAATTTTTTATTTAAATAATTAAACAAATTAATTAATATAAGACTTAACCAATTAATATAAATATTATTATAAAACTATTAAATTTGCATTAATCAAATGATTAAATATTATTTACAATAATCTCAGATGTCTCAATTACTTCATATAAGCTCCTATTATGAGTAAAAGCAAAAAACTATATAGAATATAAAATAAAAAACTTCACAAGTGATGTGGGACTAAATCATATAAAGTAAAAAAAAAACTATCTTTACTTTCATCTTTGCACTATTCGACACATTTTTTTAACAATTTTTTTAATTAATTTTTATAATATTAATAATTATTATTTTTTAGTTGGTAATATTTATTTTTTTGTTGATAATATTTAATTTTGATAATATGAATAATACTTATTTTTTTAGTTGATCATATTTATTTATTTTAGTTAATAATATTTAATTTTTATATATTTAATTATATATCATAAACAATTAATTTTTATATATTTAATTATACGTATGAATGATTTATATTTATAATTTTATATTGTGAGTTTTTTATATAATTTATATTTATAAATTAAATCTAAATATGTAATATAAATTAGCAATAATTTATATTAAATTATATGGATAATATATTTCATTATTTTGCTAAATTTATTAATTTTTATATTATTATTATTATTATCATTTATTATGTCATTCGGTTCGTTCTCGGTTCAATCAGACCGGTCGAATCATGAATCTCTCCTTTTTCTGGTTCATTGTCCAGTCCGATTTTCAAAATCTAATTGAAAATGACTTGAATCATATCTTTGTGATGCCAAACAATCTTTTACACACACAACTTTATGATTGATAATTTATTTTTTCACTAAAATAATCTAATTTAATTATTCCACTTTACAATTTGGTTATTCTCATATTTAAAAAAGATTGAAAAATTAACGTGCATTTAATTTTGATAATAACTCCATCAGTTTAATCACAATATTATTATTTATTTTGTCCGTAGTATTTGACATGTCATATTTTATCATCTTCTATTCGATGTTTTCAATGGCAATATAATGTAATGTCATTTTAGTAAATTTTTAGATCTTAATGGACAAACTATAACATAAAATAAATTAATCTTGCACATTTTTTAGAGTGCTTCGCCCTATAATTTATATTTGGAGTAAGCCATTTGAAATAGTTCAAATTTAATTAATTGAGCATTTCAAACCTATTTAAATTTAATTTATTTTTAATTCAAAGAAAAGGACCTCTCCATAAAAATTGATTGACGCGAAAAGTAAAGCTTGGCACGTTCATGCGAGGAAGTGGCGGTCTACGAAAACTTTTAAGTCATTGTCCTATTGGCTGGATGGAAAGCAGCGGCCGGTTTTTACTTGTTCAATTTATAAATTATTAATATAATTTTTATATTAAAAAATAATTGTCTGAATATATTAATATTTTTTTGAAAAATATAGCAGGATGAATTTTAAAGTTTTTTAATTTAAGCTTCATTTGGAATAACTTTTTTACTGTTTTATGAAATAATTTTTTTTTAATTTATAATTATTATAATAGAAAGCTACTTTATAAAGTATTAGGAAATCAATCTAAAAAAAAGTCTTCGATTTCGTTTGGGACAACTTTCTTACTATTTTATGAAGTATTTTTTTAGTATAAATTTTTTACTAAAAACTTATTTCAAAAAGTAATAGGAAAGCTGTCCCAAGTGAATATATAATATGAGATTATGTTGTATTTTTAATTATACTAATTTTAACATATATTCATATACTTTAATTATATCTAAAGAAATATCTAGACATTAAAATTTTCTCTAAATTTATAACCGTTAACAATTAGGAGTGTTGCGTCCTGGAAAATTCACGGCGATAGAGAAATATAAAGATTAATGTCTTAGCTTTGTACGAAGATTCAAAACACAAGTAGATGAAAGAGATGAGGGTGTAGCGTTCATAAGAGACTCCAGAGTTTTTACGTGGAAACCCCTAAAAAGGGGGAAAAACACGGAGCCTGACCCAGTTTGAATGAATCCACTAGTGCTTGCAATTGATTACAAATGAGACCCGTCCGTAGGAGGAAGGCCTTGGCTCGAAGTAACAAATATACATCATATAAAATGCATTGTGTGGTGAAAGTTGGAAGAATCAATGTTGATATGTTTATTTGGGGTGGCAAAACCATAGTCGACGAGCAATGTAGATCGGAAGAACCATATTCGGCGGGTGACGAAGGTCGGAAGGATCGTAGTTTGTGAGCGACATAGGTCAGAAGGACCGTTGTATTGCGACGGAGGTCGAGAGGATCGTAGTCACCGGGTGACGGAGGTCGGAATGACCGTTGTCGGCAAACAATGAAGGTCGAGGGGACCATCGTTAGCAGGTGACGAAGGTCGAGAGGACCATAGTCGGCGAGGAATGTAGTCGGCAGACGACGAAGGTCCGAAGGACCATAGTCTGCAAATGACGGAGATCAGAAAGACCGTAATTGGATGACAGTGGTTGGGAGGACTGTAGTTGGCGGGCAACGAAGGTCGAGGGGACCATCGTTAGCAAGCGACGAAGGTTGGGAGGACCATAGTCGACGAGGAATGTAGTCGGCATATGATGAAGGTCCGAAGGACTAGAGTATACAAATGACGGAGACAGAAAGACCGTAATTGGATGACAGTGGTTGGGAGAACTGTAGTTGGCAGACTAGAGGAAGTCCTGCGGTGTTCGGCAGACTGGCAGAATTCTAATGGCGGACGACAAACTATGAAAGTCCGACAATGGTTAGCGGACGTCCGGCGGTAGTCGGTGAATTGGTAGAAGTCCGGCGGCGGTCGGAGGACAGGTGGAAGTCCGGCGGTGATTGACAAACTGGTGGAAGTCTGGCGGCGGTCGACGTACTGGCAGAAGTTCGTCGGTGGTTGGAGAATTGGTGCAAGTCTGGCGGAGGTAGACGAACTGGAAGAAGTCCGTCGGTGGTTAACGGTTGGGATGAAGTCCAGCTGCGGTCGGCGAACTGGTGGAAGTCCGGCGGCGGTCGACGAACTGGTAGAAGTCCGTCGGTGGTCGGAGAACGGGTGGAAGTCCTGTGGCGATTGGAACGAAACTCCGGCTGAACTCCGGTGGCGGTTGGCGGACTGGCATAAATTCGTCAATGGTTGGGAAGAACTCTGGCGGTGATCGGCGGACGAGTAGAAGTCCGGCGATGGTCGGCAGACTGGTGGAAGTCCGGCGGTGGTCGGGAAGAACTCCGGAGGTAGTCAGCAGGAACTCCAGTGGTGGTCGGCAGGAATTTCGGTGGTGGTCGGCAGGTACTCCGGTGGTGGCTGGCAGGAACGCCGGCGGTGGTCGGCAAGAAATCTGGTGGTGGTCGATGGCAAGAGAGCTCCGAAATTCCTCCATTTCTTCTCTTCTTCTCCCTCTTCCTCCTCTCCTTCATGTGAAGAATGAGGGTCTATTTATAGTTTTTTGAGGGTGGCATGGCTTGTAAATATGTGGAGGATCAAGGGCAAAATGGGAGTGTTTGAATGGACGGCCGATATTGATCCCCTTGATCATTGACCGTTTATTGGTCAATTGGATGCCTTAACGATTTCAGAATTAAATGATCTTGGGCTCGTTGGATTCGTCTCGTCGAGTCGCTCGATTTGATTATAAGCATGACACATTTGAAAAGTGTTTGATAATCCAAATTGTGGTTTGAACCCTTCAATAGCGCTTCATCCCCTTGATTTGGACCCATTTGGACTCGGATTGAGTCGAATTTGGTGTCGATGGGTTTGTCTTTCTGAGACGTTCATTTTAACTATAAGTTTGCTTAAATCGGAACTCAGATGGTCTTTGATTTAATTTCGGAAGCTTTCAACTCAGTTTTGCTTTGAGATTCGTGCCTGATCAAGATAATTTTTTGCTGATATATCAAGGAGTATTAATAAATAGCCCAATCTGATAATCTCACCCAAAAAATTTGATTTCTAGTTGATTGATTTAATAAACAAGTCGAATTCATATCCGAAATTTTGACCTATTTAATTAACAAGTCGAGTTAAGTTCAAATCATTCAAGTTGAAGGCGAGATAGCTTCATGTTCACCTTTATGACCTGTTTACTAAACAGATCAAGCACAATTCGACTGAATTCAGATCAGATAAATTTCAAGTTAGACCTAAATTCGATCCATTAACTCATATTGACGCCCCTAATAACAATCATCCTTCTAATGAAATTAGCTTATTCACCAATTATTATTAGTTTGAATTTCAATTAAAAAAAATCCAAAATCTCATATTGAATGTGGATTGAACAATGTACATTAAAATAAAATCTCTTATCACTATAAAATGTTTGGTGAAATCTGTTAATACTTTGCTTTGTCATCGACAGCTATGCAGTAAAAGTTTATAAGAAATATTGTTTGATTGTTTGTCTTTAAGCTGGATGGACCCTTAATTAGTGTTTAAATTAACGTCTTCTTCTTTCTCCTTCAAACAATAAAAGAATAAAGCTTTTTTTAATTATTCTTCTATAAATGTGGTTATCCACTTGCAAGCTTGAGATGGATATTTCATATTTGCTTCTTTAATTATTATTGCATTGTTTTGATTACAATTTTCGAGATTAATTTAAAATAAGCGTTAAACAAAGTAGAATTTGATGATCAATTTAATTTTGTGGGGAAAAATAAAATTTATGTGAGAATATTTTGATGTAATTTAACCAATAATAATTTAAGAGATATTAAGGCTTCGTTTCGGGCAGTGTTTTTACTGTTTCTTAAAGCAGCTTTCCAATATAAAAATTATAATTTTGTACTAAAAAAATATTTTATAAACAGAAAGAAAGTCGTCCCAAACGAAGTCTAAGGTTTCATTTCGGACGGTTTTCTTACTGTTTTTAAAGTAGTTTTTTACTTCAAAAATTTCTTGAACTAAAATTTTTTTTGCTAGAAAGTTGCTATAGAGAATAATAAGAAAATCGTCTCAAATAAAGCCTAAATTTGTATTGAGATTAATATTTAGATATGATATATGAATTGTATTAATATCAGTGCAAATTCAAGGGCTCTTAAACCCATCATAATACTTTTTTTTTCAGGACATTTAAGAACATTAAGTCAAATTCACACAAACATCACATACGTAAGACTTGAACTCAATAGCTCGTAGTTGGTAGCCAAAGCTCCTTACCAACATATTAAGATAAGCTGCGTCATAATACAAATTTCATTAGAATATTCATATGTAATTTTTTTTTCGACATATAAAATGTAAGCTTTCTCATGTATCTGTTAAAAGAGTTGATGTATTGGATTAGACCTATGTTAAGAAAGATAGAGGTAAGCCTAAAAAGACTTTGTTAGCTAAAAATGGCTTATTTTTATTAAATTTAAATGAGAATAAGACTTTTAACAGAACATAATAAAGAAAAATGATTCATGCATGCAGTCAATCCCTTATAATGGATAAATGCTTTATTTTGTTGTTGTTTTATTTCTATATAATATTTTTTTATTTGTTGTCAAATTCTAAGTGGTTGACCTGTTAAGATTTGAGACTAATTATGAAATATTTATCTTACTATCAATATATTTTGTGTACACGTAAAAACAATTTATTTATTAAAAAAGATTTTATGTAAAACCCTTAAAAAGCTGATTTTTTTGTGCTGTTAGTCCCGTACGATCTGACTTTAGTCCCGGACGAACTGAAGAAATTTGTGAAGAATCAGTCATTTTTGTCTGTACGAACCTGGAGCAGTCGGGACAATCATCTGGACGAAATTTGTCCAGAGAGCAAGTCGTCCGGACGAATTTTAATTTCGTCTGTATGAAATTTTGCCCGAGGCCAATCGTTCTGGGACGAAATTTGGATCGTCCAGGACGATCAGTGTTGATAAATATCGGATTTGAGATATTTTGGATTATTTTTGAAGAGAGAGATAAGGCAGGAGAGAGAAAGAGAAGGAAGAGAAGAGGAAAGCTTGGTTTTGGAGCCCGCGGAGCGCTTTTCGTCCGACGACGCAGCTGGAGGATTTGTTTATCTCGCAGTAAGGACTCCAAACCCTAATTCTGTTTTCAGAGATATTGATTTTTGATCGAGTTGTGCACTGTTTTGTGTTTTCGTAGTCGAATTTTGGACCCGGTTTTGTATTGACACAACTTTCACCGCACAACTTTTAATATGTTATAGATATGAATATTGTACACTATTTGAGTATTTTCTACGATGATTTTACCAGTCGGAATTGGTTCTACGCGATTTTAATTGAATAGAAAAATATCAGGATGTTATTTGATATGGATTCTATAGAATAATAGTCTTATATTGATGTCGTGAATATTCTACTGTAATTTGGTGTAATTTGGAAATTAGTGATTTTTGCAGGATTTTTGTGTAAATTTGATAGACTGCCGTTACTCTGCCGAATTTTCGTAGGATTTCTGATTTGTCTGAGATTGATAGATTGAATAGATATGAATGTGAATATTGATATGATTGCTTTAATATTGACTATTGAATTGATTATTGATTAATTATTGATACTGAAACACAAGTGGAACCTGGTTGAACGTTGGTTGGAGATTGAATTGACCTGTACAGGATGGTGGGCCGACGGGCTTTCCTTTAAACATTGATTATGGATATATGGATGGGAGTCATAAGGAGTTCTTATAGATATGCCGACGGGCGGCCGACGGGCAATAGAGTGACGACTCTTTTTATTGAAACCAACGTATGGATATCTACAACAGCAATATGGATTCTACAACAGCAACATAGCCAGTTGATTGTACTTGTTCAGTATTATTGTATTGAATGCATGTTCACTGTATTGACATACGGATTTATTGCTTTATCGATTTCTGATTTATTGATTTGATCGGATTTACTGTATTGTACGATTTCGTACGATTTCATCGATTTCATTGATTGATCACTGAGCATAGATATTGATATGAATGGATATAGATATTGTATTGATTCATTGATATTATTGTTTATAGATTCATTGATACTATTGTTTCTGCACCATATTAACCTGCTGCATTTGATTCATTGCTAGTATAGGTTGAGTTTTATTGTACTGCTTTTCTAATCGATTGCATTGACTAGATAGTATTGATTTGATCGATTGATTCGATACGATTGATTTGACTGATTGACGGATTCATCTGGGATTCGATACGATTGATTTGACTGATTGACAGATTCTTCTTAGATTTGACGTACTGATTGATTGAGTTTGATTTATCGGTTCTTCTATCGCTGCATCGACTATTGATTTCATCGACTATTGATTTCCGTACTGCATTGACTACTGATTTGATTTCCGCTGCATAGACTCATTGACCATTGACTGTTATGGATTTGATTGACTGACATGCATATTGATAGCAGTACAGTGCTTTGATTTCAGTTGTAGGCTTTGGTGACCTGCTAGCTATTTAAGCTCATTATATGTGGTTAACAATTTCAGGTCCGAGCAAGGCAACTGGAATGGAGTTCGATCAGAATGTCAGACGAATCATTTCACTATGAATGCCTGGGATGTTACATTTTATGCCCGTAGGAGTTTATTTTTTATATTGGATTTTTGACACATATTATGTGGCTCGCATAATTTTTTCTTGTGGTAGTTTGCATAGGATCACATTGGGCTGATGTGGATCGCGCTAATCCCCTTTATAGTCTCCAATATGTCCCAACTACTAGCATGTATCTATCAAGTGTATTGAACTATCCTTCATAGGCAAGGTTGTGGAAAAATTCACATCTCTCAATTCTTCATTCATAGGCTCTAATTTTATCTCCTAAGAGAGGCTTGACATTATCTTTTTGAAGCAAAGCATTCTTCCTTTACATGCTCTAGTACTTTCTCTATCATAGGTATTGAATTAACCTTTATGTACAAAGTCATGGAAAAATAAGCATCTCTAAAATTTTCCTTTTAAAAGTTTTGATTTCAAAGACTAACAAACAATCTAGTATATGCAAATGTGGGTCTCCGAAAGGGTTCCGCTCGTGTGTTCGAATGTAAAGAGTACGATCACACTGTCCCGTAGGACAAAGTGGTCGTGGACCTTTACACTCGGCACAAGCAGGCCGATGGAAGAGCAGATGGAGTTATAGATACGATTAGCCATGGAGGATAGCGGCTTTCACCTACCAACCTCGATGGATAATAATATCTATAACCCAAAAGTTCACGAGATTTCCCCTATTCGATACATCAGCACCGAATAGGGTTTATTTGATTGTGGGGATCGGTTTCCTACGGGCGCAAGCCCCCGTAGTTAATTACATCCTAAGCCTTGACTTAGGAAAACTCTCGATTAGGGATGTTAGATTATCTTCTCTAATGGGTTTAGTGCAAGGGAATTTTCTAGGCTTTCCTAATCAAAGGGGAATGTCCCAAACTGGCTCAATCAGATCACACATGGTTCAGTCATCATCTGGTCGGTTAGCAGAAGAAACTGGAGAAAAAGAGAAGAGACAACACACTCATACATGCACGAGGGAAAGAAGGAGGTGGCGTCATCTATGTGACGCAGATGGGTAGGATTTATAGCTTTCCGAAAAAAGGAAAGCTTACCCACCAATAAGGTGTATAGAAGTACACTCGTACCCCTCACCTTTAGACCCTAAATCTATAAAAGATGTAGTGTTGTACACACAATACTAACATCTACGACCTAACTAATGCAATCTGAACTTATATCCCTGCCTGAAAAGAGAAGCCAGCTAAAATCCTAAGCACAACCAATCGTCCTATATGTATGCAAGATAGGAAGGCTCTATCTTAATGAATCAAGGATTAATAATTTAAAAGATTTAAATCAAGGACTCTACAATATGCAGACGAATAGACCTATCGTTGTATGATGCATGAAAAGATGCGTAAATAAGAAATGTCCTTAGATCCACTAATGCAAGGCATGTATGTATGTAAAGTGCATTGTGGAGAAAAGTGTGTAAGAACGTATGCATGACATTCAAAGTACAGAAAAAGTAAATAAACACACCCTAAGGGTATCCTTCAGGCAAGATACCCGCACAGAAAATCATCAGAGTCATGCCCACTTCGTGTGAGAAAACAACGGTGCCCAATGGCACGAGTAGGTAGCCTACTCTACAGGCCTAAATTGAAAGTTCGATGGGGATGTTAAGCCCTATGAACTTAGTCCCAAACTAACCAAGAGGGGGGGGTGAATTGATATTTTAAAAACTTCGTTTTTAAACAAAGAAATAAAGTAACATAAAACCAAATCACACCACGAAAATAATGCGGAATTAAACGTGCGGAAGCAAGAAAAGAAACACAGAGATTTTATAGTGGTTCGGTCGACTCGACCTACGTCCACTCCTTGGAGGCACCCTCCAAGTATTGCACTAAACAAAAAGTGACTTTCCTTTAGCCCCCCACGGCTAGGTGGAGAAACCCTCACAAGAACCTCCTTTTTGCCACCCCGGCAAGGCAGAGAACCTATCTCCTTTTGCTTCCTTCTGAAGCTGGCAGAGAACCAGAACCAAAAACACAACTCCTTACCTCTACCGACCCTTCCACGGACGAGAAACTCTAGACGAAGACGACGCAGAGAGATCCTTGAAGCAACCCTTGTGAAACCTCTCACAAGCTCCCCCTCACAAGATCCTCTCTCTCTCTTCTCTCTCTCTTTCTCTCCTCAAGGTCTTCTCAGGTCAAGGCAGCAGCCAAAGGTCTTGAAAAACGTTGAACAAGAGCTCTTTAAATAGAAGAGCTTCAAAAGAGCTCATTAATTGCAAGTTGCCGACAATATCGTCCAGGCCGATCTGGACATCGGCCTGGCCGATCAGTACAAATTAATGAAGATCGGCCAGAGCATAGCCCTGAATGGAAAACAGGACGATTGAAAATTAGCTTGATCGTCCAGGCCGATCTCACGATCGTCCTGGCCGATCAGTTCAAATCAGACAAAAATCGTCCTGATAATAGCCCTGAATACGGGCTGGCCGATACTGATCGTCCTGAAGTAACTTAAGATTTTTGACTAGATCGTCTGGGCCGATCCTGCGATCGTCCAGGACGATATGATCGTATCAATCATCCTTAATTACTTCCTTGATTTCCTGAACAATTATGGCATAATTTGTTAATATCGTCCATGCCGATACAAGGATCGTCCTGGCCGATAATTTAAAGATATGCTATACCATACTTGTCTATGGCGGCTACTTCTTTCTGTTTTGAGCTTATCGTCCTGGCCGATACACGTATCGTCCAGGACGATCGGTTAACGTTGGCTGCCTTAATCAAGAATCCTTAATTAGACTTTCTGTTTTAAGCTGATCGTCCAGGCCGATCAAAGATATCGTCCTGGCCGATATGAGTAAAAACAGAATTTCTAATTCTCTCAAGTGTGTGTGTGAAGGGTTACAAAGTATCAGTCTTTTTGACTATTACAAGTGGACTCAAAAGGTAAAAATAAAAGTACAGACTGACTCAACCCTAGACCTACGCATTCCTGAACTTGGCTCCTTTTTGATTGTCCGATCGTCGATTCCTGAAAAGTTAGAAGCAACAAGCTGTCCAAGAAAAGCAGTGTTTGTCAATCATCAAAACATAAGACATGAAAAATAGATTTGCAACAATCTCCCCCTTTTTGATGATGACAAAACACACAAGTAGGAAAATTAAAGATTCATTAGAAAAAAAACAAAGGTTACAACATCATCTTTTTCTTACCACACATCCTATCCTACTCCCCCTTTTTGTCATCACAAAAAGAGAGTCCAAAAACAGTAAAAAAGAACAACAAATATCACGAGAGACTACTACAAAAAGACAAGAAACAATAAAGCACAAACTAAAAGAACGAGGGATCCTGATCATCAGATGGAGGAGGTGGAGGTGGCTGCTGAAAGTAGCTGGCAAGGGTAGTAAACTGAGCATTGAACCAGGCGATGTCCTGGTCATGCTGCTGCTGCTGGTGAGTGAGAAAACTGTCAAAACGAGCTAAATCCTCGGCGCGGTGATGCTCGTAGCGGGCAATGTCCTCAGAGTGTTGCTGCTCTTGGGCAGCAACATATGCATCAAATCTGGTCTCCCAACGATCAAATCTCGCTATCAACTGATCTACCGGTGAATGTTGGTGGAGAGGGGCAGGGTCAGGAAAGGGAGCTGGAGCGGGAGCCTCCTCCTCTCTAGCCTCCCGTGGTTCATCCGGGTGGAGACGAGTACTGTGAAGGTTGCTGAAAGAATTGTTTGAGTAGAAGGGAGTTGAGAGGTTTGGTGGATTGGGATATTGAATTTGGTATTTGGTTTCAAGAACATAGGCTATGATATGTCCTAAGGCTAGATTTGGCTTTCTTCTGTGGCCTGGGTCGCGAATTGTTGTGAGATGATCAATGTAACGAAAAAATAGATCTGCAGTGTTAAATTCCCTATGTGCCATGATGTAGAAGGTAGTGAGGGAAAGTAGAGGGGTAATGTGGACACGGTCGCCGGCTTTTGGAATGACAGAGGTGCGAAGGACATGTTGGATTGTCCTAGCATCTCTGACTAGAGAGCTAGTCTCTCCAACATGGTAACGGGCATTGGTCTGGCGAAGAAAGTGGTTTGCCGTGGACCAGTCAAAATCAGGGTCAGGGGCAATAAGGTGCAGCTTATCTCCGGTGGTGGATAGCTGTAAAAGTTCAACACAGTCCTGATATGTGATTTCGACAGGGCGTCGATTCACATAGGAGGACAGGGCTGTGAAGGTAGAGTTTATGCGGAGGTTTGCAAAGAATTCTAACAGGAACTCAGAATTGAAAGGAAAAATAAGAGATAGGATGAAGCAAAGGGAAGTGTGGGCAAAGAGATCCATTACCGGGTAGGAAATGTGGGTCGGATTGATAATTCTTGAAACAGTAATTCCACATTCCTTATAGCGATGATAAGCGGCTTCATCTTCTGCTTCACGGAACCGAGGGTCAACCCTTGCCCTCGAGGAACTTCCAGAGGTCTGACGGACGCGCTTCCCACCAGCCATATGAGAGAACTTTAAGCAGAAAATCAAAGGAGAAAGGATGAATTGTGAGAAAACATGGCTGGATCGGCCTATATTTAAAGAATCGTCCATATCGTCCTGGCCGATCGCGGAATCGTCCAGGCCGATATGTGTCAATAATTACGTACAGGCCGATTGGTCAAAAAGGCGGTCCAATCGTCCGGGCCGATCAGATATCGGCCAGGCCGATTAGACACAGGCTATCGGCCCGAGGAGTCAGTCCGGACGACCGTTGAAAAAGCAGATCGTCCGGGCCGATTAGGTGTATCGTCCAGGACGATGCACAATAATTGATCGTACCGGCCGAAGTTAAAACGTTTTAAATGCTTGCCACGTGTATCGTCCAGGACGAACAGTGGATCGGCCCGGCCGATGGTCCAATAATGGATCGTCCGGGGCCGAATTTAAAGATAAAAACGTACTGACACGTGGATCGTCCGGGACGGTCCAGTGTATCGGCCAGGACGATGCACATAGAATGCATCGGCCAGACAAATAAACTATCGGCCAGGACTATCATCATGAGTTTTGATCAAATCGTCCAGGACGATAATGTATCGTCCAGGACGATGAATTTCATTAAGCACAGAAAAAGGTCAGCAGATGGATTTTGGAAAGAATTTGTCCTATCGGCCAGGACGATAAAAATATCGGCCAGGCCGATATGACTTGAAATTGAAATCAAGAAAGGAATGGTGATGATCAAGACCCTCAAAAATAAAACAAAAGAAAAGACAGTCAAACAAACATCGAATATTTTTTTGGATTTTAATTTTTCTATTTTTTTTTGTTTTATGAAGGCATCATATGAGAATTCTTTTCTTGAATTTAAATTTTTGAAGTTTCTAGGAGATCAAGAGGTTTAACAAAATCCAATTAGAGGAAGGTAGAAAAACTGATTCCATTAACCCTAGATCAGACATTCTTCAGGGTACAAAAAATCTCTTAAAAACAACAGAGTCCTAACTTGGAATAACACAAGAGGTTTTAAGAGATCAATCAAGACTTGTTAACAACTAAAGTATCTTATAAATAATAAACCAAAATAGTTTTTCTCAATCATGGAATTTGAAATCAAATCTTTGAACGTATCACATAATTAATGAGTTTTCTAAGTTTTAAGAGTTTTACCAAAGAGATGATAGCTTGCATTTAGTGGGCTAATTTTATGCCTCTTTTCACTTTTATTTGCTCTTTGAGCATCTTTTGATTTTGATACACTTTTGTGTATATTTTTCTTTTCAATTTGGCTTCATTGGCCTCTTTCCTTTTTAACTCTTGCAAGCTAATAACTCTTTAATATACCCTTAAAGAAAATACTTAGTTGTGAGTATATCTTCCAAATATTAGAGAATAGGGGCTCTCTCTCTAACATAGGGAAGAACAATCCACAACACAAAATCAAAATTACGTGATGACTGCAATGGTAAGATTTCAAAAGCTTGAATGATATCAAAGAATTTTGACTATTATGCATAAGATGATTTAATGTAGCAAGATTAGAAAGATATCTTAAAAAAGCCATTGGTTAAACTGAGTTTAGACTTTTGTTTTATAAAAGAAAAATCATGCCACTTAAATAAAGTCAGAATAAGGAAAAACATCAACAGTTTACTTCCTTTAACCAATTTTAAAAAGCTAAACCCTATCTCCAAGAAACTCTAGTATTTAAAAGCTTGAGAAGTTTTATCATATGGAAGCCCAAAAGATAAAGTCCAAAGAGAACAAAGCAAAAGCAAAAAATAAGCAAACTAAAGACAACAAAAAAAAATGAACACAAAAAACTAAAAAATAAAAGTCAAAAAAAATATCAAGCCAGTGATAAAAACAACGGATTTTAGCAATTGAGCAGCAAGCCTCCTTATGTTCAGTTAACTTATGCTCCCACGAGGTCTTTGGTGAGAGCACTCCTGCAAGACTCAACAACAGTCAGTTTTAGGAACCCAAACAGATTTGGGCTCCTTCTTAGGAAATGTAGAGTGCAATGCAGATGTGGTATGTATTGAATCATGCATCTTAGGTCTCCACACCCAATGTGTACTACGGTGAACTGTGCAAGTGTGTGAGATGTGTCCTAACATGCCACAAGTAAAACATTGAACTCCAGGAAAAGGTTTTCTTAAATGGTTTGAGTAAAAATGCCTCTTCCTAGGTTCTGGCCTTTGATTAAAAGTTGGTGTCATCCTAGCTCTCTTACATGTTTCCAAATCATTTTGAATTCTCAAGTTAGTTCTTTTCAATGCATCATTCTCAATCCTCAAATTTTTCTCAATCTCTTTAGATTTCTTAAGATCATCATTAAGTGCGGTGTGTGAAGCTTTTAATGCATTTCTTTTATCAACTAATTCCAAATGCTTCTTGTTTAATTCATCAAATTCATCAAGTAGAGCCATGTGATTTGAATCAATCGTTGCATGATCTTTGAGAAAAACTTCATGCTCTTTTTGTAGATTTGAATGTTCTAATTTTAGGCTAGCATGAGTTTTCTTTAATTTCCTATATGATGCATGGATTTTTTCACAAATTTCAAATAATTCATCATAGGTTGGTCTACATACCTCTTCCTCATCACTTTGGTTTTCTCCCATGAAACACAAGTTTGTAGTTTCTTCCTCTGGTTCAGTCTCAGAGGAATCAGTACCTGATTCTGCCCAGAAGCCTCTTTGGATTTTCTTATTCTCCTTCCTAGACTTAGCTTTTTCCTCACCTTTTTCCTTTTCTTTGCTTGAATGATCTTGAAGTGTAGGACAATCGGCTCTTACATGTCCAGGTTTCCTGCATTCAAAACAAACAACATCAGAAGATCCTTTAGTATGTTTATGATCCTTACCTTTTCTCCAACTTTGATGATGCTTTTGTTTCTTCCTTAGAAAGCTTTTGAATTGCCTTGTGATGAAGGCAACTCCATCGCTTTCAGACCCGGAAGATTCAGAATCCGATTTGTGTGCCTTCAATGCAATGGTTTTCTCCTTTTTCTTTTCACCTGCATCAAGATTTCTTTGATTCACCCCTTGCTCGTAAGCAATGAGTGAGCCAAGCAAGTTATCAATAGAATAGGTGTTTAAATCTTTAGATTCAGTAATTGCAGTAATTTTTGCATCATAGGATGAAGGCAAGCATCTCAAAATCTTGTTAACTTTTTCATAGTTCGAAAGTTCTTTTCCTAGTGCATGCAATGAGGTAGCAATCTGAGTAAACCTAGTGTACATGTCAGAAATTGATTCATGAGGTTTCATACGAAAAAGTTCGTAGTCATGCAAGAGAATGTTTAAACGGGATTGTTTAACTTCATTAGTGCCTTCATAAGTAATGCACAATTTATCCCAAATTTCTTTACCAGTTTTGCAAGTTGAAACACGCATGTAATCCTCAGATTTTAAAGCACAGAAAAAATAATTCAAACATTTAGCATTTAATTGAGCTAAATCTCGCTCATCAAAAGTCCATTCGGTAAAAGCAACTTCAGTTTTAAAACCGTTAATTTCACGATAAGGTGGAGAATAACCTTCTTGAATAAGCATCCACATGCGATAATCAGTAGATTGTAAAAAAGTTGACATGCGAGTTTTCCAGAAATCAAAAGGTAGGTTATCGAACAGAGGAGGTCGGGTAATAGAATACCCTTCCGTAGTGTTGCGATTCCCAAAGTTAGACATGGATCAAATTCAAAAAGTTTTTAAACTTTAATTTTCGAAACAAGCTCTGATACCACTTGAAAGTTCGATGGGGATGTTAAGCCCTATGAACTTAGTCCCAAACTAACCAAGAGGGGGGGTGAATTGGTATTTTAAAAACTTCGTTTTTAAACAAAGAAATAAAGTAACATAAAACCAAATCACACCACGAAAATAATGCGGAATTAAACGTGCGGAAGCAAGAAAAGAAACACAGAGATTTTATAGTGGTTCGGTCGACTCGACCTACGTCCACTCCTTGGAGGCACCCTCCAAGTATTGCACTAAACAAAAAGTGACTCTCCTTTAGCCCCCCACGGCTAGGTGGAGAAACCCTCATAAGAACCTCCTTTTTGCCACCCCGGCAAGGCAGAGAACCTATCTCCTTTTGCTTCCTCCTGAAGCTGGCAGAGAACCAGAACCAAAAACACAACTCCTTACCTCTACCGACCCTTCCACGGACGAGAAACTCTAGACGAAGACGACGCAGAGAGATCCTTGAAGCAACCCTTGTGAAACCTCTCACAAGCTCCCCCTCACAAGATCCTCTCTCTCTCTTCTCTCTCTCTTTCTCTCCTCAAGGTCTTCTCAGGTCAAGGCAGCAGCCAAAGGTCTTGAAAAACGTTGAACAAGAGCTCTTTAAATAGAAGAGCTTCAAAAGAGCTCATTAATTGCAAGTTGCCGACAATATCGTCCAGGCCGATCTGGACATCGGCCTGGCCGATCAGTACAAATTAATGAAGATCGGCCAGAGCATAGCCCTGAATGGAAAACAGGACGATTGAAAATTAGCTTGATCGTCCAGGCCGATCTCACGATCGTCCTGGCCGATCAGTTCAAATCAGACGAAAATCGTCCTGACAATAGCCCTGAATACGGGCTGGCCGATACTGATCGTCCTGAAGTAACTTAAGGTTTTTGACTAGATCGTCCGGGCCGATCCTGCGATCGTCCAGGACGATATGATCGTATCAATCATCCTTAATTACTTCCTTGATTTCCTGAACAATTATGGCATAATTTGTTAATATCGTCCAGGCCGATACAAGGATCGTCCTGGCCGATAATTTAAAGATATGCTATACCATACTTGTCTATGGCGGCTACTTCTTTCTGTTTTGAGCTTATCGTCCTGGCCGATACACGTATCGTCCAGGACGATCGGTTAACGTTGGCTGCCTTAATCAAGAATCCTTAATTAGACTTTCTGTTTTAAGCTGATCGTCCAGGCCGATCAAAGATATCGTCCTGGCCGATATGAGTAAAAACAGAATTTCTAATTCTCTCAAGTGTGTGTGTGAAGGGTTACAAAGTATCAGTCTTTTTGACTATTACAAGTGGACTCAAAAGGTAAAAATAAAAGTACAGACTGACTCAACCCTAGACCTACGCATTCCTGAACTTGGCTCCTTTTTGATTGTCCGATCGTCGATTCCTGAAAAGTTAGAAGCAACAAGCTGTCCAAGAAAAGCAGTGTTTGTCAATCATCAAAACATAAGACATGAAAAATAGATTTGCAACATAAATGACCCTAATGGTCTCTAAGGCTCACAGAAAGAAAGAAAAAAAGGGGGGGTATCGTACCCAAAACCGGAAAAGGCCAAAGTCCTAGCATAAAAATAACGATGCCCACTTCGTGTGGGAAAACAACGATGCCAACCGGCATAATAGGTGGCCTACTCTACAGGCCTAAATGACCCTAATGGTCTCTAGGGCTCACAGAAGGGGGTAAGCTTTGACCTATAGGGCCAAAGCTTCGTTAGTGAACTACCCTAAGGCCGGCTACCTAAACATGCTAGAATACCTATCAACAAAAATGTGTGTGATGTGTAGCAGTTCCGATGTATAGGAAGGAGTTTAGGTTGCAAAAGTTATACCTGAGCGTGGCGCAGCTACTTAATAATTCCAAGCAAGCAAATTGTCCATTAATTCTTGATCGTGCAAGACCCGATGTACCTCGCAATATAAGATAAGAGAAAAATATATATGAGCGTAGATGCCATTCAGAAAAGAAATGCAGGTAAATAACAAAATTATAATTAACAAGAAATTTAAAATTAACATTTATCAAGCATGTGCATGTAGTAAATATTGAATCAACAGAAGGAAATGTCAGCCTATCCTAAGACTAGGAGTCGTGTCCTAACCAAACAAGTCTAAGGTGTGTGTAGGCTGTGTAGTTTTGGATAGATCCTGTGTAGGATGATTTAGTTATAATTGCTTGCATTTGATTTGTTAAAGGGTCAAAAGAGAAATTTTAATTGAAGTTTAAATCTTAAGACTTTAAGATTGATTTTAGAGATTTTATTTTAGGATTTGATTGATTATCACCTTTGTTTCACACCGAGGCCGTGAGGTTTATTTCACCCTCCTTGGGGCTAACTTAATAGCCTCGTAGGCCTGGGTTACCCAGTGGTAATCAACTTTGTTTGATTATTGTAGTTTGTTATTAAAAGAAAAGAAAAGGGTGAATCAAATTATTTATTAATCAAGTTTGAATTATGTCAATTAGAAAAGTTAATTTTAGGTTTTGACGCTCCATTAGATCCATTCGTGGCGTTGTGCCACCAGGCTCGAGGAACCAGCCTCCTTAGGACACTTAGCCCCGCAGCCCGGAGTAGTCCATCCAATAAACTTCACTTTTAGAGCGGTTGTTGTGTATTAAGGGATTTGTTGATTGATTTTGTAAAGGTTAGTCTAATGTTTGATATTTAAGAGTCTCTTATCCTAATGAATCTTAATTTGTAATTTAATCCCTAATAAAATCTACATCTTTTAGATTTTAGATTGGTTAAGGATTAATTATTATATTAGTTAGAATTGGTTTAAGTTCATGTTTTAGACTTATAGTTTAATAATTATAAATGTTAATAATAACTTGATTATGAATTAAGTGTTTTAATATATTTTAGAATTAGATTAGAATCGGTTGGTTGATTATTAGTGGATTAAGAAGAACTAAACCTAGGGAGACGTGTCACTAAGTTTAGTTTTGATGTCTCTACCCTACAGGGAGCATGCATCCTAAGTCTATATTTTCTAAGACTCAATCCTTAATTTTTGTCCTTAGGTGTCACTAAGGTTGTAGGAAACGAAATGAAGTTTTGTTTTCTAATCCTTAGGACTTTCGTACATTTGTCACTAGACTTAGAAATTTATGCATGAAAGTTAAATGATAAGTAGCAATGCAGTAGAAAGAAAAGAATGAAAATTATAAATAAAAGGGATGTAGGCATTGTTATTATTGAATACACTTCGTAGAAGTCAAGTGCATCCTATAACAGCAACAATGCCCTTTGCTGTTCCCACTCCAAACGAGGCACTTGACACGTTTGACATATCTACCCATAACACTCTAAACCAAACCCTACAACAACTAAGAGAAAAGGACCTCTAAAACTGAACTTACAACTGAATTCTCTTTGTTTTATATTTTATCCCAAAACTTTATATTTTTAGAAACTAACACTAAAGGAATCTAATTCAAATAATTAAGAACTATCTTACTCCCAAAAGGACACTAAAGACTTTCCAACCTAAAGTTCCTTAATACCTTGAACTCCAAAATCCATCCTATAGAAGGAGACTTTAAGAGAATCTAACCTAAAACTTCTTAAAGTCTAAACCTCAAAATTTATCTTTAGCAATAACCACCAAAAGATTTTCATTCCAATAGGAAAGCACTAACTACTTCCCCAAAAGACACTAAGAGGTCCTTCTACACACATTCAGTTATAAAATCATAGATCTCAAAATAACTTGCAAGAATTTCTACATAAGCTGCTACAAAATTTTCCAAAAGTTATCTGCTAAAAAAACTCTTTCTTTTCATTTTGTTTTGACACAAAAATTCTACCCGACAACCCATAATCAAGCACCTCATTTCATTTGGAGTGGGGTAGTTTATGAGAATTTCTTAATGAATAGGAATCATAAAGCCCTTCATCAAGAAATCCTCACAAGAAAAACAAAATTACGAAAATCTTAATATAAAACAATTTGTAAAAGCTCGTGATAAAACTTCTCGATGCAAAAATACTTGACAAAATCTTTCTAGTACAAAACCATTCTCGAAAATATTTCAATATAAAATAACATCCAACGATGAACAAAACACTTTTGATAACCTTCCTAACACCACATATATGTATATCAATTTGAATAGAAACCATCTTTCAAAGCTTTTCTATCACAAAATAAATCCTACATAGTGCATGCCAACAAATATCCAAAAGAAACTTACAAATATACGATTTGGAGAACAATAAAGTTTATAACAATGCATGCTTTGGATTACCTTTTCCATATGATAAAGTTCATGCTCTCCCAACATTGATTCTTACCATAATCCAATACTAATGTTATGCATTCATGGTGACGAAACAAAATATAAAACTCGTGGTCACTTGATATTATTTCCAAACTCCACTAAAAAAAGACATTTAATTATGGACATGACATTTCCAAACAACTATAGCTCAAAGAGACTAAACAAATATTTGATTTGCTAACATAAAGGAAACATAAATCCATTTCTTACTTCAAGAACAATATATACATATATTCAAAGAATATTCATTTTAATAATTCCAGCGAGCTCAAAAATCTTCTCAAGAAAAGAAAGCATATGAATACTCTCCAAAATTTATCTTACACAAATAGTCTAAAGCACGAAGCAAGTGAGCATATGCATCTAATCTTTCTCCATATCAATACAGGGCAAGAAACTAATGAAAATTTGCACCCAACTTGTATACGCATCAATTTGAAGCACAAAACAATTGAAAATCTGCATGTATCTACTTCCTACAACCATCCGGAAGCCAAAAACAACAAAAATCTGCATGTATCTACTTCCTACAACCATTCGGAAGCCAAAAAAACAACAAAAATCTGCACTTTAACATTGTTCCCAAAATAGTTTGGAGCCTAAGTCAAATAAAAAAAAGTACTTGTCTTGTTTCCAAAACAATTTGGAACTTTCATACCAAGTGCTATAAAACATGTGACCGAATCCTTCCAAAAAAAACAAACATTCAACATCAGGTAATGCAGGATATTCTTCCCAAGACTCATGATCACTAAGTGGACAAAGAAATGTAAAAAAAAAAGGACTTTTGGAGTTCACAGATGAAGTTTTGAACAGATACAAAATCTTCCTTCATATCTCCACCAACACTATCTTAATGAAACTATACATGTATGAAAGCCACAGTTATATTTCTCCAAATCAAGCAACAAGCAACTAACCTGTTTGATGTCAAAACACAACTACTATATGATTCTAATAAAGTGGCTTTGATACCATCTTATGAAACATGCAATTAATTTTATACCTCCATTTACTCAGAAAGAAATTCACAAGATTTTTTCTACATTTCATGTTGGAAGCAAATTCTAATAACAAATCTCTATCTCACTTATTCCAACTCAAAGCTTATGCCAAACGAATTTGCAAAAAAAAAAAGAAAGAAAGACTTTTAGAATTTCACATTCATCCAATAGCTCAAGTGAATGAGTATATCATCAAAATAATATTCCAGTAAAAAAAAACAATTAATGAACAATACAATTGCATGAAAATAATGAGTTTGAATGTATGTTGTTTCAAAGCATTAGACTTGGAGAGTGATGTTGTAACAGCCATAGGGAAATAAACCACTATAATTCACTGCTTTAGATGGATGGGTTGCTTTCTGATCCTTCAAACTCGAAAATGTGTATGATTAGTTTGTAATAGTTAAGCAATATGACAAATTAAATATCATTGGGCACCACTGTCACAACATTGAATCGTGTATGTTATAAAATATAGTGCATGTAGAGCTCGTATATTCAAATCAACCCATTCCCATGAATTCCACTAGATATAAGGTCTCTATGCACCCATCAGACCTCTCTAAACAAGTTCATAAGTGAATTATATCCCTAGGAAACCTTAAAATATGAGAAACCACATGAGATTATTCCTACCCAACTGCTTGTTTTAAACATAAGCACCCACACGATTCACGATTCCAAATGGTTTACGGAAGGATGAACAAAATATATGCAAAGTTTCTCTCCAACATTTATAACCATCAAGTGACTAAAGAAGTGTACGAGAGAGATGCTTTTGAAAATTATAAATGGAGTTCTAAGCACATGCCAAGCTACTTCTTATGTTTCTACCCAAAGCCATCATAGCAAATCCAGGAAACTTCCAACATAGAACAAATATTAGAATTTTTTTTTTTTACAAAACTCTTTTTTTATATTTATATATATAATTTCAAGCAAACTAACTCTTTTCATAGAGCACATTTATGTTTAGGAGATCAACTAGTTCGATCTTCTAAATGAAGCCTTTATAAAACGAGGAACATATAAGCGTCATAAAACAATCTTTATGTTTTAAGCAAGAGGACCTCACATCCTTGGAAGGATATAAAATCCCTTTGTAAGCATCGGATAATAGCAATACTTCGTAAAGTAAGACATGCAACTCCACATACTTTACTCAACATATTTGGCAAATAAATGAATTCATTGTAAGATTTTTTTTTTAAACTGATGACTTCGGGAAAGCCTCAATGTGAGCAAAATAGTGACGACTTCCTCTTAACGACATTACATCAAGCATTTGGTGTGCGATATGCATAAGGTCACATAAAAAACAAAAGCCAATATGACGGTCACACCCAACTAATCCACACAAACTCCCTCATGATTTAGGTAACAACCATCTCAACCATATGCATGCATATAGAAGATAAAACCAGCAGAAATCCCATCCAGATTTTTGTAAGGAGTTTAAACCATATTGCTCCTTTCTTTCATTTTGAGACTAGTATGAAGATATGGGAATGAGAAGGAGGAGGAGAGAAGCAGGCGTACTTGCAGCTAGCGAAATCCACTCAGATCGGCTGCTGGTGTAGAGAAAAGAGATTGACCAGCTCTCTATTGGACGGGTACGAGTCCTGGAAGTTGGGAGTCGGAGCAGCCGGGGCTCGGCTCACCCAAGGGAGGCCGGCGTCGGGATGGCTAGAAGCATCGGATTTGGGTTCGACGAGGGCAGGGCCTCGGTCGGGGTCCTCTACGCACGGGAGGACGTGAGGAGGAAAGGGGGATCGGGATCCACCTGGGCTGCAGCGAACCGTGAGAGAAGCAGGAGTTCGATCTTGTGTATGAATGGAAGAAAACCGAGAGAGAGCTGAGGCTTTCGGCTGTGCGTGCGAACCAGAGGGAGAGAGGGCTGCCATCGGATTCGCGAACAGCAAGGAAGAGTGAGAGAGGGAGCCAGCGAATCCAGAGCCATCGGGAGAGGGGGAGACGGGCTTCGCCTGCTGCTTCCGAACGAGAGTGAGAGGGAGAGGGATTTCGCCTAGGGCTTCTTTTTGGACGAGAGCTCGAGAGGGAGCGGAATCCCGAGAGAGAGCAAAGGCTTGGGTACTCAATGCGACTCAAACCTGCGGCAACGGTCGATTTTTTGGATTTTGAGGAAATCGGGGCCGTTCGATGCAACTACTAGATTTAGGAAATGATTCAAATGAAGCCAAAAGTAGATTGGAATCTATTTAGGATTAATTTGGGCTAATTTGAGTTAGGTTTGGATACGAATCTGGTTCAAATCGGCTCGATTTAAAATCGGGCTAAGTTCGATCAATTTGATCAAACCAAATTGAACTTGAATTGAAATCGATTCGGGTTAAATTGAACTCAACGAGGAACAATCGCGTCGCTCGAATGTGCTCGAGCGAAAAACGAGGTCAACAAACGGACCCCCAACAGGTGCGGCGAACAATAAGTGAACCGTACGTGTTGGCGTTGACCTTCCTAACTCTAGGAAGATACAACTCTAGGGTCAAGAAGTAGAACTAGATTAACAATGAGGGAGAATCAAAGAAAGCAGCTCAACTTATCCGCCCAACCAAAGTGGCAGAATAGAAGAAGGAAATCTCATGCTCACATGAGTAGAATTGAAACAAACTCATAAAGAGTCCAAAGGAAATTCAACAATCATCTAAAGAACAAATCTAATATGATGTGAAGAGAAGGGAAATCAACAATCACTTGAAAGCCATGGGAAGTATTAGAGAGCAATAATCAAAGAAAACAATAAGGGAGAGTAATCAAAGATAGAGAAATCACTTGTCTGCTTGACCACATCGCAACAGCAGAACAGAAGGGAAAAGATCAACGATCACCCGACCATAGGTCTGACGGTGATGGGAAAGGGACAAAGAAAGCACCTTCGCTCGGTCATAGGCCCCGAAACAGCGAATTCCCTACTCGACCATAGGTCTGTCAGTAAGATAAAGCGAAAAAAGAACAATCACCCGACCATCGGTCCGTCGGTGAAGAGAAAAAGAAACACCCTCGCTCGGCCATAGGCCCCGAAACAGCGAGGTTCCTACCCGACCATAGGTCTGTCGGTAGAAGAACAGTCACCCGACCATAGGTCTGCCGGTGAAAAAGAAAAGAAACATTCTCGCTCGGCCATAGGCCCCGAAACAGCGAGATTCTTACCCGACCATAGGTCTGTCGGTAGAAGAAAGGTCACCCGACCATCGGTCTGGCGGTGAAGAGAAACAGAAGTACACTCGCTCGGCCATAGGCCCCGAAACAGCGAGGTTTCTACCCGACCATAGGTCTGTCGGTAGAAGAACAGTCACCCGACCATAGGTATGTCGGTGAAGAAGAAAAGAAGCATCCTCGCTCGGCCATAGGCCCCGAAACAGCGAGGTTTCTACCCGACCATCGGTCTGTCGGTAGGAGGACAGTCACCCGACCATAGATCTGTCGGTGAAGAGAAAAAGAAACATCCTTGCTCGGCCATAGGCCCCGAAACAGCAAGGTTCCTACCCGACCATAGGTCTGTCGGTAGAAGAAAGGTCACCCGACCATCGGTCTGTCGGTGAAGAGGAAAGCACCCTCGCTCGGCCATAGGGCCCCGAAACAGCAAGGTTCCTACCCGACCATAGGTCTGCCGGTAAGAACAGTCACCCGACCATAGGTCTGCCGGTGAAGAGGAAAAGAAACAGCCTCGCTCGGCCATAGGCCCCGAAACAGCGAGGTTCCTACCCGACCATAGGTCTGTCGGTAGAAGAACAGTCACCCGACCATAGGTCCGCCGGTGAAAAAGAAAAGAAGCATTCTCGCTCGGCCATAGGCCCTGAAACAGCGAGGTTTCTACCCGACCATAGGTCTGTCGGTAGAAGAAAAGGTCACCCGACCATCGGTCTGGCGGTAAAGAGAAACAGAAGTACACTCGCTCGGCCATAGGCCCCGAAACAGCGAGGTTTCTACCCGACCATAGGTCTGTCGGTAGAAGAAAAGGTCACCCGACCATCGGTCTGGCGGTGAAGAGAAACAGAAGTACACTCGCTCGGCCATAGGCCCCGAAACAGCGAGGTTTCTACCCGACCATAGGTCTGTCGGTAGAAGAAAGCGAAAACTCAACAACCCCCTAACAGGTAAAAGAAAACAGGGGGAATGAAAAGGTGGTGAAGTGTACCCCCCAGGGACTTTGTCGGGTAACCAACCAAAAGCCCGATGTCCACCCGACCATAAGTCTGTCGATGGGACAAAACGGGAAGCTCAACATCTATCCGGCTATGGGTCTGGCGATAGAATGAAGAGGAAAGATCCACCTTTGCTCGGCCATAGGCCCCGAAACAGCAAAGTCTCTACCCGACCATAGGTCTGTCGGCAGAATAAAGGTAAGCTCAACAATCACCCGACCATAGGTCCGTCGGTGAAGGGAAAGAAAGGAAACACCTCCGCTCGGCCATAGGCCCCGAAACAGCGAAGTCTCTACCCGACCATAGGTCTGTCAGTAGAACAAAGTGAAAACTCAACAATCCCCCAACGCACACGAGCGCGGCGATGTGAGAAAAATAGAGAGGTAAGTAAATCCTCACCTAAGAAATCTCAAACTCATATTTTAGTTACCACATGGTAGAGGACAAATCGTCGTGGCCATGAGTAATTCAAACATAAGTGAAATTTCTTTAGGTGAAATAAGAATCATACAACAACAAGCAAGAATAATTTTATATTAAAGAAGAGATATTAGAAGTGGCGACAGAACACGCTTGCCACTAAGAACCAACAACTACACCAAAGATCAATGATTACTAAAGGAACACTCAACTACCACCTGGCGCAGCTGCCGAGGTGATAAGGAGAGGACAAGAAACACTCTACTACCACCTGGCGCATATGCCAGGGTGATACAAAGAGAAAAGAATACTCTAATATCGTCCGGCGCATATGCCGCGACGATCAGAAGAGGAAAGAAAACACTCTACTACCGCCGGGCGCATATGCCGCGACGATCAGAAGAGGAAAGAAAACACTCTAATACCGCCGGGCGCATATGCCGCGACGATCAGAAGAGGAAAGAAAACACTCTAATACCGTCGGGCGCATATGCCGCGACGATCAGAAGAGGAAAGAAAACACTCTAATACCGCCGGGCGCATATGCCGCGACGATAAACAGAGGAAGGAAAACGCTCTAATACCGCCGGGCGCATATGCCGCGACGATCAGAAGAGGAAGGGGTGGTGAGGAATGCCTCCCAGGGACTCTGTCGGGCTCTCTCAACCAGAAAAGGGAACTCTACACTCTAATACCGTCGGGCGCATATGCCGCGCCGGTAAAAAGAGGAAAGAACACCACTCTAATATCGTCGGGCGCATATGCCGCGATGATAAAAAGAGTAAAGAAAACACTCTAATACCGCCGGGCGCATATGCCGCGACGATCAGAAGAGGAAAGAACACTCTACTACCGCCGGGCGCATATGTCGCGACGATCAGAAGAGGAAGGGGTGGTGAGGAATGCCTCCCAGGGACTCTGTCGGGCTCTCTCAACCAGAAAAGGGAACTCTACACTCTAATACCGTCGGGCGCATATGCCGCCACGATAAAAAGAGGAAAGAACACCACTCTAATATCGTCGGGCGCATATGCCGCGATGATAAAAAGAGTAAAGAAAACACTCTAATACCGCCGGGCGCATATGCCGCGACGATCAGAAGAGGAAAGAACACTCTACTACCGCCGAGCGCATATGCCGCGACGATCAGAAGAGGAAAGGGTACGCTCTAACATCGTCGGGCGCATATGCCGCGGCGATGAAAAGAGGAAAGAACAACACTCTAATATCGTCGGGCGCATATGCCGCGACAATAAAAAGAGGCCAGAGCTCCACAACCAACCAACGCTCATATGCATGGTGCTGTGAAAAAGCCAAAGAAGTAATTCATCATCCAAGAAATCTCAAACTTATACTTTAGTTACCACATGGTAGAGGACAAATCGTCGTGGCCATGAGTAATCCAAATACAAGTAGAATTCCTTAGATAAAATGGAATCATATACAACATGAAATAACCAACTGATGTATATCTCTCTAAACAAGGAGGAATATACAAACAGCCGAATGGAAAGAATAGTCTCATACTAAACAAGGCATAATAGAAGTGGCGAAGGGACACACTTGCCACTAAGAATCATAATCATATCAATGCTCAATGATTACAAAAGGAATCACAATGGTAGCACCCATACTAACTGATGGGACCCTGTGAGAAGTGCAAGCAACATTTATCCGTCCTAAGAACTGCTCTTTTAGCTAAGAGCAAGCTCTCAAAGGAAAATTATGCTGCTAAAGGAGATAGGGGATTGACTTTCTACTAGAAGATCAAAATCCACTAAAGAATGATGTTGACATCTAAAGCAAGATGTATCGCATCATAGGGGAGGGAAAACATCTCCGTTATAAGTGAACAACCATAATTGAAGAAATGAATATATGGCTATCTCCTAAGCAATCAACATAATGTTTTAAGGAGAGAAAAAAAGAAGAGAATTTGGAAGGACTTTGGGCTCTTGGAGTGTAGAACCGGGTTCCACCTGTGACAAGGGCAACCGATTCTACTCAACTGAGAGTTTCCCTCTCTTTTAACATCATATTCCATTTGTTTTCATATCATATTCACAGTTATAGATTAAGTATTTTTCACACTGTCGAAAATAACACACGGTAGAGGGAATGTTTACCATATCCATGAGTTACCCCTAGTATGAAATATCTTTTAATAACTGGAACATCAAAAGAGGAATATATTGTTGGCTTTGATAACCCAGGCCATATTCGCCACATGAATAAAACTGGGGAGAAAGAAATATTATAAACAGGATTTGTAAAGAAATGAGACATTGGCTTTGGTGACCCAGGCCACATTCAACTCGTATGAATGAACTGGGGGGCACAATTGTTACAACAGAATTTATAGAAAAATTCAGATAGTGACAATGGATCAACATAACTACATTTGACTAGTGTAGATCAAGGATAGACCCAGTATCACATTTCATAGAGATCCAAATTAGTAGTTTTGGTATCCCAGACCACACTTGAAGGTGACAAGTGAAACTGGGGAAAGTCAACCCTCAAAGGGGACTGAAGAGAAAGATTTCATGCCACAACACCAAAGAGATTGATGGGCATGAATGCAAGTACAAACACCCCTACAGCGTATTTACATACAACTACTAAGGATAATCTCATACTTTATATGACGAACATCACGTGGTAGAGGACAAATCGTCGTGGCCACGGACTGTCAAAAAGTAGAAGAGATCCTTTGGAGTTATGTCTATACATAGGGATACGTACAAGTGACAGGAAAAGAACAACTATCGTATCATGACCGATAAGAGAAGGAAATTTATATAGGGACATTGGATCAACATAACCACACCTAACTAATACAAGTGGGCATGGACTCAATATCACCTATGGAAAATAGATTTGAATTAGGGACATTGGATCAACATAACCACACCTGACTAACACAGGTTGGTATGGACCCAATATCACTTATGGAAAATAGATTTGAATTAGGGACATTGGATCAACATAACCACACCTGACTAACACAGGTTGGTATGGACCCAGTATCACCTAAAGAAAGTATATTTGAATTAGGGACATTGGATCAACATAACCACACCTGACTAACACAGGTTGATATGGACCCAGTATCACCTAAAGAAAGTATATTATAATTAGAAATATTGGATCAAACTCACAACACCTGATTAACTTAGGTGGGGGTGGACCCAGTATCACCTCTTAAAAGGGAGTTTGAATTATTAGTTTTGGTATCCCAGACCACGCTTTAGGTGACAAGCGAAACTGGGTAGAATAACTCCTCACAAAAAGAGGAAAAAATCAAGGGTTTTATGTGCTAGCACTAACATGATTGACGTGCACAAAGATAAGGACAAATATCCCTACGACATCTTAGCGTATCCCCTTTAAGGATAACCTTGTACTCTTCAAAGCGAACATCGTGTGGTAGAGGACAAATCGTCGTGGCCACACAGACTGCCGAAAAGTAAAAAGAATCCTTTCAAGGAATACAAATATAAAGGGATACTTATAGGAGGTAGGAAGGTTCGCTAGTCTGTAGCGAACAACCTACACTAGTTGAAGGAATGTCATAAGATTTTTGACGGGAAATCCTCGACTCTAAATCCACGCGTCTGATGGGGAATAGGTTGCTTACTAGTAGTCTGACGTCAGAAATCTCCTTCCTCGTCTGAACTACTATCAACAACGAATCCACCCTTAGGTATAAAGTACCTACCAAAGGTAAGAAGGTGCCGGGGTCTGCTCGACGATCTCAGAGTGAGAAAGCCAAACGAACACAAAAATCCGACAGGAAGAAGGGAATTTGATAAGGTACAAAATAGCCTAAAAGACCAGAAGGAAAGGAACCAAAGCTAGGGGAAAGCCTGGCCAAGAAGGGAACCTGACTAAGAAAAGGATCCTATCTAAGAATAGGACAAACCTAACTAAGGAGCACTAAACTCGGAGTGCACACAGAAAAAGATAATTTAACATCCGAAGATGGAGAGAGAAACCTGTCCCACCGTGGTCGCCAGAAATCTGTGGGTCTCCGAAAGGGTTCCGCTCGTGTGGTTCGAATGCAAAGAGTACGATCACACTGTCCCGTAGGACAAAGTGGTCGTGGACCTTTACACTCGGCACAAGCAGGCCGATGGAAGAGCAGATGGAGTTATAGATACGATTAGCCATGGAGGATAGCGGCTTTCACCTACCAACCTCGATGGATAATAATATCTATAACCCAAAAGTTCACGAGATTTCCCCTATTCGATACATCAGCACCGAATAGGGTTTATTTGATTGTGGGGATCGGTTTCCTACGGGCGCAAGCCCCCGTAGTTAATTACATCCTAAGCCTTGACTTAGGAAAACTCTCGATTAGGGATGTTAGATTATCTTCTCTAATGGGTTTAGTGCAAGGGAATTTTCTAGGCTTTCCTAATCAAAGGGGAATGTCCCAAACTGGCTCAATCAGATCACACATGGTTCAGTCATCATCTGGTCGGTTAGCAGAAGAAACTGGAGAAAAAGAGAAGAGACAACACACTCATACATGCACGAGGGAAAGAAGGAGGTGGCGTCATCTATGTGACGCAGATGGGTAGGATTTATAGCTTTCCGAAAAAAGGAAAGCTTACCCACCAATAAGGTGTATAGAAGTACACTCGTACCCCTCACCTTTAGACCCTAAATCTATAAAAGATGTAGTGTTGTACACACAATACTAACATCTACGACCTAACTAATGCAATCTGGACTTATATCCCTGCCTGAAAAGAGAAGCCAGCTAAAATCCTAAGCACAACCAATCGTCCTATATGTATGCAAGATAGGAAGGCTCTATCATAATGAATCAAGGATTAATAGTTTAAAAGATTTAAATCAAGGACTCTACAATATGCAGACGAATAGACCTATCGTTGTATGATGCATGAAAAGATGCGTAAATAAGAAATGTCCTTAGATCCACTAATGCAAGGCATGTATGTATGTAAAGTGCATTGTGGAGAAAAGTGTGTAAGAACGTATGCATGACATTCAAAGTACATAAAAAGTAAATAAACACACCCTAAGGGTATCCTTCAGGCAAGATACCCGCACAGAAAATCATCAGAGTCATGCCCACTTCGTGTGAGAAAACAACGGTGCCCAATGGCACGAGTAGGTAGCCTACTCTACAGGCCTAAATGACCCTAATGGTCTCTAAGGCTCACAGAAAGAAAGAAAAAAAGGGGGGGTATCGTACCCAAAACCGGAAAAGGCCAAAGTCCTAGCATAAAAACAACGATGCCCACTTCGTGTGGGAAAACAACGATGCCAACCGGCATAATAGGTGGCCTACTCTACAGGCCTAAATGACCCTAATGGTCTCTAGGGCTCACAGAAGGGGGTAAGCTTTGACCTATAGGGCCAAAGCTTCGTTAGTGAACTACCCTAAGGCCGGCTACCTAAACATGCTAGAATACCTATCAACAAAAATGTGTGTGATGTGTAGCAGTTCCGATGTATAGGAAGGAGTTTAGGTTGCAAAAGTTATACCTGAGCGTGGCGCAGCTACTTAATAATTCAAAGCAAGCAAATTGTCCATTAATTCTTGATCGTGCAAGACCCGATGTACCTCGCAATATAAGATAAGAGAAAAATATATATGAGCGTAGATGCCATTCAGAAAAGAAATGCAGGTAAATAACAAAATTATAATTAACAAGAAATTTAAAATTAACATTTATCAAGCATGTGCATGTAGTAAATATTGAATCAACAGAAGGAAATGTCAGCCTATCCTAAGACTAGGAGTCGTGTCCTAACCAAACAAGTCTAAGGTGTGTGTAGGCTGTGTAGTTTTGGATAGATCCTGTGTAAGATGATTTAGTTATAATTGCTTGCATTTGATTTGTTAAAGGGTCAAAAGAGAAATTTTAATTGAAGTTTAAATCTTAAGACTTTAAGATTGATTTTAGAGATTTTATTTTAGGATTTGATTGATTATCACCTTTGTTTCACACCGAGGCCGTGAGGTTTATTTCACCCTCCTTGGAGCTAACTTAATAGCCTCGTAGGCCTGGGTTACCCAGTGGTAATCAACTTTGTTTGATTATTGTAGTTTGTTATTAAAAGAAAAGAAAAGGGTGAATCAAATTATTTATTAATCAAGTTTGAATTATGTCAATTAGAAAAGTTAATTTTAGGTTTTGACGCTCCATTAGATCCATTCGTGGCGTTGTGCCACCAGGCTCGAGGAACCAGCCTCCTTAGGACACTTAGCCCCGCAGCCCGGAGTAGTCCATCCAATAAACTTCACTTTTAGAGCGGTTGTTGTGTATTAAGGGATTTGTTGATTGATTTTGTAAAGGTTAGTCTAATGTTTGATATTTAAGAGTCTCTTATCCTAATGAATCTTAATTTGTAATTTAATCCCTAATAAAATCTACATCTTTTAGATTTTAGATTGGTTAAGGATTAATTATTATATTAGTTAGAATTGGTTTAAGTTCATGTTTTAGACTTATAGTTTAATAATTATAAATGTTAATAATAACTTGATTATGAATTAAGTGTTTTAATATATTTTAGAATTAGATTAGAATCGGTTGGTTGATTATTAGTGGATTAAGAAGAACTAAACCTAGGGAGACGTGTCACTAAGTTTAGTTTTGATGTCTCTACCCTACAGGGAGCATGCATCCTAAGTCTATATTTTCTAAGACTCAATCCTTAATTTTTGTCCTTAGGTGTCACTAAGGTTGTAGGAAACGAAATGAAGTTTTGTTTTCTAATCCTTAGGACTTTCGTACATTTGTCACTAGACTTAGAAATTTATGCATGAAAGTTAAATGATAAGTAGCAATGCAGTAGAAAGAAAAGAATGAAAATTATAAATAAAAGGGATGTAGGCATTGTTATTATTGAATACACTTCGTAGAAGTCAAGTGCATCCTATAACAGCAACAATGCCCTTTGCTGTTCCCACTCCAAACGAGGCACTTGACACGTTTGACATATCTACCCATAACACTCTAAACCAAACCCTACAACAACTAAGAGAAAAGGACCTCTAAAACTGAACTTACAACTGAATTCTCTTTGTTTTATATTTTATCCCAAAACTTTATATTTTTAGAAACTAACACTAAAGAATCTAATTCAAATAATTAAGAACTATCTTACTCCCAAAAGGACACTAAAGACTTTCCAACCTAAAGTTCCTTAATACCTTGAACTCCAAAATCCATCCTATAGAAGGAGACTTTAAGAGAATCTAACCTAAAACTTCTTAAAGTCTAAACCTCAAAATTTATCTTTAGCAATAACCACCAAAAGATTTTCATTCCAATAGGAAAGCACTAACTACTTCCCCAAAAGACACTAAGAGGTCCTTCTACACACATTCAGTTATAAAATCATAGATCTCAAAATAACTTGCAAGAATTTCTACATAAGCTGCTACAAAATTTTCCAAAAGTTATCTGCTAAAAAAACTCTTTCTTTTCATTTTGTTTTGACACAAAAATTCTACCCGACAACCCATAATCAAGCACCTCATTTCATTTGGAGTGGGGTAGTTTATGAGAATTTCTTAATGAATAGGAATCATAAAGCCCTTCATCAAGAAATCCTCACAAGAAAAACAAAATTACGAAAATCTTAATATAAAACAATTTGTAAAAGCTCGTGATAAAACTTCTCGATGCAAAAATACTTGACAAAATCTTTCTAGTACAAAACCATTCTCGAAAATATTTCAATATAAAACAACATCCAACGATGAACAAAACACTTTTGATAACCTTCCTAACACCACATATATGTATATCAATTTGAATAGAAACCATCTTTCAAAGCTTTTCTATCACAAAATAAATCCTACATAGTGCATGCCAACAAATATCCAAAAGAAACTTACAAATATACGATTTGGAGAACAATAAAGTTTATAACAATGCATGCTTTGGATTACCTTTTCCATATGATAAAGTTCATGCTCTCCCAACATTGATTCTTACCATAATCCAATACTAATGTTATGCATTCATGGTGACGAAACAAAATATAAAACTCGTGGTCACTTGATATTATTTCCAAACTCCACTAAAAAAAGACATTTAATTATGGACATGACATTTCCAAACAACTATAGCTCAAAGAGACTAAACAAATATTTGATTTGCTAACATAAAGGAAACATAAATCCATTTCTTACTTCAAGAACAATATATACATATATTCAAAGAATATTCATTTTAATAATTCCAGCGAGCTCAAAAATCTTCTCAAGAAAAGAAAGCATATGAATACTCTCCAAAATTTATCTTACACAAATAGTCTAAAGCACGAAGCAAGTGAGCATATGCATCTAATCTTTCTCCATATCAATACAGGGCAAGAAACTAATGAAAATTTGCACCCAACTTGTATACGCATCAATTTGAAGCACAAAACAATTGAAAATCTGCATGTATCTACTTCCTACAACCATCCGGAAGCCAAAAACAACAAAAATCTGCATGTATCTACTTCCTACAACCATTCGGAAGCCAAAAAAAACAACAAAAATCTGCACTTTAACATTGTTCCCAAAATAGTTTGGAGCCTAAGTCAAATAAAAAAAAGTACTTGTCTTGTTTCCAAAACAATTTGGAACTTTCATACCAAGTGCTATAAAACATGTGACCGAATCCTTCCAAAAAAAACAAACATTCAACATCAGGTAATGCAGGATATTCTTCCCAAGACTCATGATCACTAAGTGGACAAAGAAATGTAAAAAAAAAAGGACTTTTGGAGTTCACAGATGAAGTTTTGAACAGATACAAAATCTTCCTTCATATCTCCACCAACACTATCTTAATGAAACTATACATGTATGAAAGCCACAGTTATATTTCTCCAAATCAAGCAACAAGCAACTAACCTGTTTGATGTCAAAACACAACTACTATATGATTCTAATAAAGTGGCTTTGATACCATCTTATGAAACATGCAATTAATTTTATACCTCCATTTACTCAGAAAGAAATTCACAAGATTTTTTCTACATTTCATGTTGGAAGCAAATTCTAATAACAAATCTCTATCTCACTTATTCCAACTCAAAGCTTATGCCAAACGAATTTGCAAAAAAAAAAGAAAGAAAGACTTTTAGAATTTCACATTCATCCAATAGCTCAAGTGAATGAGTATATCATCAAAATAATATTCCAGTAAAAAAAACAATTAATGAACAATACAATTGCATGAAAATAATGAGTTTGAATGTATGTTGTTTCAAAGCATTAGACTTGGAGAGTGATGTTGTAACAGCCATAGGGAAATAAACCACTATAATTCACTGCTTTAGATGGATGGGTTGCTTTCTGATCCTTCAAACTCGAAAATGTGTATGATTAGTTTGTAATAGTTAAGCAATATGACAAATTAAATATCATTGGGCACCACTGTCACAACATTGAATCGTGTATGTTATAAAATATAGTGCATGTAGAGCTCGTATATTCAAATCAACCCATTCCCATGAATTCCACTAGATATAAGGTCTCTATGCACCCATCAGACCTCTCTAAACAAGTTCATAAGTGAATTATATCCCTAGGAAACCTTAAAATATGAGAAACCACATGAGATTATTCCTACCCAACTGCTTGTTTTAAACATAAGCACCCACACGATTCACGATTCCAAATGGTTTACGGAAGGATGAACAAAATATATGCAAAGTTTCTCTCCAACATTTATAACCATCAAGTGACTAAAGAAGTGTACGAGAGAGATGCTTTTGAAAATTATAAATGGAGTTCTAAGCACATGCCAAGCTACTTCTTATGTTTCTACCCAAAGCCATCATAGCAAATCCAGGAAACTTCCAACATAGAACAAATATTAGAATTTTTTTTTTTTACAAAACTCTTTTTTTATATTTATATATATAATTTCAAGCAAACTAACTCTTTTCATAGAGCACATTTATGTTTAGGAGATCAACTAGTTCGATCTTCTAAATGAAGCCTTTATAAAACGAGGAGCATATAAGCGTCATAAAACAATCTTTATGTTTTAAGCAAGAGGACCTCACATCCTTGGAAGGATATAAAATCCCTTTGTAAGCATCGGATAATAGCAATACTTCGTAAAGTAAGACATGCAACTCCACATACTTTACTCAACATATTTGTCAAATAAATGAATTCATTGTAAGATTTTTTTTTTAAACTGATGACTTCGGGAAAGCCTCAATGTGAGCAAAATAGTGACGACTTCCTCTTAACGACATTACATCAAGCATTTGGTGTGCGATATGCATAAGGTCACATAAAAAAGAAAAGCCAATATGACGGTCACACCCAACTAATCCACACAAACTCCCTCATGATTTAGGTAACAACCATCTCAACCATATGCATGCATATAGAAGATAAAACCAGCAGAAATCCCATCCAGATTTTTGTAAGGAGTTTAAACCATATTGCTCCTTTCTTTCATTTTGAGACTAGTATGAAGATATGGGAATGAGAAGGAGGAGGAGAGAAGCAGGCGTACTTGCAGCTAGCGAAATCCACTCAGATCGGCTGCTGGTGTAGAGAAAAGAGATTGACCAGCTCTCTATTGGACGGGTACGAGTCCTGGAAGTTGGGAGTCGGAGCAGCCGGGGCTCGGCTCACCCAAGGGAGGCCGGCGTCGGGATGGCTAGAAGCATCGGATTTGGGTTCGACGAGGGCAGGGCCTCGGTCGGGGTCCTCTACGCACGGGAGGACGTGAGGAGGAAAGGGGGATCGGGATCCACCTGGGCTGCAGCGAACCGTGAGAGAAGCAGGAGTTCGATCTTGTGTATGAATGGAAGAAAACCGAGAGAGAGCTGAGGCTTTCGGCTGTGCGTGCGAACCAGAGGGAGAGAGGGTTGCCATCGGATTCGCGAACAGCAAGGAAGAGTGAGAGAGGGAGCCAGCGAATCCAGAGCCATCGGGAGAGGGGGAGACGGGCTTCGCCTGCTGCTTCCGAACGAGAGTGAGAGGGAGAGGGATTTCGCCTAGGGCTTCTTTTTGGACGAGAGCTCGAGAGGGAGCGGAATCCCGAGAGAGAGCAAAGGCTTGGGTACTCAATGCGACTCAAACCTGCGGCAACGGTCGATTTTTTGAATTTTGAGGAAATCGGGGCCGTTCGATGCAACTACTAGATTTAGGAAATGATTCAAATGAAGCCAAAAGTAGATTGGAATCTATTTAGGATTAATTTGGGCTAATTTGAGTTAGGTTTGGATACGAATCTGGTTCAAATCGGCTCGATTTAAAATTGGGCTAAGTTCGATCAATTTGATCAAACCAAATTGAACTTGAATTGAAATCAATTCGGGTTAAATTGAACTCAACGAGGAACAATCGCGTCGCTCGAATGTGCTCGAGCGAAAAACGAGGTCAACAGCAAATTGTATCCCTCTTCCTCTTTCAGTTACTAGTGCATCTCTACAAAGAGTAACAAACTACCCTTTATAGATGAAATTATGACAGAAGTCTGTCCCCCAAGTAATCATTTATAGATTATGATTCCATCTCCTTAAAAAAGTTTGACATTGGTTTTTATTGACAAACAAATGAGCGTTATTGAGCCTCCTAACAAACAATTACATCGAACATGTTCGTGAACATATTTAACGAATTTTTTTAGTTAGCATATATTATAATATTTAATAACTTTAAATTTAATTATTTAATAATAATTATATTATTATGTTATTAGAAATATAAAATATTTATATTGTTTATATTTATCAATTTTATAATCAAATATTAATTGTGTTTTTATCAAGCTTATTCAAGAGTTCTGAATCGAACACAAATCGAGTTTCTTATTGAGCTTATTCACGAGCTTTAAATGATGATGTTCATGAACATAAATGAGACAAACACATTAGTGTGCAGGATTGTTTATTTAAGAATCGAGTACTTAAAATATTGTTCGATTTGTTTGTTTAGTTAATTAAACAATCATAAACAAGGTTTAATTGAACCGAGCAACAAGCAGCTCGTAAAATATTTGTTTCGCTTGCAGCCCTACTTGCATTAGAATTTAATTTTAAAGAGATTGCTCATCGAAAGCTTATGTAGAAGTTCAAAGATCTATTTATTGTAGATGACTGTGTATTAACATGATGCAATACTTTAGTTATGTGCATGGCTTTGAAATTTATATTTCTTAATGTATTAATATAGAATTGTAAGTGATGTTTATAATGAACTTATCAAAAATAAAGAACTCTTCGTCGTTTTATAAGAGTAATTCATATGTATGAAAAGTTATCCTCAGTGGAGACTAAGGCTTCGTTTGGGACGGCTTTTTTATTGATATATATTTTTGATATGCACATGGACTACATAGTCTACATAGCACTGGCAAAGAACCGGTCTGGCCCATTAAAGTGAACCGGTTAGTTAATAAAACAAGCAGAGGCGGACGGGTTCGGGAGCAAGACGCAAGAGGATCGGCTATCCTGACGAAGTCATCGTGCCGTTACACAACTCCCCGTTTGTGCTTCCAACTAAGAGCAAGGTTCGATCATGTGTATGCGTTGTGTGTGTGAGTTTGCCTTAAATGGCCTAAAGTCAAAAAAAAAAAAAAAAAAAAAAAAAAAAAAAAAAAGAATCGTGCCGTTGATGTGGGAATCCCGTACGTGAGAGAAATTTAGCGACTCGTGAGAGAAATATCCTTTCCACGAACTTTCAGTTATAGAAATCGTGAATAAAAGTTCTGCACTGAGAGAAGGTTTTGCTAAGAAGAAGATGAGGAAAGAAGGTAAGTTCTTTTTTTCTTTTCTGTATTTTGGTAAATTGAAAAGTTAAATGCGATGATATGAAGAAAAGAAAAAGAGAATTTAGAATTTGAATTTTTGTCATTTTCTAACAATGGAGGAAAGGGTAAGTGATCTAATTATTATTTTATATTAATTTGAATTTTTTTAAATTGATGAAATAAAAAGTAATTGTCTAATAGGGAGAAGAAAACTAGTAGTGAATCTCAACTTCAAAAAGGAATTTGAGGTAATATTATATTTGAAAAAATTTTATGAGAAATTAATCAAAATTAAGGATGATAATAGTTATGTAATTTGGGTTAAGGTTAACCACTTTACCATACGGGTGAAGTTCGGGCTCAACAAGCTGACCCTAACATATCAAGGTGAGCTGCGTAAGTCTTTGCCATGCCATTGATAAATCTGTGCTCGCGACAGCGTAAGGCAAGCCAATCGACTGTCTAGCTTGCCCTCTGTCGCGGCACATTTGGACTTCCGTGCTCAGGTCGACACACCACATGAACCACATTCAGCAACTATCACCTGGAGGTCCCAGACAGCTCGGCCTCCCATCACCGGATGGCAACCGTCCTGCTCTCTCCTCTACCGTCTCCGCCAGTCGCTCTCGACACTCGCTAGTAGCTCACTCAACACTCGATGTTCTCCCTCCTATCGATGCCCGGTCACTCGACTCTCTTGCGAAGCGACTGCACTCAACCCGAGAAAATCTTGGTTAGCGGGTCGGGTCAACCCGGTAACCCAACAGGTCAAGTCTGGGTCTGAAGTTTTGACTTGTTCATAAAATCGAATCGGGTTAGAGTCAACCCGTTTAAACTGAGGTCAATCTGGGTTCGACCCGAACCCGACCCACGTACCCTTTTTGACACCACTACCCTTCACATACTAGTGTTTTAAAAAAGGCTTAATGCCATCCTATAAAGGTGAAGTATTATTCTATTACTTGCTCCATCTCTTTCTCTTAAAAAACATTCACACTATCCTACTAAGGCAGTACATAATTCCTCTTTATAGGCTCCAGTACTTCCCTGTAGTGGTGTCGATTTCGGGTCATGGGTCGGGTTCGGGTCGAACCCAAACCAACCCATTTTTGCAAATGAGCCGGTTTGCGGAACTTAACCCGACCTGCTTTAGGCCGGGTCAACTCGACATGACCCAAATGATCTAGTGCCGATAAAAAATTGATATTTTTCAGGTCATAAAATGAGTCAATATTCAATTTTCGAGTCAAAACAGGTCAATCTCAGGGTTTTGGGTCAAAAACGGGTTACGGGTTAAAAATGGATCAATTTTGGGTTTCGGGGTCAACCAGAACCCGATATGTTTTTTGAAACGGGTAGATTTGTTTAACCCGAGCCCGAGTCGTTTCGGGTTTCGGTTGACCTTAACCTAAAATTTTCAGATCGGGTTCGTGTCGTATTTTTGGGGCGTGTCAAATATTGACACCCATTTAGAATTTTATTTTCTGGTATGCTATTTTTTGTTTAACCAAGCCGTGAATTCACATCGTCAACAGCTGATTTCAAGAGGACATTTTCTTATAGTTCTCTGTGACCTTTGCTTTTAGCAAAGCACCTCACAAAAAAATTCAGTGAGAGCATCGTGAGAAGGGCGAGGGCCCATGGGCCAGAAAACTGGTTCGAGATGGCGTAAAATAAACTAAATGGGCCTCTAACTGGAAATCGTTAAAACGCTCATTATATATTATTTCGTCGACTTTGCGATTGTAATGGTCAAATCAGGGGGTAAGGTTTAAGTGAGTCAATCTGATTTATGAGTTAATTTGAATTTAGCTTCATAAATGGTTAGTAATTTGAGCTCAATGAGCTAAGCGAATTAAATTTGGCAAGTTATGCCTTGACTCGTTAGTTCACAAGACCGTTAGTTTAAAAAATATTAAAGTAAAATAAACTTAAAAACCCACCACGGGGTGGCCTGGTGGTGGAGACTTGGCTGGCCAAAGGCCAGGTACCAAGTTCGAATCCCCTCGACGCTTCGTGATAGCCTTAAGTGTCGGCCCGTGTAAATTGGTGTGGGTTGCATGCTAGGTCGACCAGGAAGATTAGTGGCCGAAGGCCGATACTCCTTGTCCCTATATATATATATATTAGCATTTAAGAGTTTGAGTAAATAATTTTTTTTAAATATTTAAAAATTATATCTCACTTCATTATAACAGTGATTTCTTATTATTCTTATTGTAGTTTCTCATTCTTTTAATAATTTTATTATAATAATAATTTGTATTAAACTAATTTTTTTTCTTTCAGAACAAGTGAGCTTAAATGTGAGCCGAGTAGAACTCATAGAATTAAGCTTGAGCTCGAGCTCTAACTCCTATTAATTAATCAAGTTCAAGCTCAAGTTAATGATGACTTTGAGCTCTGCTCCACTCAATGGTGGAATCAGAAGGGTGGGTAATTTCCCGCCCTAATTTTTTTTTCTCACAAAAATAAACATTATAACTATTTTGCACACATTCAGTAAATTCATTTGATCAAATTCTAAAAAATTATTTTCTATTTCATATATAAAATTATACATTTCATACTCCTATTTCTCCCATGAGTTTTATCACTTTTATATGAGAGATTATTACATGTATAGTCCGGACGTAAGATGCATTTGAATTTTGTGAGAATATATATCAAATATATAATAAATATATCATATTTATAAATATTATATATTTATTATATATTTACTGTGTACCATTATAAGTCCGATTAGGGCTGCAAACGAACCGAGCCGAACCGAGTATGTGAGTGTTCATGTTTGTGTTTGTTTAACATTAGCTTGTTCATGTTTGGTTCGTGTTTGATTCGAGCTTTATTATTTGTGTTCATGTTTGGTTCATTTAATTTAAGGGTGTTCATGTTTGGTTCATGTTTGGTACATGTTCGTTTGTTTAGTGCTTATCGAGCTTTAAACAAGTTATTTTCGTGAACATATTTCGCAAAAAATCTGTTGAACAAGCAAACCTTAAATTTGTTTATGAACATCCTAAACAAACAATCTAACAAACATGGACAAATATGAAATGCTTCTTGTTATTAATAAAAAATAATTATATTATTATGTTATAATTAAAAAATTTATATTATGTATATTTATCAATTTTATAATAACATATTATTTAAATTTTTATTGAGCGATTTTAATCGAACCCGAATCAAGCTTTTTATCGAGCTTGTTCATGAACATCAACTGATGTTGTTCGCGAACATAAACGAGTTGAACACATTAGTGTTCAAGCTTGTTTATTTAAGAATCGAGTATTTAAAATATTGTTCAAGTTTGTTTGTTAGTTAATTATACGATCACGAACGAGCTTTAATTGAACCGAACAACGAGTAGTTCGTCGAACATTTGGTTCGCTTGAAGCCCTAAGTCCGAATGATCCAAACACCGCACGTAATAATTTATGCTCTCTGCAAATTTTTTATACAAAAGAAAAAAATGTCTATACATATATAATTGGAGTCTGAAGCACTTGATAAATTTTCCAAAATTTCATGATCCGGACTCCACACCCAAGTAATAATTTTCCAAAATTTCATGCCTTTCATCACAGCCCTACATTTATAAACCAAGAAAATCTGCTCCGTCAGATGAACTATATATTACGAGTGACCTTCACTGCTGAGACAACCCTAGCGTTCCGTCTCCTTCAGCCGAGCGCCAAAAAGTTCCTTTCTTTGCTTTTCCAGGCCGTGGTTTGCTTTGCCTCGTAATTCCTTCTCTATAGTCTAATGTCTTTCGTTTATCGCTTATTATTTTCCGTCTTGGCATTTTATGTCGATAGAAATTTGAGTTTTCTATATGATGAAATCTATTACAAGCGGAGCTTCCAGTTGACATATTGGATGCGATGATTTGCTGAAGTTTTGAATAGGAAGATCTGATAGATTTCTCTTTTAAATTTGTCTGATTTCGTTTGAAGATCCTTTAGGGTTTTTACTTATTTATTAGAAGTATGTGGATGATGAGAACATAAATCCATACAGTTATCCCTGTCTGAGTGCAATTGGGTGCTGATAGAACTTGATCTGACACAATCTGTTCTTCCATGATTTAGTTCCTTGTGTTTTAGTTGCAAAAATTGAACATTTTGCTCTCTTTTGTTCATGATTTGATACTAATTGTCAGATGCCTATGATGACTGTGATAATTTGCTGCAAGCAATTATGATTGTTTTATGTAGAAAGAAGTACATGAACTAGGACGGTCTGAGGCTCGCATATCAAATCTTTTTTGAAGTTGAAGTAGCGTAAGAGGTTATATAAACATTTTTTGTATATATGACTATATGTAATGGTTTCATGCTTGATCAATCTGGCCCGGTTTGATTGCATTACATATAAATTTAATGTATGGCCCGGTTTGTAAAATGTGCATTTAAGTAGGATTAAATCCTCCAAATCCCGGATACGAAATCCTGATAAATTCAAAACTGTTGTAACATTTATGATAAATCCAGTAAATCCTGTGTGATTGTTTGCCTTAAAACAGGATTTATCCAAGGGACTCTTACTCTAGCGCCTGTTGATATCCCCATGTTTTTCGAATCGGCGGAAAATATTTGGTTTTGCATTTTCGTTTGGTTGGATTTCGTTTTAACTTGCTACCAAACATCCCCTTAATTTTAAATTTGTGTAACTAACTATCCTTAAATTTGCTCATGTTAGTTAATTTGACTGAAATCATATTATTGTTTCAATTAGGAAACATTAAACTATGAACTCATTGACTTTGAAAGCAAGTAGTTGTAGCTATTAGTTAGGGTTGTCAATATTTGATACGACCCTAAATCCGACTTGGACTTGACCTAAAATATCTTAGGTTGGGTTAACTCGTTCAATATCTCAGTTGGGTTCGGGTTTTAAAAATATACTAGTTTTTTAAATTGGGTCGAGTTCAGTTGACCAGTTTAGAAAACCCTAGGTTATGCTCTGCTTATTCAGTTGTTCTGCTATTCGAGAGCCTACACATCTCACGCAAGTCGGCAATTTGTTGCCTTGTCTGGCCTACATAATTCACTCGGAAACCAGCCATCTACTTGCACAGGCCTACCATTCAGCTTCCGTTGTCTGCTAGGCTGAGGCGGCAGCTTGTTCGACCTTCAAAGCTTTCAATTCTGTCGCTTATGTTGCCCGTCCTCCACCATCTGTAGTGCTGAAGCGCCAGCTTCTCTGACCGTCTGTCCTCTATCGCCATCTGAGGTTTGCACTCGCTTTGTTCGGCTTTCGAAGCTCCTCCAATGTTGGCAGTTCGCACAGCTAATTCCCGGTGAAGAAATTATTAGGGCTGGTTGGTGCACGGTGAGTTGTAGTTGTAGGAATGTGTGAGGTGAACTGAATGTTTGATCAGGGGATTGAGGGGGAGAATTATCTAATAATGTCCTTCAAAAGAATGTAATATGTATACATCTTCGAGATCATCAAATAAATCAGAGGCCTTTACTTAGCTATACATAATATCATTGCCCCACCGAACAAAACGAGGTCTTGAGTTATAATCCATTGATGTGTGGATTGTATGCTTATGCTCTAAAAATCATATTTAGATGCCAAAAAAGCTTTACCAATATAATAAAATCTTAGGATGAACCTCACATCTAAAATGTTGGATGCACTCACAATTACAATATGTACAAAGCCATGCATATATCTAGTGGTTGACCTTTGGCAAACTTCTTGGTAATTACATCAAACTCATCCATTAGAAAATTTCTAATGGAAGTTGCCTAATTGTAAGATAAAAATTGATGTGTATTACGAACTATCTAAGGATCATAGTTGTTATTCGGTAGTTACGTAGAGGAGAGGAAAGAAAAGGTTGGATAATGAGTAAATGATCAATTTCTTTCACAAGCTTTAGAAATGGAGTTGAGTTGTCCAAACTGAGCACCGCCTTTATATTATTTGTGAAATTTTTCAGTGATTTAAGCAACTTCATCGACAGTGAATGCTAACCTCTTCTACTTGATGATGATGAAACATTGCTTCCTGATATCCTGCAATTTGTATATCAACGGAACATTCTAAACGAAGCGTGGTATGAACAGAAATTGATGTTCGTGTAGTTGTCTCACTATATCCACATATTCTTGGATAAATGTGTTAACCAAGTGATCACATATTTATCTGAAAGTCAAAAATTTGCATCGAAAACTTATCTTTGGAATATAACCTTACAAAATTAGGTGTAGTGGATAAGACCAAAATGCTACCTTCATTTAAAATTATATATAATTGGTACGCATGAGTACATAACATTGATACCGGCAGTATCCATATGTGGTACCTAGTGGTACCCAAAAGAAGTATATAAAGGTACATTGAAGTGGTACACATAGGTACACAGAAGCACACAAGAAAGGTAAACATGCACAAAAAATGAAAGAAATCATCATTGAAATTGACTGCTAATTTCTTCAATCGAAGAGTAAATAATGGACATCAAAACATAGCAATACACATCGGTACACATCAATACATAGTATAAAAAAAATCTTAAACCTAAACCTTAATGTGACATTTATAGAACAAATAGAACCAAAATATTCAGTGAAAATGTACTTCTTATCCTGGTTACAAAAATTGATCTTAGCCATATATTGTGTTTTTGCAACAAAAATCTAGAGCAAATGGAAGGAGCTTCAGACGAAGATGAAGAGGAACTTGAAACAAGAGAAATTGAAATGACTCGGTCGATTTTGAATTTTCCACTGTAAAATCTTGATTTTCTTCTCAGTAAAAAGCAACTTTACGTGTAATAGTAATCAGGTCGGATCATTAAGATGCATGGTAAGTTGAAAAAAAAGTGCTAAATAGAAATGGTGGGGTCACCACATATGGTGACATTTTATTGGTATCTGGACGTAGAGCTATGTTTGAAGCCCGTATTTTTGTCTTCCTCATGTAGCTGTTTTTGTGAGGGCGTCAAATCCTCATAAATGTAGGGTAACAAGGAATAGTAAAATGATACAATTCTAGATTTTTTTAAGAGTAATAAATCCCTTTTAAAGTGGTTAAAGTTGTAGGTTCGACAATGATAATTTAATGCTTTGTTAGTCTGTTTTTTCTTTATTTATTTCCTAATTTTCTCCCCACCTATTTTAACATACTTAACTTACTAATCAAATCTACTAGTAATATTCATGATTATTCGTTGAACAAATTTGAATTCAACAATAACAAAAATTGATTAAAAATTAAGAGGGGGCATATAACATCAATTATTATATATCCATGTCTAACATTTTAATTTTGTTATTTATTTATATTCTGTTTTAGGGATTTAATCACATAAAAGGTTATATTTTATTTGTTAAAAGTTCATATTAATAATATTTTTGATGTGATTTAATAATTTGAGTGTCATACAAGTATTAAAATTTAGATATTAAATTTGAAAATTCATATATATATATATATATATATATATATATATATATATATATATATATATATATATATATATATATATATATATATATATATATATATATATATATATATATATATATATATATTTGAAAATTATTACATTCTATTAATTTAACAGTTACTAAAATCAAACTGCAAACATACTGCCTAGTTTTGTACTGATTATTTAATTTTAATGATGATAAAATTTATATGATATGTATAATTATAAGAGAGTTTATGAGAACTCACATCAGATTCTAGTTTCTTCCACTGCTGAAATCGGCGCTGCCATCAATGCCCCTACCATTTCTTCCACTCCCAAGCTTCCATGCGAGTCTGAATCCATGTTTCTGGAGGAGCTATCAATAGTTCAAACTCAGTCATCTGAAGAAACTGGCATGGCTGCGACTGAGACCAAGACCAATGCCTTGGAGGAGGTTTACCTCAAAGACGAGAACTTGGAGCTTTTGAGTTTGACGAAACTTAGGGCAATGTACAAACAAATACTGAATGGTTCAAAGACTGAGCAGGAGAGGAAGAAATCTACAATCAAACCAGAAGATTTGGAGCGTTTGAGCATCATCAAACACGATGAAGAGTGCAAGCAGAAGACGAATGATGACATGATTAAGTCGGAGAGCAAGAAATCTGTGATCAAACAAGAAGACTTGGAGTGCCTGAGCCGCAGCAAGCTTGATTTAAACAAGCAAAAGCTGAATGACGATAAGATTAAGTCGGAGAGGAAGAGAACTCCGCTCAAGAGTCTGAGTTACAGCACTTTCTGATGTGTAAAGATGAAGACTGCATTGTGATGACATTGATCTAATTAGTGTTATGTTTTAGATTGTTAGGGTTGTGAAACCAAGGTTTCTCCAGCCACTATTTGATCATATCTTTATCTTGAACTCAACTATGAATTGATAGTAGTTTGAGAAGTTTTTTTTTTTTTTTTTTTCAGCAATGAGTAAAATGTTAAGTTTCATTCTTTTTTTTTTTTAAAAAAAAAAGAAAAAAAAAGAAAGAGTTTATGAATAAAATTTTCATAATAAATAGCTATATTAAATTTTCTCAAATTTAGAGAGGGCTACTAATTTCACCATTGATTGCTATTAAGATAGCTGGAAAGCTAAAAAAAAAAAAAAATCAAAACACTTGAGAACCTAGCTAAAGCATATACACAACAGAATAGACACGTATTCCAGGCTATGTGCACCCCGAACTGAACCTCTCTATAGTAAAGAGAAGCAATTTCTATTGGAACAGTTAAATTTTGTTTGGGATGATTTTTTTATTACTTCTTAATGCAATTTTATAATATAAAAATTTACTTAAAAATTTATTTTAAGAAGCAGCAAGAAATCCTTCCCAATCAAAGCCTTAGAGCGTGATTCTTATTCCACCGGTGTTCCTCGTAAAAATCCTATTATTGGGAGGAGAAAGTATTACGTGCGGAGTCTGACTTCAATAAAATCAAGTAACATAATTTATATATATTATGTGCACAACTTGCATATATGATATAATCTTATAAACACGATGTGTATAATACATATCCTATATATAAATCATGTGATTTGATTTCATTGGAGTTCAGAAGCATGTGGACTCTACTATTATACATACCCGTAATAATTTCTCCATTGGGAGAGAACAAGTACCAAATAGAAGATAGAATTTCACATGCAAAGCTGCATTTATTCCCCAAGAAACGGCTTAATCTTCAGCCCCAACAACTGCTTAAATTACAGAAATCCTAAATAGCAAAAAAATTTACTTTATGGTTATGTACCGATTTGTGCCGTGCTTAGCCCAATGATCCTTAAGGTCCAGAGGTGCAGAGAGATCGTAGCCTTCAGCAGCTAATCTGGTAAGCAACTTGACAAAGGCACTGCCACTCATCTTCCTCCCTGCAACTCTCGCATGGCGTTTGTTGGGCATGACTGGCAGAGGGTACATGGAGAGCGTCTTAGTGCAACAAGCAGATTGCCATCCTCCACTTCCCCATTTGTAACAGTGCTGTAGCTTCCCTGTGCATGAACACCCCGGCGGCCGTTGCATAATTGACTCATCAAAAGGGACTTGATTCAAACCCAGATCCTGAACTTTCCATTCCTGGTACTTGAAATCAGAAATCTGCTTGTTTAGATCCTCCCCACCACCAATTCTGCCTTTCTTTGGCGTCTTGGATGCTTTCTTAGCTTGATCTTTCTTCTCCTTCCTTGACCGCTTAGCCTTTCGTCCCTTAATAGCATCATCAGAAGCTGTTGTTGGCATTGGATATGGCTCAGTTAGATGCTGGGGAGGACTTGCTGGAACGCCATGGCCGTTCAGGCTATTTTGACGGGCATAGTTGAGTGCGGCGAGGGCGTTGTCACGTTCCATGATGGCGGCATTCCGCTCTGCGATGGCTCCGTCACGGTGTACGATGGCCATATCTCTCTCAGCCAAAGCAGCTCGCTTTTCGGAAATGGCTATGTTGAGTTCTTGAATGGCATTGTCGCGTTCGGTTAAGAGGGTCATAAGCTTCAGTGCAGGGCTGTCTTTCATCTGATGCTGAGGCATCATCCACTGCCATTTATCCAAATTGCAAAGAAAAAAATATCACATCAGCAATTATATACTTAATATATCTCACTAGCCGAACTAGTCGAGAAATTATTATATGCGGAATCTGAGGGAATCCGAATGCATTCAGATTCTAATCATCATGCATCACGTCATTGGATGCACCGGCCCCGAAGTGCATCCTGTGACGTGGCAAGCGGTGATTGGAATCCAAATGCATTTGGATTCCAATCACATATGCATCCATTCGTCCTTGTTCCCATATTCTATGACCTGCATTCTCCAAAAATGTGTAAAAATAATAGGTATGCTAAAAAGCATGTGAGGTCACGAAAAAGTTGCACAGGAACATCCAACCATGGTTGGACAACGTGGAATGCTTTCAAGTCTTGGGTTTGGATGAAAACTAAGGCTTTGTTTGGGATGATTTTATTACTGTTTCTTAAAATAAATTTTTAGTACAAAAATTAAAAATTTTTGTACTAAAAATTTATTTTAAGAAGCAGTAATAAAGTTGTCCCAAACGAAGCTCGACAGCTTTCTTACTGCTTCTTAAAGCATCTTTCTAGTACTAGAAAGCTGCTTTAAGAAGCAAAAAAAAAAATCATCCCAAACGAAACCTTAATATGCCTAGATAAGCTGAGGAAATTCTATCCAAGTGAATACAAAGAGAAACCAACATTACCAAAATCTTTGCAACTTGTCATAAAGAGCTAAATATTTATTGACGATTTTCGAAAAACCAAGACAGTTTTTGATGAATCAGATGAATGAGCAGTCAAGACAAAATCATTAGGAGTAAATGATTAAAATCATCCCTAAATTTATTATATGTGCTCATTTTAGTCTCAGATTTTTTTTTCATGATTAAATTTAAGTTCTCAAATCATCAAAACTGCATCGATTTGGCATTTTCATTAATTTTTTTTTCAGTGCTTTGGAAGAAAGTTGGTTAAGTAAAGGTTTTGTAACAGAGTAATTCCATATATCAAAAACTGCCACAGTATGAACCACACTTTAACATCACCGTACACTTAAAACCAACCAAATTACCTCAACCTCTTGTCCAAAGCCAACTATGCACCCTTTATATTAGTATAAATACAAGACTTGTAATCGCATTTGGTAAGGAATGAAATACGAGTCTTAATACTACACGCATCTTCTTCTTTGTATTCTAATTCTTCATTAGTAGCTTCTTTAATGGTATTAGAGCAACCAATCCTACAACACCACACAACCTAATCTCAGAACCCTATGGATCCCACATGAACATCCAACAACCACAACTCCAGTATGGATGAAGCCACGGGCTCACCAAAGAGACAGATGTCCCCATTCCAAGTCCACTCAAATTCCTTGCGTCAAACATCAAGAACATCCTCACCATACAATTCACACCCGAAAGCCATTCACTTGGCGATCAGAAGTCCTCAATATCTTTCGGCCGAAAGGTTCAACTAGTATTAATGGGGACATCAGTTGGAAAGTCTACCGTCGACGTGGCCGTAGATCTACGGCCACGATCTATCCGATGTACTTTTGATTTTAGTATTGTCATTTTCTTATTGATGTATTTTATTTCAGCATTTTTCCCTTTTTACCCTTGCTTGAGGGTTTGAGTCATGTAGCCCCTTGAGGGTATTTGAGTCATTTTGCTTTATGTCATTGTAATAGGCTATTTAAAGCCTTCCTCTTGCACTTTTGAAGGGAATGAATGATATGAAAAAAAATTTCCTGCATTTTTCTTCTTGAAGCTTTTGTGAGAGCTTGAGAGAGAGTTTGTGAGTTTGGCGGAGCCTAGGAGAGGCCACCCGTCGTACCCAACAGTCACCTCCGGTGGCTCTTGGTTTATCTCCCTTCTTCTTTTTTCTTCTACCCACATCCACCGCCGGCCATTCCCCACCACCAACCACCACCTCCTAACCGCACCCACCCAAGCCCAACCTCACCATATCATCAAGAACCCCCACCGTCCCTTCATCCCGCCGGCCTCCACCTTAACCACCGGCCTCCCCTTTTCCCCCACCGCCATCCCCTCCACCAATCACCGGTCCCTTCTTGCCTCCACAATTTTTGAATTTCAAAATTCAAAGTGGAAGTTTCCAAATTTGTCCAACGTCAAATTAGGAAAGTTTCAATGAGGTTTCAAATTTCAAATTTGAATTTGAGCGGATTTGAAATTTTCATCATTAATTAGTCGGAGCGGATTTGGAAACTCATAACTCCTTTTCCCCTAACCCCCACTCCCTCTCTCCATGCCGCCGGCCTCCCACATGGTCCCCCCTCCTTTAATGCTCCATTAAAGCTCCTAATTACATGGTTTTGAAAATTCAAATCTCAGATTTTTCCCTCCACTTTCACTTAAAATATGAGAATATTTTTTGGTATGAAGATATAATATTATTTCTTCATTCCATATAGTCCTTACCTAACCCTAGCCACCTCCTCCCTCCCACCGTCACCTCCCTCACTCTCTCTCTCTCTCGTGCATTCTCTCTTTACATGATATTGATTTATGGTCGACTCAAGGTGTGATTCCGATCTTGCATCCAACGGTCAAGGCATCGTGGATCTTATCCACTTTCCGTCGTTGGCGTGATTTCAATCCTTGACAGATCCCTAGAGATTCCTTCTTCCCGTAGTGCTAGGTGAAGAAGACCAACGAACAGAACGTGGTATTTCACAACGTCTCTCCGAGAAGGTGATCTTCTTTCTTGATTCACTTACTTTCAAATTCTACTTACTTTATTGAGATTTGTTCAAGCAAGAGATTGTGTCTACTAATCGTCATCCATTAGTAATCGTAGGTTTGTTACTTCTTTGCTATTAGATCTCATTGTTATGTCTTGGTTAAGTTGGAAACTACTCCACATGCAATGTTTTAATTTTCCTATGTGTTTTGATTTAGCTTAGCCTCTTGTGTAGCTTAGCCTAACGGAGTTGACCATTTATGAGTTTTACCTTGTTGTTTTAATCACGAATAACTAAAATCTGAAATTGTTCTTAAACTATCTTGTGCAAGTTTCCAATTTAGCATGTAGTTCTACATCAAGTATGTAGATGACTCTACTTGTTGCTAATAAAAAAAACCTCACCACCGCCGACATCATGGTCACCCCAAATCATCCTCATCCGAAAGACATCATTCTCTACCCCCTAAATGATTTCCTCTCAGTATCAAGCTGTCTAGACATTCATCAGAACTAATCTCCAACTAATCAGTTTAAATGGCTTATACTCACTATTACGTCATGAGGAAATAAATCCAAACATTGAAGCAGCCCAAGATCTTCACACTCTACAAAGAATAGCCCTACATGCAACTCTCATTGTTGCAAGGCCCATGGTAGAGCTCGCTACCCTCACCCTATTTCAAACTGATGTTGCTCATTTAGCCACTCATGCTAAAGCTGGTTGAAGTCCCTCCAACACCAACAGGTGAGGTCAATCTCCCACACTCTCCATTTTCAGTCAAATATGCAGAAAACGGGGACACTGCATCGTCGTTTTCAAGCATCATTATGATTTCTGCTACTACGGCCCCCACAACTCAATCTCAAGCACTCTTCACTATCGCTGATAACACCTCCGTAGACTAGTACCTCAATTCAGGAGTTACTTCCCACCTCACCTCCACAATCCTTAGGCATACCACCACATGCAACAGGTTACCCTTCGAAGTGGCTACTCTCTGCCGATCACACACCTAGGCAAGGGAGCTACTACCCACCTCACTCTTATATCCAATTTCTTAATGTACCAAACCTCTCACACACCCTCATTTCTATTAATCATCATATCTCTGACAATTCCACTCACATATCCTTCGATGTTGTTGACTATCAAATTAAGGACTCAAAGACAGGTTAGCTTCTCCTAGTGGGGCCATTTCATAGTAGCCTCTATCACATCAACTCTAATCATCCACCTTCACATTCGGCTCGTCAGCTCGCCCTAGTCTCAACGAAACACATCTCGGCTCTCTAGCACCGCCGCCTTGGACATCCGAGCTCAACAACTCTCCTCAATAGCACGACTCCATAAAAAATTTGTGTTCAACAAAGTTCTAGCTCGTACTCATCCCACTGATTAGCAAAATGTCACAAATTGTCATTCTTAGCATCTACTCCGCTCTTCTTCATCTTATTCATATTGATGTATGGATTCCTTCGCCCACCATATCAAATCATAGTTATAAATTTTGTCCTCATTATTGATGAATTCTCACATTTTTGTTTGGTGTACCCTATAAAACTCAAACCTAAAACACTCTCCAGATCTATTCAATTTAAACCATAGCTGAACAACTTTACATTTTCAAAATTAAAATACTCTACTCCGATGGAGCGTGTAAAACCTGAAAAAAATGTCAATTTTAGACCTCTCACGCTTTTCGATGCGCCGCGACGAGATTTATGTGAATTTTTCAAAGTCGTCAGAAATTGACGAAAATAATTTTATAAAATTCTACGCAAAATTTCGAACAAACGGTATAAAGAACTTAAATGAAATTTTGTTGGATGTGAAATTAAAAATCAAGAAAGATTCATAATACCTAAACTACCCCTAGCAAATACTAATGCGGATGTGTTTTAAGTGAGGGAAATTAAGACATTTTGCATTAAACCTCATTCCACTTAATGATGTGAAACGTAAATGCCATGTATTTGTCTAGGTGGCAAGATTAATTAAATCACAATCAATTTGGGGAGAGAGAATGAAAATTTGAAATTAAATTTCAGATTAAGATGAATTGGCGGGATGAATTTGAATTTAAACTCGAATATAATTGGGAGAATTAAATTGGATGAGAGGGAATTGTGAGAGGTAATTATGGAGGCTTAATGAGGGGGCCTATTAATGAGATAGGAGAGATGGGAAATTTTAAGTAGGTGGGGACCACAATTAATTAATCAAAATCTGAAATTTAGATTTCAGATTTTAATTATATCATGTAACTCCCTTCTTTAAAGAAAATTGGGAGGGAATTTGAATTTCAAAAAGATTGTAACTCCCCGTAATTAATATCCTAATTTAATTTGACTTAATTAGGAAATTCATTAGGGGAGGGGAATTCAAAATTCGAATAGGTGGGCTAGAGGGAAACCGGCGGCAAGGCTTCACGGGTGGCCGGCGGCTTAAGGCTTCACGGGTGGCTGGCGGCAAGGACTCCACGGTGGACGGTGGGCCGCTGGGCGGTTTTCTGGCCGGCAAGAGGCTGGCCGGCGGTTGGCTAGGGGAAAGGGGCGGCGGCAAGGATCCGAGGGAGGAAATGGGCAATTCTACTAGGGATAAATATGCCACGGATTCACCTTGATTTCCCACACCAATTGATCACAAAGATAATGGAGAATAAGGTCTAGAACTCACAAAGAGATCTAGCTCTTCTCAAAACTCACTAAGAGATTTGAGAGAGAGATGCACTAACAAAGAGAACACAAAATAGAGAACTCACTAAGAGATCTCAAAAGAAAAAAAGAACTCACTAAGAGATCTAAAAGATGGAACTCACAAAGAGAACGCAAAAAGCAAATTTTCATTAACCATTCATCATCTCATTACATAAGAAAGGGCCTCTATATATAGGCCTAAGAAACTAAAACAATACATATATGCCCCTAAGGCTTACATAGGATGACCCTCTTAAGTGAGGCTAAAAACGGAAAATTCATAATAAAAATTTAAAAATTACAAATAAAATATAAGATAACGTGGGACGATGATAGCCGTTGATCTTCAGCTCCTCAGATAGCCATGGACGGTTGGATGTCCGCATCATTCTCCCGGGGTGAAAAAGAGCTCGACTCCGTCGAGTCCGCACCCCAGGTAACCTGGCTCTGATACCAAAATGATGTGAATCCAGGAATCGAATCTTATGAAATTAATAGAAGTTCTATAAAAGTAGTGATAATACAACCTCTAGCTTTGCTAAATTGACGATTCAATGGAAATCTTAGAAGTTAACAACGTTTAGGCAAGAAAATTCAGCAAAGTTTACAAGTTCAATCAAATAACGACTTCAATAAAGTAATGTAAATGAATGGTCAACAAGAATCCGGCGGTTAACAAAGTGATTGTCTCACCTTGAGGCCACACTCATTCAACTAACTCTAGGTTCGTTGGGAGAAGAAGAAACATGCTAGTGACGAAATCACTCCGAGGGCGACGATGCCGTAGAGCCTTAGGGAAGAAGAGGTCGGCGCGGGTCGTGGAGGTGGTGCAAGGCGACACCCTTCGACGATCCAAGTGTAAACTGAAAAATGATCGTCGACGGACTCTATGAGAGTGGGTACGATCCGGGCCAAATACTCCTCGACGGTGTCGTCGAAGTCGAATCCGACGTCAAAGAAGGGAGATCGGAGGATGTCTACTCGTCCGTGGTCGTCGTATTCAAACCCGAAATTCCACTCAGGGACCTCCATGCATCCTTGGAGAGGTGGAAGGGTGGTCGCCGCAACTAGATCTCAAAGGGGAGAGATGGGGGGCGGCGGGTTGGATGATGGATGGGGAGGCCGGCGGTGGAGGTGGGGTGAGGGGAGGTGTGTATAGAGAAAAATAACAAAAACTGAGAATAATTTCAGCTTTTGGGGAATTTTGGAGGGAGAATTTGAATTCCAATGAGGGAGGAATTAATTCCTTAATGAAGAATTAATGGGGGGAAGAGAGAGGGCAGGCCGGCGGTGGGAGAAGGAGAGAGGGAAGGGATTAAACTGAAATTATTTCAGTTTCAATCCAAATAGGAGGGAAAATTAATGGTTCATAATTTGAATTTCAAATTAGGATCAAGGGAGTTAATGGGGTAATTAATTGCAATCCATCAAGGGGGTGGCCGGCGGCATGCATAGGGAGAGAGGGAGGAATTTGGAGAGAGGGGGAAGGAAATTAAGACTTGATTTGATGACGTGGCAAGGGATTTAAAATTCCAAATTAATTTGATTTGAAATTTATTTGTTCATGAAAACTTTCCTAATTTGGATTTCCAAATTAGGAAACAATTCAAAATTTGAATCTCAAATTTCACATTGGAAATTGGTGGAGGAGAGGGGAAACCGGTCGGGTGGGGAAGGGATCTCAGCAAGGGGATGGGCGGCGGTGGGGAAAACCCTAGGGGGCCGGCGGTAAGAACTAGGGGAAAGGGAATTTTGTAGAGCTTTCTCGTGGGGAGAAAATAAGAAGAACAATTAAAAGAAAAAAAAAGAACTCACTAAGAGATCTAAAAGATGGAACTCACAAAGAGAACGCAAAAAGTAAATTTTCATTAACCATTCATCACCTCATTACATAAGAAAGGGCCTCTATATATAGGCCTAAAAAACTAAAACAAGACATATATGCCCCTAAGGCTTACATAGGACGACCCTCTTAAGTGAGGCTAAAAACGGAAAATTCATAATAAAAATTTAAAAATTACAAATAAAATATAAGATAACGTGGGACGATGATAGCCGTTGATCTTCAGCTCCTCGGATAGCCATGGACGGTTGGATGTCCGCATCATTCTCCCGGGGTGAAAAAGAGCTCGACTCCGTCGAGTCCACACCCCAGGTAACCATGCTCTGATACCAAACTGATGTGAAACGTAAATGCCATGTACTTGTCTAGGTGGCAAGATTAATTAAATCACAATCAATTTGGGGAGAGAGAATGAAAATTTGAAATTAAATTTCAGATTAAGTGGAATTGGCGGGATGAATTTGAATTTAAACTCGAATATAATGGGGAGAATTAAATTGGATGAGAGGGAATTGTGTGAGGTAATTATGGAGGCTTAATGAGGGGGCCTATTAATGAGATAGGAGAGAGATGGGAAATTTTAAGTAGGTGGGGACCACAATTAATTAATCAAAATCTGAAATTTAGATTTCAGATTTTAATTATATCATGTAACTCCCTTCTTTAAAGAAAATTGGGAGGGAATTTGAATTTCAAAAAGATTGTAACTCCCCGTAATTAATATCCTAATTTAATTTGACTTAATTAGGAAATTCATTAGGGGAGGGGAATTCAAAATTCGAATAGGTGGGCTAGAGGGAAACCGGCGGCAAGGCTTCACGGGTGGCCGGCGGCAAGGACTCCACGGTGGACGGTGGGCCGCTGGGCGGTTTTCTGGCCGGCGGGAGGCTGGCCGGCGGTTGGCTAGGGGAAAGGGGCGGCGGCAAGGATCCGAGGGAGGAAATGGGCAATTCTACTAGGGATAAATATGCCACGATTCACCTTGATTTCCCACACCAATTGATCACAAAGATAATGGAGAATAAGGTCTAGAACTCACAAAGAGATCTAGCTCTTCTCAAAACTCACTAAGAGATTTGAGAGAGAGATGCACTCACAAAGAGAACACAAAATACAGAACTCACTAAGAGATCTCAAAAGAAAAAAGAACTCACTAAGAGATCTAAAAGATGGAACTCACAAAGAGAACGCAAAAAGCAAATTTTCATTAACCATTCATCATCTCATTACATAAGAAAGGGCCTCTATATATAGGCCTAAGAAACTAAAACAAGACATATATGCCCCTAAGGCTTACATAAGATGACCCTCTTAAGTGAGGCTAAAAACGGAAAATTCATAATAAAATTTTAAAAATTACAAATAAAATATAAGATAACGCGGGACGATGATAGCCGTTGATCTTCAGCTCCTCGGATAGCCATGGACGGTTGGATGTCCGCATCACTTAAGGGGACCGAATTTCCCCATTATGTTCATTCGGCTGAAACCGAACGTGAGAAGAGGCGCGCGGAAGGGAGAGGAAGGCGTCGAGTAGGGCTTCGGGCGTGCTTGGGTTGTTTTCCGACGGCAGTTTTAGGAGAAAACAAAAGGGAAAACTTAAGGAAGAGAAATAGTATGATCTAAACCAAGGTTTTGAAAACCGGACCGGACCGGCCGGTTCAACCGGTTTGACCGTGAACCAGTCTGGTGGCCGGTCCGATCCAGCTTCAGAACCGGCTCTGCATAGAACCGGATCAAACCGGATTGAACCGGCGGTTCAACCGGTGAACCATTGAACCGGTCAAGGTTGGAAAGAACCGGCCGGTTCACAAAAATATTTTATTTTTGTTTTAATTAAAATTTTTAAAATATATTTTTGTTTATTAATTTTTTTTAAACTTTTAAAAATATTTTTATTAAATATGATGATTAATTTCATCATAATAAATGCAAGTTATCTAAGATACCTCACATAATTTATTTTGCAAAGAAAGTGTACTTCTCACTTTATAAAGGGTTCAAGGAAACATCTTTAAACTCCCCCTATGATGTGTGACTAAAGAAGTTACATGAATAGTTTAGAATGTGACTTGGGGCTTATTTGGGCTTCAAAATTTTTTTTAGTTGGGCTTCAATTTTTTTTTAGTTGGGCTATAAATTTGAATGATATGTATTATAAATTTACTATAATATATATTATAAAATATTAATATTATAAATTTATATATTATATTAAATATTATTCTTATAAATATATAAATATATAATTTTTAAATGATATTTATATTTATAATTTTGTATTATATATATTTTAAATTTATAAATATTATTAAAGGGTCATATATTTAATTATTTATATTATATTAATAATCATAAATTTATATATTATATTAAGTATTATTTTTATAAATATATTATTATTAAATGATATTTATATGTATAAAATTTTATTATATATTTTAAAATTTTATAAATATTATTAAATGCTCATATACTTATATTATATGATTTTTATGTTATTAATTTTTAATAATATTATTATTTATTATGTCATCCGGTTCGACCCCGGTTCGACCGGTCGAACCGGTCCAACCGTGAACCTCTCCCTCTTCCGGTTCGTTGTCCGGTCCGGTTTTCACAACCTTGATCTAAACTTAGAAATATTTCTTTTTCTCCAAAATCTTTCATGATTAAAATCAGGGTTATGTCCCAAACTAAATTTTTTTAAAAGAAAAAGTTATGGAAGATTTAGGAAAGATTTCTAACCATAAAAATATAATTTTTCTCCAAATTATTTTAGGCATTCTAAAATTAGGGTTTTCCCAAATATTGATTTTTATGAAATCTCTTAACAAAGTTTATTCTTAAGCATCTTAGGAATATTCTAATGGTGAAATTTTGAGATTTTTCTCAAAATACTATTTTTTCCTAATTTTTAATTAATTTAAATCCGAAAATATAAATTATTTTAAATAATTTTAGGTTAGGGTAAAGGGTTAACTTGGATAAAATAAGTAATTAGACTAAAATATGAAATTTTAGAATTGTTATATGCTTTATGCATTAAATTAGAGAGAGGGAGAGAAAGAGAACCTATGGAAATTTTAGAGGAATAAAATAATTAAGTTTTAGATGATTAGCGTTAACCTATGAATATTAAATCATTTTCTTATAAGTGTTATTTGTGGTGACCTCGAAGGAAGGAGGACTAGCGAAGAGAATCAATTTCATAATTTCTTGTGAGTACTCATGATTCTATATTACAGTGATATATTTGTTTTCTCTCCAGCTATATGTTTTAAAAGTTCAAGCATGTTTATGAAATTTTTATAGTTACTTTAGATCATGATTATGTTATTCTTATTCTATGATTGATCATGCAATTTATATGTTATACTTCTTGGCATTATTACATAAAGTTCATATGTTATAGAAATGAGATGATATGATTGTTATAGAATGCTTGCATGTGCATGCTGAATTGATGGAGCTCACCCCCTTATGGTATTAGCTGTGGCACGTTGTACTAGTATACGTTAAAATGATAAAAGAGTACCTTTATGGTACTAGACGGTGGCTCCTGTGACAATTGTAATATATACAAAATGAGAAAGTTATGAATATTAATATGATAAATGAAAAATGAATATGAAGGATGTGGATTTATAATTTATGTGTATGTTTAATGTTATATTTATAGGAAGAGAAAAAATTTATGATATATTTTAATGAAATGTGGCATCTAGCATATTACTCATTCTGCTTTGAATTACTGTAATTTAGAGTCATGTTTAACTTAATAAGCTTTGACTTACTGTTAGTTGTTAAAATTTTTCAAGTATAATTATTTTAATCTTAATGAGTAGAAGGGGTGGAAACGTGTATCGTAGGAGAAGCGCGTATGATGAAAGGTAATTATATGAATCTTAATGATTTTATATATGTTTATGTGTTTTCGAATTAAATATTTTTAGTTGCTATTTCAAATGTTCTGGCAATAGATTTAGAGATTGGATAGTTAGTCTACCGTATGACCTCCATTCCCGCCTCGCCTATGCGAGTTTATTGGGCAGGGTCGTGACAGAGCGAGAGAATACCTCAATTATAACTTCAAATCCTCCTATTCTGAGCAAGCATCATTCACCATGATAGTTGTCCATCCACACTGAAGAAAAACGAAACTATTACGCACAGGCACCGCCATCATGAGCACCCTACTACTTGAAGCTAATCTCCCTCAATATCTACGGGTAGACAAATTTCCATAGCTACATACCTCATTATTAGACTACCCTTACCTAAAACACACATGCTTTCTCATATCATCTGCTACACAACAAACTGCCATCCCACTCCCACCTTAAAATCTATGCTACCAATGTTTCCCATGGCTTTCCCTATATCTATTAGCTGTGTATTTCTCAGCTACATCATCACTCAAAAAGGTTATAAGTTCTATGACCACCTTAAAATCTATGCTACCAATGTTTCCCATGGCTTTCCCTATATCTATTAGCTGTGTATTTCTCAGCTACATCATCACTCAAAAAGGTTATAAGTTCTATGACCACCTCTTAAGCAAAACATATATCTCACGCCACATCATCTTTAATGAAGACAACTTTCATTATCATAACCCAATCACCCCATCTCACCAAATTTCCCCACCATAAAACAACCTCCCCTATTACCCATTCCCATATCAAGCATCTTAAGATCACAGGCAGAACAAACTGCACCCATTTGGCATACACAACCACGACAAATTGCACCCACTCCCCCCGAAACTCCAACATCTACAACCAACAACAATACCAATCCAATGCGCCGACCATTGGCTTGGTTCCCCAAACTACACCCATTCCTTTTCCTGCCACTGTCTCAATTCCTCCACCAATCTTCAAATCTCATATCTCACTACAACCCATCTAGGTAGGCTATCCCATGCATAGTTGATTCAAAACTGGTCATCTCAATTTCAAACAACACCTCAATCTTTTTCAAACCACCACTCCCACTAACCCAAGTTGCTGCTCAGCCGCAACAAAGGACAAAAAATAACATCACGCCAATATATTAGGAGTTCTAAGCTCTATAAGCCCAAGGAACCTAGATTCTTGTTTCTCCACCAACCAAATAGCATATTATGGCCTCCAAATTGACCTACAAAGTAAAAAACAACTCAAACAATACTATAGCTCAAGGCTTTAAACAATACAAAGTAAAAAACAACTCAAGGCTTTAAATAAGAACAAGGTATCGACTAAAATGAGATATTTAGTCCAGCAACAAAAATATTAAACAATTGTATTCTTCTCAATAGCGCAATTTACGAGAAACTGGCTAATCAACTAGCTTGACTTCTCCGACACCTTTCTTCATGAAAACCTTGCTAACACAGTGCATGCATCCCTAAGGTTTCACGGATTAGCAATCCTCTAATCATGTTTGCCACCTTAAATGGAAATCTGCAATCTCTGCCAAGCTCCTCGCCCATGGTTTGCTATCGTCACTAGATGTAATAATCCGAATTTTTTTTAAATGATTTTTTTTAAATAAAAAATCTGAATTTCAACGCTTGTCCCTTGCTGAAGAGGAGAGAGGGAAGAGAGAGAAGGTTGTTCAGAGCTTTTCCTTCCTTCAATTTTGTTTAGAAATTTCTTCTATTTATTATAAGTAACTCAAATATTATTTTAGTTTTCAATAATTTTGATTATTAAATAGATTTTATTATATTGAATAGAATTGATTATTTTTCACTGTATTTTGATTGTGACATTTGCATAAGCAAGAAAGGCTGATTGTTAACATTATAAAATGGTTTGACTGTTAAAATATAATACCCTGCGCAGGAGAGTGGGCCGATGGACTTTCCTTCAAAAATGGTTTGTGGTGTTATCCCGGTAGTAGCATGTAACATATGACCGATTACGCCGACGGGCAGAGAGTGACGGCTCTTTATTGATTTAATGAAATCACATGTAATGATAATTGATTAATTGGATAAGTAATAATTTATATGATTGATGACCAACTGGAAATTAGTTGGGGTAAAAGATGTAGAAAATACCATGTTAAAGCTAGATGTCCTGCCTTATTAAATCATATATTGATGCATGCATATATTGATAGCACTGATGACATTGACAAATACATTAATATCATCGACAGTATTTGATGCAATGATAATGCATAAATAGATGATGCATATGAATAGATAAGATAGATTCCTTAGGTGATTTATAAATGATTTATGCACAATTTTTTATCGATTTATTGAATTTTATATAAATTATTGATTTTTAGATTTATCGTAATATTTCACTACTTTTATTATTGATCATTTTGAGTTTTATTGATAATATTTTATTACTAACTACATTGAATGCTATTGATTATATTGGACATGGTATTTAATATTGATTCTTTAGTCCTTGCATTAAAAGATTTAGTGAGTTTTAAATTATTGTTGGCTTTTGAGCTCATTATATATGATTTAAATGATTTCAGGTCAAGGAAGGGGTCAGGATCATTTGAAGTGAGGTTGACAGAGATCTTCAGGTTTTCTTTAGATTTTGTTCTATATTTTCTTTTATTCTTTTGTTGTCTGGAGCTTGTGATAGATTAGTGATTGTAGTGATCTCCAAGCTAGTGTAAATAATAAATTGGTGAATGAATAGCAAAATATCTTGATGTGTGTGATTTTAGCTGCTTTTTCTAGTTATTGTTTATATTAATGATTTATAAAAACTCTGATATATTCTTAAAATGATAAATAAATAATTTTTCTAAATTTGATTCTAGGGCATTAAATTAGGCACTTACAATGCCTAGGCTTCTCGTCTAGTACATCAGACCCCTTGTTTTGGCTCTATCAACAACCTAACTGCACTCTCTACCTCCTACCCTATATAGACAACATTTTACTCATTGAAAATACACACGCAATCATAATAAGTCTCCTACATAACCTACATGTTCAATTCCACATGAAGAATCTAGGTAATGCATCACACTTTAACATACATCAAAGTGCAGTCAACACCATATAACATTTATCTTAATCAGTCGCAGTACGCCCATGCCATTCTTAACCACTTAGTTATGATTGACCAAAAGCCTACACAAACACATCCCCTTAAAAATAACTCACACAGCTGACCAACTGATCTATTTTTCTAAACCCAACCTCTATCGTCATCTTGTAAGATCCCTTCAGCACCTTACCATAACTCACCCAGACATAACCAATACAATTAACCGCGCATGCCAACATATGAACAAACCTCTTCAAAACTATTTCCAATTTCTCAAACAGGTTACGCTACCGGAAAGTTATTATTCATAATGGCCTACCAATCCATCGAGACAATCTTTCCCTATGAGCATATACGAATTCATATTTGACTGGTGCAAATCACCCACTAGCTATCGCGCCTTCTTCGATCAAACTTTAATATCCATCTATGCCAAAACACAATTCGCAATCACCCGCTCCTTGTTTGATGCCGAGTATTGTTCCTTTGTAACACCTACCACAAATATTATGTGCCTCAAGCATCTCCTACAATAGTTCAGTATCACCCTTAGCTCCCTAACCATATCTACTGGACCAACAGAACATGACCAAATTCTGACCCAAATGAAGAAGCATCTGGATTGAGATTTTGCATTACAAGACCCAAACTGAACCCAACCTATTGATATGCCTAGTCATGCAATCACGGCAATGAAACGCATGGCTAGAAATTCATTTATTCTTTTGTGAGACGTCAAACATACCTGTGCATGAACTGATTTATAATGATCAGTCTTGTGTCTTACGTTCTCCTTATGCACGTTATCATCCATCTCCACACCTAGAAGAAGCAAAATACTCTTGCTACCTGCTTTATCAATCACATAAAACATTATCAGTGGTTGATGACTTTATTCAGTAAAAAGAAAGGCAAAATATGAAACCACGAATGCTTGTAAAAGAGGGCTCTCTATGGAAAAATTAGAATAATTATAATACAGTCCAGATTAAACAATCCGCACTGAAAAATAATAGTATCATATGCTGCATATTTAATGATTTGCGTAACAAGAATGACTTTAAAATCTTCCTTACAGTAAATATCAGGCGTGTATTTTCAATTGCCTCTTGCATCAAATTTTTGTTCCCTTCAATGACTCCTCTTTAAAATCTTATAACTCTCGTGCCCCTTTATAAAATATATATCGGATAAGTTTCTATCCTTTATATATATATATATATATATATATATATATATATATATATATATATATATATATTATATATATATATATATATATATATATATATATATATATATATATATATATATATATATATATATATATATATACACTTATTTTATTAAAATTTATATCCTTATCTTGATTTCCCACATAACCAATCTCACCACTTTTGCTCTTTCATTGCCTCCCAGTACTAGTGCTATAGACCTTGAGCTCCCCACCTCTCTCATCCAAGCCACAAGATTAACTAGAAATCTTCTAAGCTCTCGCCATTCTTATCCCCACTAAGGCAACAAAAACACCCTCGATTTCAATTTTGCTGAGATGAAACTCGAAATAAAATTGCTAACCAATATTGATTTCCATTTATTACACATTATATGGGCCCTCTTACCAAAAGATAACTCTTTTTATACCCCCAGCTAACATATTGTTTGGCACTTGCTACCAACAGAAAACTTCTCTGCTGTCATTAGTGATCCATGCACCTTCTTAAGGACAATTGAAATGAAATGCTTCAAACATCTGTATTTATGTTTAACTCACAAGTTTTACAGGGTAAGATCTAAGCAAGAGAAGTATCTGGTTCAATGAGATTAACTAAAGGAGTGCTTCAAGGCTATTTTTTTCCTGAAAAAAGGCCATGGAAGGGGCGGTAAGATGAACAAATATCATATGATGCGCATGACAATTAATACAAAAAATAGTGCTTGTCCTTTAAGCTCTCATGCCAACTATTGATGTATCATCCGTAGTTTTTGATGAAATGCAGGGATATCGTTAAAAACAGAACTTCAAAAGTAATTTGCGTGTAAGTATTCTTCTAACATTAAAAAAGAAATCCTATAAAACCCTTCTTCAATTTGAAAGTCTGTTGGAAAGGTAGACAAAGATACGGGTTTCTTTAATCAAATATTTCCAAACAATGGATGGAATAATTACTTTCATATCTCTGGATTCTAATCCATATGCATAGCAGGTCTAGCAGCATAGATTAGTTTTAATCCTTTATACAACACTCAACAAGAATGAATGAAAAATGAAAACTTATAAAGCTACCACAAATAGTTAAGATAAGACTACTGATCATGACATTCTCTAGTTGTAGCCAAGAAGCTTATATAATAATCTCAAATTGGAAATTGGAAACTAGGCCAGTTGCCTTAAAGCTTTGAGTTGGGAGGAAATCAACAAAGACAAAATCCTTGCAGACATATTCAAATAAAAGAGAGAGGGATAGAGAAGGAAGTAATAATGTGCAAGTGTTGGTGGATTAGGGGTTTTATTTAGAAGATACGTGGATAACATAAGAATTAGAACGAGCTCCACCATCGTGATGAATGGTTGACCTTTTTTTCAGAAAACAAAATGGGATGAAAAAAGACAAAGAATGATCACATAAAAAATAACAAAAAAATACAATGAGTATTGCATGGCATATTTAAATAACCATATTCCACTTCTCATGACTTTGAAAGAATTATTTACCTGCCATGTCATCAGAATTTAAAGTATGGTTAACGGTAAAAAGGTTATCTCTGCTCATAATTATGAAGCTCAAACATGTAATTGCAATCAGTCTTTTAAATTCAGGTTGAGAATATGGTCATAGCGCATTACAGAAAGAAATAGTTTACTCAGCTTAATATATGCTATTATTAGGGAACAAACTTTCTGGCAACCCAGGGATTGATATTAAAATAGGCGCCTATAAATGCCAACCCCACACTCCCAAAAAACAAAGAGAACAAATAACTGCTACTGCTAGACAAATACAAATAGAAGGATTTCACAATGGGATATAGAAGATAAGCAAGAATAGCATTTTGATACAGCAGGAGAAGTGGGAGCAGTGGGAGCAGCAGGAGCAGCAGGAGGGCTGGGAGACATGAACCAACCCAGCGAGCCAATTTAGCAGGAGCCGAACTAGCCAAGGGCTGGCAAAAGTAGGAGGAAAGCCAGGGGGAAATTCGACCCACTTTGTGGGGCCCAAGAGAGGTAATTAATTAAGGAAAGCTTTAATTACAATTGGAAGATAATTAATTAGGAAAATAAATCAAATTTGAATTAAAATCTGAGAGGAAATTATTTAGGAAAAGGGTGGCCTGATTTGGGAGGGAATTAGGAGTTTATTTAAGGCTAACTATGAGGTGATTTTAGATTATGCTTGATTTTGCTAGAACTAGTTTTGTTTAGGTTGTGTGGGCTCTAACCAACGGCTAGGGATTTGGGAGAGCCGGATGTTCCTCTCCAATTGAAGATTCAACCGTATCTTGCTATTTTCTTTCATATATCTTGCACTAAAGAAAGAGTTTTCTTATGTGTTTTGCTTCCTAAATTTCTTGTTTATTTTCTGATTTTGCTAAAATTGCATCCATTTCGTATCAAATTAGTATCAGAGCGAGGTTTTAGAGAGAAGACAACAAATAAGGTGGATGTGTTGAAAGGCAAAGTGGAGCAAATCAAATCTCTGATGGAGAGAAGTTCTCAACCATGGAAGAAACGTTTTCAACCATTTTAAGGAAGGATTACAATCATGGAGACTCGATTGGGAGGGATGGAGGAAAAGATGTTGAAGCTCATTGAGATGCAATCCAAAACTTCGCCGACAGTTCTGATTACTAACCCGAACCAAGATTTCACTGGGATTCCCTTGACCAAATCTAAGGGAAAGGAGATTAGAAGGGAGAAGTTCAACGATGATAGTTTCTTTCATCAAGAGACACCTTTTAAGGCTTCAATAAGGTGTGAATCAGAGTTTCTAGATTGGGGTGTGGTGGGGTGGGGTGGGGTGGGGGGAAGCAAAGAGGAAATTTTTTGGTGGAGATGGTAGGATGGCCAACCACTATGGGAGGCATTTCGGGCAATGGGAGTGGGCCATCAAATGAGGGGGTCAAGAGCCGCCTCCTATGGGTCCGATAAGGGACGTAATAGGGTTTTCGGATGGGGGGACAAAAGGAAGGGAGTTTCGTGGTGAAGGTGGTGGGGTGACCAACCATTATGGGAGGTCATTTGGGCAAGGAGATTGGACGACCAGAGGAGGGGGGTGGGCCAGAACCATGGGGATCAGGTCATGTGACGCAGAGAGAAGAAAGGTGGGATTCCTACCCTTGATACACGGGGGAAACATGCAAAGATTACGACAACCATTGCACTGGAGGAGGAAGAAGCTATTAGGGCGGTGGCAATCCCAGAGACACTACATACTAGTCTTGATGTGAAGCAAACTGAATATCTTACATCAAGAGCTGCACCTATTCATCCCGGTTCTCAAGAATTTAGTTCATATGGTGGAAGAATGGATGTAGATCCACATGCTTTACCCACTCTTGGCAGTTCTCGGTATGGCACACCATAATCAACTTCAATTTTAGGAGCTCCAAGGCAGAATATTGATGATCTCAACTGTACTCAAGGGTCAAACGTTGCTTATGGCATAAGTTTACCCCGAGGGTGTGATTATATGGCAAAGGCCTTCTTGGTTATGCTGGAACTGACTACCAAGGAAGCATTAATCCACGTGACCATCTAAATCTTAGAGTCCCAACAATTCATGAACTACCTGGATAATTCATGACATTTCTGCAGTCCAACGATACTAGAGAGCTCTTTTACAGCTTCCGTCGAGATGATGTCCCAACCGATTCTCTTATGCATAAGTGCATCGTACATTTTGTTCTCCTTTACAAAAAGCTGTCAATTTATTCTCAACATCATGGGTTTGTTATTCAGAAAGTACTTATCAAGTGGAAGAATTTACTAGAGCACGAATCCACATGAGAACCTTACAAGATGATCAGGAGACAATTCTCATTTTTCCACCCTGAGGGCAAGGTGCTTTTTTTTTTTGGGGGGGGGGGGGGGGGGGGTATTGATATGGCAGGATAAGCAGGAGCAGCGGGAGGGCTGGGCGGCTTAAACCTATAATAACCAAAAGCGTGAAATAAATTTATTTGAAAAACATGAAAATTCTGAAGTAAAACGCTTTAATGTTAGGCCAATAATAGTATTTTTATACATTTTTTATTATAAATATTTGTCTCACCCCACCACCTCTCTCGCTTGATTGCTTGGTCAAGATGAAGTTGAAGGAGGAGAAGAAGAGGAAAGAGAGAAAAAGGTCTTCGGGTTTGCACACCGTTTATTTTATGAATTTTGTTATATATGTTATAAGTGATTAATCTCTAACTCCTATTTTTCATGGCTTTAATTTCTACGGATTTCATCTCTCTTAAATCTGCAAAAAATGCACTATCTCCTGATCTAGTAAGCTCATTGTTTAATTTTTGATATATTATAGATTTGATCATTTTGAACGATTTGATATGATTTTATTGCATTTTCATCAATTAAATTTTTGTATATAGATTTGTGAATTAGTGAAAAAGTATATTGAAAATGAAATGTTCTGATATGAGTGATATGTACTGGGATACACTACTGATATTGATGAAATGATGTACTGATTAATATCTGATATATGATATGATAATCTCACGTGATACTTTATTGATTCAGGTGATTAAATGATGTGAGTCATAAGGAGCTGGAGATTGATTGTGAGTCATAAAGGACGATTGATTGGAGTCATAAGTGCAAGAGCAAGATACCCTCACATGATAATCTGATAGAACACTGATTCACTGAAATAATTGATTGCATGTGGTACATGAAAACTCAAGATACCCTCTTCTATATTGATATTGATTATTATCATTGATTACTCCTTACTATTACTAATATTATAGCTTACACTGTACTGATATTGATAATTATTATTGATTAGTGATTTCTATTATTGCTACTGTTATTGTGACTGATACTGAGAATATTGATATTGATATTGTTACTAATACTATAACTAACACTGATACTATTTACTGATACCGTGATTGATGATGTAATAGACTAAGATGTAATGTGTTATAAATTGATTATTCATACAGATAATCGGTATAGATATATTGATGCATATATTTCTTTATATGATTTATAACATAGTGTTCTCTTCTATCTTGCATTGATTTCAGTTGTAAGATTTTGAAAACTTGTTGGGATATATGCTCATTATGTGCTTTACATATTTTTAGAAAGGGTAATGATCCTATGATATGAGGCTCCGGACAACATGCATAATTCTTTCCACTATTAATAAGAAATTGGTAAGCTTTAGTTAAATGGCTAAAATGAAAAACATGTGCAATTCTTTCAATATTAGATTCCAGGGCGTGATAAAACCCATCCAATCTGTTGATTCAGCAAGAGTCGAAACAACCAAGGGCTAGGTGGAAGCAGGAGGGGAGCCAAGGGGAAATTTGACCAACTTTGTGGGGCCCATGAGAGGCAATTAATTAAGAAAAAATTTAATTAAAATTGAGAGAAAATTAATAAGAGAAATAAATCTAATTTGAATTCAAATCTGAGAGAGAATTATTTAGAGTAAGTGAGTTGATTTTGGAGAGAATTAGGAGAGTCTATTTAAGACTAACTATGGGGTGATTTCATACTATGCTTGATTTAGCTATAATTAGTTTTGCTTAGCTTGAGTGGGCTCTAACCGACAGCTAGGGGTTTGGGATAGTCGGATCTTGCTCTCCAATTGAAAATTCAATTGTATACTGCTATTTTCTTCCATATATCTTGCAATAAAAAAAAGTTTTTGTGTTCTTCTTCCTTAATTTCTTGTGTCATTTCCTGATTTTGCTGAAATTGCATCCACTTCGTATCACAACTTCATAGGACTCTTCCTCTACCTTGTTTGTGCATCATGCCGCCACGATATGTCGTAAGAGGTATTGGCGTCGGCAGTCGGAATTCAGGTGTGCTTGCTATCTAGTTCTCTACAGCAGACTAGGATCTCTCGCCAGCTAGGCCCTATAGAAGAAAGTGTGGATGTTTTCTTGTTCAAGGCAGAGATAACACTCACGGTGTCTCCAAACAATGAGTTAATAAGAGTTCAAGTTGAGTGTTGAACCTGGGGAAGTACCCCAGGATCAACGCCTCAAACTAATGAGAAAAAGGTGGGCAACTGGGCAAGCAAATGCTACTGCACAAAGGGCAATAGTGTAGTTCAAGCCAGAGCTTTTGAGTTGTCCAACTAAGTTCTAGACAATGCAAGAGAGCACTGCAGGATTCTTCAAAAAAGCACAGACTGACTTGGAGACATGGGACCTTGGCTTGGCAATGAATGAAGGTTCGTGAAGCGAATTCAAGCTTTCCCCTAATCGTCTTATGTAGTGGTCGGCCAACTAAAGCTCGCTAAGCTTTGCTTTATCTTTCTCTTTACCCCGAAAGGGTAGTCTCATTCATATCTTAACCGATAAAATAGAATGACCGAAAGTTAAGCCGTAAATGAGAGAACGTAATCAATAGCCTGGCATTTGTTTCTCAACACCATCTTTCTCGACGATTAGGATGAAGTGAAGCTTGAAAATCATTCTCTGTTAATTGACTTTAACATCAGGCAGAAGATGTTGATAAGAAAGATGATCCATATGCTCTACTACCAAGAAAGTTTTCATATCCTAGACATCCAAGTCTAACAGAATCCATGGAATTTGCAAGCATTCCGTTCAAAAGAAAACTTACCTATGAGTAAAAATAAAGTCCACATTTGCCTTTTTCAGAAGATAGTTGGTATAAGACAAAAGGCATCGATCTTGGTAGCAATAGCATATTCCTATCTGATAAACATAGTGAGTGCAATTAACCTAACATAAGCATTGTTGAAAGCTTTTGAATATATGCCATCTAGCTATCAGACTTTATTAGGACGCAGTTAATATATAAGAAAGAAAGACTTCTTCATGGCTGCATGGCAGCTATGAAATATGGACACAAATGGGAATGAAGCAAACACTATCCAGACATATGAGAAATAAAGTGCTTAAAAAATAGGGCATTTTGTTATACCAGGGTGCTAAAAATATATGATGCACGTGCATGTCCATGATAACAATTAACAAAAATATATGATGTGCGTGCATGTCCATGATAACAATTAACAAAAATAGATGTATAATAGTGACTAATAGTAGATACACTAGAATATCTAGGGACTAGGCACGTACACATTCTGTAGTTTAATCATAAATGGAAGAGAATAAAAAATAATTGTCCCATAAACATCACAGATACATTCTTTACTGCCATGCATATTAAATTTCTCTAAATTTCAAATACATTACTGTATTTTTCAAATTTTTGAATAGAATATTTCTTTGTCACATACAAACAGAATCCAACTTTCAGAAATTTTCCCCAATACATTAAAGAATGTAAGATATTGAGCATTGGAGAACTTAAAATATGAGCGCCCAAAAAGTAACCAATATAGATATCCCACGCCCTTCAAAAGTATCCATTCCTCATGGACAAAAAGAAAAGGAGATAGGCTTTTAAGTATTTGAATAATTGTAAAATATTATTAATAGTAAGACAGTAGAATAAACATGTACATTTGAAGTAATGCAAAAGTAAGAAAATAGATGACAGAGGAAAGGATACAACACAAACTTTAAAGTGAAAATTGAATGTGAAATAGAAAAGTTGCAAAAATGCATGAAAAAACCTACATTGAGATCTTATTGTTCAAGTTAACATGATCACATCATATTCATTACTGGCCATCAGACTAAGGAAACAAACCAATATAAAAATTAAAAGCAATCAAAGTTTTCATTTAAGGGATACAAACTTAAGGAAAAATTGAATATGAAATAAAAAATTTGTCAAAATTCATGGAAAATTTTATATCTTATGGTCAACTTATCATCACGTCATGTCCATTCCTGACCATCATATGAAGGAAAAAATTCAAGATAAAAATTACGATAAAAATAAGCTAGAGATAGATTTCCTTGATCAATCATCATTTCAATGATCATCATTAGCCTATACTAAGTATTTGGGGTCTGAATTAAACCAACTCTACACAAATCTTTTTGTACAACTTCTATTCATATTACCTTTGGTCTACCAATTTTCTACATATACTTTGATGTTCATTTTATTTACCAATCTTATGAATGTGTTTTAAACCATTCATTATAAATATCCAAAATATTTAAGTTTATCTTCAACCATCTAATATTCATTTGATGCAAATCCCATCATTCCAATCAAATATTATGAAATGTGATACACTTCGTTACAATACTATTGAAGTGTACCCAAATCCAGCAAGCCTCTTTATTGGTGGGCAGGAAAGTGTTGATGACTAAGCATGACAGATTATCACCAAGTTTATCATAATTATTAAATCTTCGCTAGTTTTTCAATTAAAACCAATCTTGAATAGACCATTTTGTGTATAAATATTCCTTAGAAATCTTCAATTGCATGTCTAAGTCCAACATACACAGACGTTTTAAAGGATTCCATGTGTATGCATATGTTGAATCAAAATTTGTCTGTCCGTGTTTCGGTGTACCTAGACCATACTTCCAAGGCTTACAAGATTTCACTATGTGATAGTAAACAGGAGAAAAAGAAAAAAAAAAAAAAAGAGATAGAGTGAAAAGATATATATATATATATAGAGAGAGAGAGAGAGATTCAAAGTATTCTAAGTCTTATTTTTTCTTAATTGTACTATGACCCTTTATCGCATGGAAAGGTAAGAGTAGAAATGCATATATAGATTACTATTTCATCACAAACTTCCGTACAAGATACATTAGGAAAATAATTAGTACATGGTAATTCTATGGCCCCTGCAGTCATGAGAAGTTTTTATGTAACATTGACTACTTTCCATCGCAGCAATAATAATAAATGAAAAAAAATGGACCAGGGTTTTAAACAAGCTAATTCACACAAAGTACCAGGGACACTTTTGAGAAAGAATCCAACTCTGGAGCAACCTCTACAACAATTTATTAGAATACACATATATAAATATATATCTGTTGTACTTCTTGTCTTCTAGAATAGTCTTTGGTTTCTTTGTAATTAACCGTTTAGCTCTCTGGCTCTATATAAGCATAGGTGTGCTCTGTAATAGGAAGAAATAATAATAATATACTTTTACTTCTTTAGTTCATGAGTTGTCATTTTCAAGAAGCCTGTACAAGAAGAGTTTCTACATGGTATCAGGAATAGGCTTCAGATCCTGAGCAAATGAATGACTCTGCTTCCTCGCGCCTTCACGATCGGAGCTCCGGTCATCAGTCGGACGACTCAACGATTCCGGCAACATTAAAATTTGTTGTCTCTAACCTTCGCAACCTGGTTACATCTCCTTTAGCTCCAGAAAATTTCCTCATATGGAAATCTCAGGTTCTCAAAATTATGATGTGGGCTCCGAAAATTCGGCCCCGGCCTCCGCTCGCTTTTCTTATTCGGCGAGGGAGTTTTAACGAACTAAGTTCCGGGGTAAATTTTGGAAGGCAGATGGATTTGTAGATAAGACACTACCCAGAGATTTCGCCCTCATTTTGCGAGGACTTTATGATCTGAGTTCTGGTTTCCTATAGGCGCAAGCCCCTATAGTTAATTACCCCTCCCGATCACGGGAGAGAACTTTCGATTAAGGCTAGTTGTTGATCAGATACGTATAGAATACGTGTTATCTGGCATATAGTAGCAGCAATGGGTTTAGGTATTGGAAATTGGATTTTGATTTGGGTATTTGGAAAGTTTAATATTTAAAGTAGAAATTGCACCATCTTGCACTTAAAGCGGATGGTGGGGAATGGATGATGGACCCGATCAAGATCCCATGGTTCCGTCGTCCCGGGCCATCGTGGTCCCTGGTCTACTTAGTCAGAGGAGGTAGTCGACCCAACCTGACAGAAGGATCCTTGTCGGCAGCCATGGGTTGCTTCGTCCAAGGGGACATTGTAGACCGGGGTTGAATATTTGTCTAAGGGGACAAATTTGAATCCACCTTAGCTGACAGAGGGCTTTGTGCCCTATCGATCATATCCTATTGATTCATATCTCAAGGATTTGATGCCAATAAGGAGCGTATTGGCTCTGGCCATAACCGGTACATCGTGGTGCCATTTGGCGGCAAAACCACTCGGTTCAGAGGGCCCCGGGTCGTCGTAACCGTTTATCCTGCGGTGCCATTTGGCGGCAGACCGCCGGTTAGAGGACACGTACCACGTCCTTACTGGCAGGAGATTGTTTTGAGAATGGATCCTAGTGATATTTTCGACTAGGCATTTTGCTCTTTGTGAGCTAGAGTAAATTTGATTTGTCCGCCCCGGCAAACTGTTGCGGATGACGGATGGATTTTGCTATAAGTGTTTGATGGATTTATTTCAATTTTAAATATTTTTGGAATTTTGAGATTTTGAGATTTTTTGTTTTTTTTTGTAGAGCTTGGATTTTTATGGGTATTTGGATATTTGGAAGATATTTGAAAATGTTTGGGGAGCCCCTCCGGTTGAGATCTGCATTCAACACGGCCATCATCGGGGTATTTGGGGTCATTTCCCTTTTGTTGATTGGACCTTGTCAACTCAAGCAAGTTGTTGCTTAAGGATCGGGTTTCATAGGCTTCGTGCCTTTGATTTAGTGAATTCTTTTGATTGTAGGCCTTGAAAGCCTAAAATGAATGTATTGAAACATACACTGGTCGCCACAACCGTGTATTTGTTTAATGGTTCGAACCCTGTCGACTTCTATTGACCCGTATAGAAGGATCGGTTTCGAACCTAAATTCGCTTGTCAACCCGCGCAGCATCCCTAGACGTCACGTGTGTACCAATAACACGCTCGCCGGGGCCCATGCGGGTGATTTTTATATATCCCCTTTAGTGTATCTATGTGTATACATTCTCTAGTGCACGTGCAGGGGTATTTTTGGAATATTTATAGACGCCTTCTGTCCGCTTGCATAGAAGTTGCGGATCCGGTGGCGTTGCGTTGTAGGTTGTAGACGCCTTCTGTCTGCTTGTATCAGTGTTGCAGATCCGGTGGCGTTGCGTTGTAGGTTGTAGACGTCTTCTGTCTGCTTGTATCAGTGTTGCAGATCCGGTGGCGTTGGATTTTGATGTTGACTCCCCTTTCTCAATCACCGGGGAAGGACTTTCTAGACCTTGAAGTCCGTTAATTTGCAAAGGACTCTTTTTGAGATCATCATTGTAATGGATTTATTATTTTCGGTGTTCGTGGGCACCAGAATTATTTTCTTCTCGAGTATAGCACTAAGAAGAGAGTTTGGAACACCAGGAAGTCTGGTTCTAATTTGTTCAAACATATCATCTCTTCTGCCAGGGGGTGTCCTTTTCGTACATCGGGCTGCCTTTGTACTCGACATACTTGAAGCTCTTGATCACCACTGTCGTAGGTGATTCGTGCATCGAGGTCTGGTAATTTGAATTTCCTCATGCGTGATACAAACTTTGTTCTTGTATGTGTTTGGATCCGAATTTAGTTTCATTCAGACTTGAGTTCATCAACTTTACAGGTCTCCACTTGATGTCGTATAGTCCGAGTTCAATCATGAGCTTGAAATACATGTTCAAATTGATTGTCCAGGGTCTTCTGAAGTTCTTAGCAAGTTCATTTGAATGTTCACTTTCTTTTTGTTCAAAGTCTTCTGGAGCTTTTATATATCCATTTTCATGTTCAAATTGACTTGAGTTTGGTTCAAATTTGATTTCATTCTATTTGAGTTTGGATTTTTAGAAATCTTTTGAATTTTGTTCAGGTCCTCTGCACGTGTTCAATCAAGTTCGACGGTCCACAAGTCTACTGTTCATGTTCATGTTCCAAAAGGTTCACTGCTCTTTCTCGTTTGGTCCAAATATTTTGTTCTTTTGAGTTCAAAACATGTCCAAATGTAGTAGTATTTCACCCGAAATTTCGGCAGCCTCCCGGCGTCTCCCCCGTTTAGGGGAAAACTACGAGAAAACTGGGCCTTCCCACCACGGCCAATAAAGGCGTGCATGGTAGGTGCCCTCTTTCGAGGACACCTCGGCGTGATTTTTCTTCCCACCACGGCCAATAAAGGCGTGCATGGGGTCTTTGACGGTACCTGTTACAAGAAGAGCAGTTGCTTTCCCCCCGCCCGGGGGTACTTATAAATCATTCCGGCCGCGTAAAGAAAAGGGTACACCAGGCTCGCCTGGCCTCGCCGTGTGCGTCGAACCGGTTTCCCTCCTACCACGCTCACTAAAGGCGTGCTTAGGTGGTTTGCCGGTCCGACACGCATGTCGAGACAGGAAGGCGTGGGTCGCTCGCTTACCTCAACACAGGTGTCGTGCCGGTTGCCCCTCCTACCACGCTCAATAAAGGCGTGCATAGGTAGACCGCCGGCCTGACACGTTAGTCGAGATAAGAGGGCGAGGGTCGCTCGTTTACCTCAACATAGGTGTCGTGCCGGTTGCCCCTCCTACCACGCTCAATAAATGTGTGCATAGGTAGACCGCCGACCCGACACGTTAGTCGAGATAAAAGGGCAAAGGTTGCTCGCTTACCTTATAGTAGGTGTCGCGCCAGTTGCCCTTCCTACCACGCTAAGAAAAGCGTGCATAGGTGGACCACTGACTCGTCACGCATGACGAGGTAAGAGAGCGAGAGGGGAGGCGACTGTCCGCCTCGTCGTAGGCGTCGGACCGGGATCCCATCCCACCACGCGCAATAAAGGCGTGTATAGGCGGTTTTCCGGTCCGTCGTACACATCGAGGACGGAAGCCTGAGTTTAGGGGGTTATACCTTCGGGGCCGGTGGACCGGCGGTCGTCGATGAAGGCTCGGACGTCGAGGTAAGGGACGGGCACATACAATTCATTATTATTATTTATTATAATTTATATTAATTATAATAATAATAATTAAATAATTATTATTGATAATTAATTATTAATTAACAATTAACTATAATTAATAAACTAATTATAATTATAATTAATCAATGATTAATTATAATTAATAATTAATTAATAATTACTAATTAATTATAATTAGATAATTAATTATTATAATAATTAAATAACTATTAAATATAATTAATAATAATTATAAAAAAAATAATAATGGATTAAAATAGGATTAGGGATTTACGGCTTAAATCCCGTATTTACTAAATCCCTAAGTTCGGTGGATTTATGGGATTCGGCCGAAGAAGCACCCGAAAGGTAGAAAGTTACCTTCTCCACAAGCGAGCTCCTGTTGTTGCCTCGGGATCAAAATGTCGTGACTTCCGATCCAAACGGAAGGGAAGGTCGTCGACGGGAGCGAAGTCGCACAGCCACGGGGAGTCAAAGAAGCACGCGGTAGGAAGAAAGTTATCTCGCAGCCAGCGAGCGCCCGTTCTTTGCTTCCGATCGAACTGTCGCCGCTTCCGATCCTACAGGTAGGGAGCGTCGTTGGAGAGGCGAAGTCGTTCGGCACAGAGGGAGGGAGAATTGGGAGAGGAATCGCGTCAGAGGAGAGTGTTCGAGAGAGGGAGAGCTCAGAGTCGTGAAAAGAGACCGAAGGTCTCCTTTTCGTGGCCATTTAACGACGCGAGCTCGTCGTGCGAAGTCGTGGGGAGAAAAGACGTCGATCGTGCGAGCGACGTGAGACCTGCTTCGACGACGTGCGAGATGGGGCGGGGCAGGTGAGGATTTGATCTTTTCTTCTTTTTTTTTGTCTTTGCTGGCCACGGTTTAAGGTCAACATATGAGAGCCAATGGCTTTCTGCATTTTCTTGATTCTTCTATTCCGCCTCCATCTCAGTTCTTGTGTCAAGCTGACGGTTCCTCATCTATCAATCCCAGCTACTCTCAATGGTTGTTAACAGATCAAAACCTTTCCGCGTCTATCTGTTCTATCATCTCTACCTCTATACTTCCTACGTCATCTCTCTGGAATCCACAGCTCAAATATGAGCTGCCCTTGAAACCAGATTTCAGGCCACAAACCGGTCCAAAATCATCCAGTTAAAGAACGCTCTTCACAGTGTTGCGCTCAAGAACAACTCGATGACGGTTTATCTCTCTGAAATCAAGGCTATTGTGGATCAAATAGCTGCCGCTGGATCTTCGGTGGATCCTGAAGATATCATTCATTACATCCTCAATGGTCTTCCTCAATCCTACCAATCCTTCAAAACTACGATCCGCACTACCTCATCTTCTATTTCTCTCGATCAGATCTATCCTCTTCTTCTAAGCAAAGAAATAAACCTTGCATCTGATGCAGCCCGCTACTCCACCGGTCCTGATCACACCATGGCTCTGTACACAGACAGAGGTCGTGGGCGCAGATCAAGAAACAAGAATTATTCCAACTCCACCACACGTAACTACCCTGCAGATCATACCACGGCTCCACCTGCAAATCGTCAAAATCCAAATACGGCCACTCACTGCCAAATCTGCTACAAGAAGGGTCATTCGGCCCAAACATGCTGGCACAGACTCAATCCTCAGTACATACCTGCGACCAAGAATGCGAATCTAGAGCTACTGGCCGGATCGGAGTCATCTGAAACCTCCTGGTTCTTGGATTCTGGGGCATCATCCCACATTACGAACTCGCTGGACAATTTATCTCTAGCCCAGCCATATCACGGTCAGGACAACATCACAATTGGAGATGGCTCGTCTGTCAACATTGCACATACTGGGGCGGGTATTTTACTGACCCCAAACCGTAAGCTGCATTTATCCCAAATTTTTCATTCTCCATCGTTAAAATTCAACTTATTATCTATCTCTCAATTAACAAGAGACAATAACATCTCTATTATATTTGATCCATCTGGTTTCATGTTGAAGGATCTCACGACGCAGCAAATTATACTTCAAGGACCATGTAAAGGAGGTCTCTACAACATTCCCATGGTCTCGCAATCAAGGAGTCATCAAGCTCTTGCGACTACATCGTCGGATATTCACATTTGGCACCATAGATTAGGACATCCCCATAAACGCATTCTTGATTGTATTTCCAAATATAATCCGATCCTGAAATTGAATAAACAAGAACATCAATGTGCTTCATGCAATGCAGCAAAATCGCATAAACTTGTTTTTAACAGCTCTCCTCAATGTCAACTGCAAGCCCTGGATCTCATACACTCCGATGTATGGGGCCCGGCTCCGTCGCCATCCTGCCAAGGATTTAAATTCTATGTTATATTCGTTGACGATTTTTCTAGATATACGTGGATTTTTCCCTTACGATACAAATCGGAAGTTTTTCATACGTTTGTTAATTTTCATACACAAATCGAACGTTTAACTTCGAATCGCATTAAAATCTTAAGTACATATGGGGATCCGAATTTGTAAACACGATATTTAAAAACTACCTAACAGGTCACGGTATCACGCATAACTATCTTGTCCATACACTCCGGAACAAAACGGTCTGGCCGAAAGAAAGCATCGGCACATAATAGAAACGGCTCGTACCCTTCTTCTCACAGCCTCGATGCCTCATGTACACTGGCCAGATGCGGTCCATACTTCAGTATACCTCATTAACAGGTTACCCTCTCCTATAACAAACAACAAATCCCCGTTGGAGCTTATGTTCAACAAGAAACCGGTATACACAGATCTCAAGATTTTTGGGTGTGAATGCTACCCACTTCTTCCAGCGCAGCATCGCACTAAGCTTCAACCAGCATCGTTTCAGTGCGTATTCATGGGATACTCTGAAATTTACAAAGGTTACAAGTGTCTTAATATTCATACAAATAAGATAATTGTTTCTCGACATGTTCGTTTTAACGAACTCAACTTCCCTTTTTTAAAATCTTCATTATTTGTTCATACTAATCCTTCGGACATCTGTCCTCTGTTATTAACACCGGCTTCGATTAGTTTATCTTCAACTACTGCATGTCACACTAATACGCAACACTCTCTGGCCGATTCTAGTCTTCATCCTAACACAGCCACCTCTCGACAATGTGCTACTGAGATGTCTGCTCCTTCCGTAAGCACGCAAAATCAGTTGATACAACCACCTAAGTTGCATCCCATGACCACCAGAAGCAAGACAGGATCTCTGAAACCGTCTAAACGTTTAAACCTTATTCATCTACTTCAAGACGCGGACATCAAAACTGATCCCACGTCACATACAGAAGCGTCCAAATCGGAACATTGGCGTCTTGCGATGGCAGCTGAAGTTCTTGCATTGCAAAAACAAGGTACCTGGTCGTTAGTCGAACCTCCACTCAACGCTTCTATTCTCGGAAGTCGATGGACTTACAAAACCAAATTCCATACGAATGGCTCCATAGCAAAATACAAAGCTAGACTAGTAGCTCAAGGTAACAACCAGGAATTTGGAACGGACTATACTGAAACATTCAGCCCTGTCGTAAAGCTCTCTACCATTCGAATTCTGCTCGCATTGGCTCTGTACAACAATTGGTCGGTAGAACAACTGGACGTAGCGAACGCTTTCTTACATGGCACCTTGGCGGAAACCATTTACATAAAACAACCTAAAGGCTTTGAAGACAGCTCTCACCCACATCATGTATGTCGCCTAAACAAAGCCATTTACGGGTTGAAACAAGCGCCTCGTCAATGGTACAACACGTTCACCTCGTTCCTCCTAACTCTCGGTTTCTCACACAGTCAAGCTGATCCGTCCCTACTTATTTACCTAAAGGATCAAGTTCAAATTTTCTCCTCATATATGTAGATGATATTCTGATTACTGGAAATAATATTCAATGCATCAAAAATACTTTAGCAAAACTGGATAATGAGTTCTCCATGAAACATCTGAGAGAAGTCCATGAGTTTCTGGGCATTAAAATTTCCAAATCTAACGATTTCTATTTTCTTTCGCAGGCCAAGTATGCACTTAAAATATTACAGCAGGCGAATCTTATGCTATGTAACCCTCTTTCAAACCCAACATGCACCAAGCTTCCACCCACGTTCAATACAGAAACTCTCTCGTCGGATCCTTCTCATTACCGAAGCATTACGAGAGCTCTCCAATACCTCACATTAACTCGTCCTGATATTTCCTTCAGCGTCAATCTTCTCTCGCAACATATGCACGAGCCCCTTCCGCAACACTTCTACCTGTTAAAACGATTGCTCCGCTACATTAAAGGTACGTTACAATTTGGTTTGCCGATCACTAAAACTAATTTGGTATTAAAATCCTTTTCAGATGCGGATTGGGCTGGTGACCCTCTTACAAGAAAATCTACATCAGGTTTTTGCTCCTTGGGTGATACACTCATATCATGGACAGTTAAGAAGCAGCGCACGGTATCCAGATCATCTACTGAATCGGAATACAGGGCACTTGCCGCCCTCACGTCGGACATCATTTGGCTCCGGCGTCTCCTCAAGGACTTCGGCATTCAGCAAGATTACCCCACAAATCTCTATTGTGACAACATGTCGGCTATCGCTTTGGCTAACAATCCGGTTTTTCACTCCAGGACAAAACACGTTGAAATTGACCAAAAATTTCTTCGTGACAACATTCAACAAAATCAGATAACTCTTCATCCGATCAGTACTACGGATCAAATAGCCGATATATTCACCAAGTCTCTGTCCACACCACGATTTCATCTCCTTCGTTCCAAATTGACGGTCACTCAAGACCCATCAATTTGACGGGGCATATTAGAATACACATATATAAATATATATCTGTTGTACTTCTTGTCTTCTAGAATAGTCTTTGGTTTCTTTGTAATTAACCGTTTAGCTCTCTGGCTCTATATAAGCATAGGTGTGCTCTGTAATAGGAAGAAATAATAATAATATACTTTTACTTCTTTAGTTCATGAGTTGTCATTTTCAAGAAGCCTGTACAAGAAGAGTTTCTACACAATTCACAGCTGCCTGAAATGTTTCCTATGCAAATAAGAACTCTAATGCACCCATCTCTTGTTAACAACGAAAGTTGTACTTACAAATGCCTTCCAAGCATCTTCGCCTTTATCGCATGCGCAAACAAGGTCAATTCCAAGTTTTAATCCAATTTCCAAAACGTTCATCTTATCGCTTCATAGATTCAAGAATAAGAAAATGAGTATGAGATTATACTGAAAAGTCAGTACATCGGTCAATCCAGTATCGATCGGATCAATAAGGCAGATGATAAAGCAAAGCCAAGAAAGGGGCAAAATATCGGTTAGTCAATAAAAATCAAAACTATAAGTTTATAAAATAGCAGAACATCGCCCTCCTCAGGGATAGCAAGTCGAAATCACATAGAGAGAGAGAGAGAGAGAGACTAAAGCTCCTGAAAATCCAAATACGAAACACAAAACCGCTCACCTCTGATAGCTATTCCAGAGAGAAAGGAGTGAGGAATCTCTCTCTCTCTCTCTCTTCTGATCGGCGCACCTCCGCTATTGTTCTCGCAGTTGATTTTCCCCTTTTTACTCGATTCTTTCTAGATTTTCTTCGTCAAATATTGCCATTCTCTCCTCAACTTTTGAGATTTTTGAAATTCACATCAAACATTCAACCAAAAGACGAAAGTAGATTCAACCACACTTAACCCTCAAGAATTTTGCCAAGTGTATGATTCAAATTTATCCTCCAGAAAGAACCGAGGATAAGATGCTGAGTAGAATCCCTCCCTCGGTACAGTAAAACGCGCGAAGAGCATTCAGGTAGAAATAGCGGGATGACTCGATCGATAGGGTCACAAGACTGGGGAAGAAGATGCCGTTTGGGTTTGGATTACATTTTAAGGGCTGTTCGGCTGCAAGTAGGATGACCGGATAAGTAGGACTTTATATGGAGGAATAAATTATGAAAATTTATTTAATAAGATAAATATTAAATTGAATGAAATTATAATAATTTATTGGATTATTTAATTCAGAATTTAAAATTTATAAGATTGTAATATTTTATTTTATTAACTTAACCTATATAATTCATAATTAAACTAACTAAACTATAATTACGACAATGTCCTAATTAATTGTTATTTAACAATTTAGTTATCTCATTAAATACAATGATTTCTATTTTATCAATTAACCCCATAAATAATATTTTTGCGTCTTGGAATAATTTGCGGTGGTAGAGAAGTATAAAGTTTAACGTATTAGTTTTGTACGAAGATCCAGCAAACAAACAAATCAAAGAGAGGGTGTGGCGTTCATAAGAGACACCCGGGGTCTAACCCAATTTAAATGAATCACTATTATTTGCAATCGATTACAAATGAGGCCCTTCCATGGGAACAATTATTACGTCCTCCGACCTGATGCAGAGGAGCATCCGGTCGTAGGCAAAAAAACTCGGTACCGTGGTGTACCGAGTTTTTTGAAAAACTCGGTACACCTCGGTACCGCTTTTTTTTTTCCTAGGACCGGATGCTTCTTGCATCCGGTTAACCGAACAAAATAAAAGTTCCTTCCATGGGGAATGGCCTTGGGTTGATGTAGTAAATGTACATCATATTACATGGTGGGATTTGAAGAATTAGTATTGAAATATTAATTTAGTCGGCATAACCATAGTCAGCGGGCAACGTAGGTCAAAAAGAGCATAGTCTGGTGACGGTGGTCCGAAGGACCGTGGTCTAGCGAGGGAGGTCGGAAGGATTGTAGTTGGCGAGAGACTGTGGTCAGAAAGATCGTTGTCTAACAAGAAAGGTTGGAAGAACCATAGTCGGTGGGAGATAGTGGCCAGAAAGATCATTGTCTAGCGATGGATGTCAGAAGGATCGTAGTAGCCGACGAAGGTCAGAAGGACCGCAGTCGGCAAGAGACAGTGGTTAGAAAGACCGTTGTCTGGCAATGAAGGTCAGAAAGGACTGTAGCAGACGACGGAGGTCAGAATGACCATAATCAGAAGGAGACAGTGGTAAAAAAGATTGTTCTTTGACGATGGAGGTCAGAAGGATCATAGTCGACATGAGATAGGGTTCAGAAAGATCGTTATCTGGAGATGGAGGTTTAAAGGACCATAATATACGACGGAGGTCGGAAGGACATAGATGATAGGAGATAGGGGTCAGAAAGACCTTTATATGGCGATGGAGGTCAGAAGGACCGTATTATACGACGGAGGTTGGAAGGAGCATAATCGATAGGAGATGGAGGTTAGAAAGACCATTATCTGGCAAAGGAGGTCGGAAGGATCGTAGTAGGTGATAGAGGTCGGAAGGACCATAGTTGGGAGGAGTGTGGGGGTTCGAAAGTAGGGGTGTCAATATTTGACCCGACCCAAAAACCCGACCCGGAAAATCCTGGTTGGACCCGACCCGTTTGATAAACGGGTTGGTTCGGGTTCGCATATTTGACCCGTTTGAAAAATGGGTCGGGTTCGGGTTGACCTGGCGGGTTGACGGGTTAACCCGGCAACCCGACCGTTTCCACCCGCCTGCCCGCTGCCCAGTGCCCGCCTGCCCGCTTGCGGCGTGCCGAACCCGCTGCCATGCCCTCGTCCGCGGCCCCGCTGCCGCGCCCTCGCCCGTCGTCGCCGCTCAGTCGCTGCTGCGTGCAGCGCGTGCCAACCCTTGAGCAGTCGCGACTCGCGCGTCGCCTCTACCGCGGCCAAGGGCCAAACCCTCGCGCGTCGCCTCTACCGCTCAGCCATTGTCGGGTCGCGGTTCATGTCGGGTCAACCCGGCAACCCGTCTAGGTCGGGTCCGGGTTGAAATGTCCGAACCGTTTGCAAAAAATGGGTCGGGTTCAGGTTGACCCGGTTAGATCCGGGTCGGGTCGGGTTCGACCCGAACCCGACGGGTTGACCCGAATTGACACCCCTATCCGAAAGACTATTATTTGGCAAGGGAGGTCAGAATGACTGCAATAAACGACAGAGGTCGAAAGGACCGTAGTTGGCTGGAGATAGTGATGAGAAAGACTATAGTCGTAAGGCGGTGATCTGAGGGAAATCCGGGTGTTATTCGGTAGTCTAGAGTAACTTTGAATTCTGTCGTTGGCCCAACGAAAGTTAGGGCCTCAGTCGGTGGCTGAGGAGTGATGAGGCAAGAGTGATCTCCAATCTCTCTCTCTTTTTCTCTTGCTTGGGGTGTCCTCCCTTTCAAGAGGAAGAAGTGGTATTTTTATATATTTCCTAGAGTGACATGACCCATAAATAAGAGGAAGATCAAGGTTAAATGGGGAGTGGTTTGGATGGACAACTGATGTTGAATCCCTTGATCGTGAACTGTTTTCTAGATATTTCAAGTTTTTATTGATGTCAGAATTCAACGATATTGAGCTTGTTTTATTCGTCTCATCGAGTCGTTCGATTCGACTATGAGCATGTCATGTCTGGAATCCGTTTGGTAATCCAGATTGTGGTTTGAACCTTTCAACGGAGCTTCGGGTCCTTGATTTGGACTCATTTGGGCTTAGATTGAGTCAAATTTGGTGTCGTTGGGTTTGTATTCTTGAGACGTTCAGTTCGACTGTAAGTTTGCTGAAATCGAAGTTCAGATGATCCCAAATTTAATTTTCAAAGTTTGCAACTTGATTTTTCCTTGAGATTCATGCCCGATCAAGATAATTTTTTGATGATACATCAAATATCAATTTCTTTAAGTTAATATTAATTATTATGGATAATTGAATTTTGTAATTAATGCATTAATATCTAATTTATTTAATTAAATATTAACAATTCCATGCACCAAAAATCAATTAATTAAGGTCATAATTAATATAAGATAAATCCATAATAATTATTATTAGTAGTTGGTTAAGTTAACAGCATAATAATTTTATTCACAAATAATACTAATTTATTTATTTTAATTAATTAGCATAAGTTATTAGAGCCAAATTGGACTCTATATCCATCACAATACACATAATTTAGACAAATATATCTTTTATATTTTTGTTTAACCAAATATCCAAAAGTTTTTTAGGACCAAATTAAATTTTGCTATAAACACAAAGAAACATAATCTCTTTGATTTATTTGTTATTTCATGTGAGATTTCTTGTTATAATAGGATAAGAAGATTGTGATAATATCATTGAAATTGGCGACGTGGTTTAATCGAATAATGATAGCTATGGTTAGCAATTTTAATGTTTAAATAACTTTATAATATATGATTAAAATGATTTTTAATTATTTTTATGATATATATTTATTTTTTAAGTATAATTTATTTATTTTTTCTTAAATATGCTAGTAATTATATAAATAAATACGAAACTTTGCGGCAACGAAGCTTCTCCGTGCTTCGTCGAGGTGTGTCCGGCGAGGCCAGCCACTATACTAGTCACGTTTGAGGTTTTGCCCGCCTCCATGGCTAGGGGCAATCATCAGGGCTACTCGTGGGCCGTGGCCGCCGGACTTAATGCCGCTCTGGCTGCAGTCTCCGCCAAGTTTTTTGCTTCGCTGGTACAACTACTTAATCTCTACCCTCTCCTCCATTCTTCTGCCTCCTTCCAAATCCTTTGCGCGATTATTCACCAGTCTATATATCGGATCGTCCCGCCAGTTCTCCCATCATTTTAAACCTATGATTTAATTAATTTTTTTCTGGCCTGATTTGGGTCGCTTTGATCAGGAGACGCCTTTTGCTTTCATTTCCTTTGATCATATCCACTCTTCTTATCAGACAAGTGTACCAGATATCGATGTAAGAAGGGAGAGGAGTTGCGAGAAACCCTAATTGTGTTAGTAAATCAAGTATGATTGGAGCCTTCGAAGAAAACCTGGCAGAGCTTTCATGCTCAAGTTAGATGAGTCACTGCTGCATATGATGAGTTATTTTTGCTGGGTTGCTTTTTTCTGATTTAAACTGTGGGTAGTTTCTAATTCTGCTTTATTTGTTTAGCTGATAGCTTATCTTGCTATATTGTTCTGTAATTTTCGTAGGGCTCATTTGGTAGCTTGTAGAAGTTTTTGATTTTCTGTTATTTTCATACATTGGACCTCCACTTTAGAGATCAAAGGCAATATCACTCGGTCAAATAGTTGGTGGTTGTTGATATATGTCTTAAAAAAAAACATACTTTCAATTTCATTCATTTTATGTGTGAAAATTAAATCTTTACTTTGAGGGTTTCTTGAAGCTCAAACGCAATCTAATCATATCCAACCAAATGATGATTTCTAGTAAATTTTACATTTTTGTGAAAGATGCTTTGTAACTTCAAGAAACTAAATGGGCCCTGAAAATTTACCTGAATCATGATGTCCTTCATATGGATGTATTATGACTATTTGTATTTGTAACTTAAATCTTTTAATGGAATTTTACCTTCGAAGCTTTTTAGAACTTGAGTGGCTTATGAACTGTATATTTCTTGTGCAACATTGTGCTGGTTATTATGAGCGTTGCTTTATATAGAATTACAATCCACTACTGTTGTAGTTTTGTTATGATTATTAAGCTTATACAAACTTTAGAATGCATTCAAAACATAAACCGAAGATAATTTTATTAGGGAGAATGATTTAACCATCTTTATTCCATTGATTGCCTTTTGGCTTCATATTTGAGGAGGGCCTAATGCAAGGACTGACATTTATGCTCTTCCTGCAGTTTCTTAGATATGGCCTAGTCTTATTCTTCAATGTGACAATGTGGGGTTGCTATATCAATAGCCTTAAAGCGCTTTCATCTCTCCAAGCTACAGTTACAAACTTTGCAACTAACTTCTTATCTTCAGGTGTAGCAGGGTTTTTTCTCTTTCAGGAGTCGCTTCCTTCTCGAGTAAGTTTTGCATCTATATTCATAGACAAAATGTTCTCTGCGATTAAAAAACAATTTAATTTTCTTGATGGCTCCTTTTTATAGGGGATGATTTTTTAGGGTTTCTTTTGGTTCAATCATACTTTTGCTGTATTGTATGAAATAAATCATCATTTTTCCACCCATGATCATAAAGAGATCCAAGGCATGTGGCAAGATTGATTTTGTTTGGCCAAACCAACATCAGATGTATGGTTAGTCGCTTGGGATCCAACAGGTAACGATGAATTATTCAAAATAACAATTTTTGTGTTCTTCTGATAAAGATGCCTTAGTTGGTCTAGAAACAAGATGAGGAAGAAGACATCTATTATAGTGGAATCCACAAATTAGGAAAATGTGTGCTCCTCAATCACCAAACAACACATATTCAATCAATTACAAAATGTCTCGTGTAGTTAAGAGCTCCCAAATCAAAGGCTGATACATGTCCAATTTACTTAATCATGCCCCATTAGTTATAAAAACACTTAGATGTGTTTTGTTTATCTTGTGATTTTTTTTACCCTTCACTAGGTGGGAAATAATATATGATTGCTTATGAATATCTACTATGATGCTTTGTCTAGCAGTGAGTCTTGAAATAGGAGTAAGTATTCCACTTGATTGCTCCTCTCCTTCAAATCTATTTTCCCTTTAATCTATGTTCAACTCAAAGAGTATCAATCAGTTTTCACATCCCAAGTTAATATTTATAACGGTTGAACTTGGGAAGCCTTGAGAATTAGGACAAATATAATGAGACTGAAGTTGAAAGAATATGTCAAATGGCTCAAGATTTTTTATCGGTTCAACTTCTCAATCAAGCCTACACCAACTCTTCTTCAAACTTGTTTTTTTTTTTTTTTTTTTAAATTCTTATTGTAATCCTTTTCATTTTGACGTGTAAAGTGCTAGTTCTTACATCTTCCTATTCAAGGCACAATGAGTAAAACAAAGTATTTTTCTTGGGATTTAAAAAGACCCCTGGCACCATTTATTTTTTTAAAACTCAAGAAGCAAAACCTTTACTTCTCCAAAGATGAAGTCAATAAGTTGAGATAATTGTGTGAAGATAAGGCTTTACCAATTAAAATTGAAAATATAATTCAAATAGAGAAGAGAGGCTCTACAGTTTCTAGTGAAACTGGATGATGTGATGTATGAAGCACGCAATTCATATTTGAAATTCATAGCTCGGAGTACCATCAACTGAACAATTATTTGCTAATTTTTTATGAAAATTCAAAAATATAAACAACCCACGGCAAATGATGATTTAATAATTTTCTAAATCGAGGATATTTAGTTGAAAGTTTAAACCTACAAAAATTCACAAATTGATTTGAATTTACATCATAACAAATTTGATTAAAAATCAAGCATGTTCGCAAAACCAACACAAAATATTTATTCCTTGCATTATGTCCGCTTGCGGTGTATTGTAGATCTGGTTGCGAACATAATGAATAATATTTGTAGCATAGTTTTTACACCTGTCCTTTCTTTGTCTTAATATAATTAGATTTTAGCTAGATGGCCTCATGGGGAATCACTCTCCCATTTATAAATAAGAGCTCTCTTGGTTTCATTTTCATTCGAAGTTCAGTTCTTCGAGTGAGTTCTTGAGGGTTGCAAATGTTTATGAGAGTTAGTTTTATTCTTGCCCATAGACGAGTTCTCTAAATTTATTATATGTCCCCTTTGAGTCCTATTCACTTCATTTTTTCTCATTTTTTTTGTTTTTAATCTCTTTTAATTATTTTGGTTATTTCAAATTTATCTTATCATTTTTATTTGTTATTTATGTTCAATTTTTTCATTTTATTATGTGCGGGTCTCTTATCAGTTTAAATTTTGATAGTGTCCATATTTGACACAAATCACCAAGTCCCTGATATGCTACGTAAAGAGGATGATATATAGATATCACAATGAATGAATAAAAAAAAGAATAAGAGTTCTTGTGTCAACCATTGGAAAATTGGTATATTTGTGCTTTGTTAGTTCATAAATATCACAATGAAATTCTCTGATTTTGGTTTCTATGAATAATGAAAGAAATAAATCTTTTGAGAATACGAATGATGGGTGAGCAAGTCGTTGGTGTTGAAGCTAGGTTTCTTTTCTTGTTAGATTTAAGGGTTTTTGAGAGAAGAGATAATACTGAAGGTTTTATTAAGTTATCTTACTCATTGGATTATTGAAGATGTTAGTGACTCTTTCTATCTTTAACGAGCCCAATTGTTATGCTTGTTTCTGAAAGACAATATGATGGATAAAACGAAATACTTTACTTGGATTTTTTTGTTAGCTTTTAAATGGATAATGTATTGATAAATAATTTAGGTACATGGATGACATTTTGGGCTTTAAGGTACTTGTTTATAAGAATATCTCCATGGTGATCAATATGATGCCCTGACCATGGTTAATTTTTTGTTGTTAGGACAAGAGATATATGAAATAAATTTGTTAGAGGAGTTGATCATATGATATGTAGGTTTTTAATCAATGATATCTAAGTTGGAAATGGGCATTTTTGAGACTTCAGAAGTATGGGAAGAGGCTGTAACATCTGAAAATACTAGAGTGTAAGTAACTGCTTTAGCTATTTTTTCAGGTGATGCTAGAAAGACTTTTTGTCTTTCTGTACCTTCTAAATGACCCAATTTAGTTATTTCCTTAAAGAACCTAAGTACCATTCATGGCCATTTTAGGTTAGTCTATTCATTCATCTGATATGTTGTATGAATGTTTTATATCTTTCTTGTTGGATTTAGATTGCATCTGATGGGGACATCAGAGCATGAATCGGATATCAGAGGCGTGGACGACGATCTACGGCCACGATCGCGTCGATGAGTTTTGAGATTATTTCATGTATTTGTTTTATTATGTTATTTTGTCTATTATTATTAGTTATGCTGTAATTGTTTTTCGTTTTCACCCCTTACTTAAAGGGAGGTTGTAAGTAAGCCCTGAGGGCATTGTTGTCTTTTTATTTTGAGTCTTATGTATGAGGCTATTTATAGCCTCTTTGTTCTCTTTGAAAATTAATGAATGGTAATTATAAACATTTCTTGCACTTGTGTGTTTGAGAGCGTTTGAGAGTTCTTGGAGAGAACTTTGGAGAAATCTCTAGGAGAGGGAAACTTGGATCACCCATCAACATTGGAGACGGCTGGGTTCGTGGTTTTGTTTATTGTTCTTTTCCTTTCAATCCCCTTTCCTACTACCTACTGGATTACCCAATTTCCCCACCACTAAACCATTCACTCATCTCTTTGCCGCCGGCCTTAAGCTTCCCCGGAGTCCCCAAGGCCGCCGATCACCAAACCCCTCCACCTATCCGCCGGCTTCATTCCCCATCACCTCCTCTCCACCGAAACCCATAAGGCCCCCAAACCTAACCGCTGGCCTCGCCCACCTTCCCATCTTCCCTCCTTTTTTTTTTTTAATTTCCTAATATGGATTGAGTGGGATTAGGAATGACTTTGAAATTCAAAATTCAAGAAGTTTGAGATTCAAATTCTTTCCTAAAATATGAAATCTATTTTTGGAAAGTTTCCAAATGCTTGCTTATTTGAATTTAAATTAAATTAGGAGGATCTCTTTCTTCCCTAATTTAATTTCCCACATATAAGGAAACATTAAAGGCTCCCCAAATTCCCTCCCCTAGTCCCTAAACCGCCGGCCCCTCTATTAATTCCCATGGGATTTGTTTCCTAAATCCCACTCTTCACTTAGGGAATTAATTCAAATAAACCCCAAATCCTCTCCTTGGCCGAAATTCTCATGCTCCCTTTGATTTAATTCCTTTCTAAAAGAGAGTTTCTCCCTATGGAATTAATTCATATCTCCCCCACTCTCCTTGCCGCCGCCCCCTCCTTGCCTCTTCTCTCTTCCTTTAGTTATTTTCAACTAAGAAGATAATTAGGAAGTATTGAATTAGATTTCCCTCCAACTCCCCTCCACAAAATCTGAACATAATTTTCCCTAGCCTTCCCCCTCTTGGCCGGCCACCTCCTCTTGCCTTCTCCTACTTGAATTGTTGAAGGAAGGCCCTCTTTCTTGAACGTTTCTTCAATGCAAGCAAAGGATCAATCTATTCAACGCTTCGACGCTTGGAAGAGATCTCTTCTCCTCAAATTGAAACTTCACAAGAAACTACATCAAACATCGTCAACACATCGCCTACTCGTATCCAGATTTTGATAAGGGTGAACTTCTTACCCTTTTTATTTACTTCTCTAATTTCCCTAATCTTGTAGGTGATGGAAATTCACAAGGAGTCGAGCTTCACCTTTGCCTAAGCTTAGTAAACGTAGGATTTTTGTTTCGCCATTGCCAAAGCTTAGTAAACGTAGGATTGAGTGCACTTTATTTGCTTTTGATCTTATTGTTAGATTAGAGATTTTTGTTGAAAACTTTTTTACTTTGCATGTTATTGAATTCCTATTTGTTTTGGATCTCCAAGTATTTGACATGTGGCTTAGCCTAATCGTAGGCACCCCTCTTTTGTTTTCTATCATCGTTTTGATTGCATATAGTGGTAATCTTACATGCTTAATTCAAGAACTCGTGCAAATTCTTATTTCATTCATTTAAAGCATTTAGTTCTACATCAGCATCCCTCGATTCCTAGAAAACTCATGACTAATGGTATATGGATATTATTATTATTGTAAATTAGGGCTGCAAGCGAACCAAACGTTCGACGAGCTACTCGTTATTTGGTTCGATTAAAACTCGTTTGTGATCGTTTAATTAACTAAACAAACAAACTTGAACAATAATTTAAATACTCGATTCTTAAATAAACAAACTTGAACACTAATACGTTCGACTCATTTATGTTCGCGAACAACATCATTTGAAGTTCGTGAACAAGCTCGACATTAAGCTCGATAAGAAGCTCGATAAAAGCTCGATTCGTGTTCGATTTTGAAGTCGTGAATAAGCTCGATAAAAATAATTAATATTTGACTATAGAATTAATAAATATAAATAATCATTGCCTTTGTTACATAGACTATTACTTTTATTATAAATGTGTTTGTTCATAGATATGTTCATGAATGTGTTTGTTTGATAGTTAAAAAAATTCGTTAAATATGTTCACGAAAAAGATCGATAAGCACTAAACGAACATGAACTGAACATGAACACTCATTATTTAAATGAACCAAACATGAACACAAACAATAAAGCTCGAACAAACATGAACCAAACTTGAACAAGCTGATATTAAATGAACACAAACATGAACCCTCACATATTCGGCTCGGCTCGGTTCGTTTGCAGCCATATTGTAAATGGAGAGAGATTTGTTGTTTTGTTTGCAGAAATAAACGAAAGAAATGTAACATTGTAGTGATGAAGGCTACAATAATGGGACCAATTTGTAGGAAGATGTGATGAAGTCTGTAATAATGAGAAAGATTTTAGGCAATGCACGATGAAGACTTCGGTTCTAAAAATGTAGGAGAAAAGGAAGAGAGTGAAACAATTAAGACCTTGTGATTATATTGATGTAATGCTAAAGGTTGCGACTGATACCATTTTAAGAATTAGAGATCAATGGTTGAGTATTTTATTCCAACATATATAGTATTTAATAATTATATAATCCTCGTAGAGTTTACTTAATAAGAAACATACAAAATCAAAGAATACTAAATATATAATAATTACAATAGTTTATTGATTGATGAGTAGGTAGAATAATAATTATAATAGTTCACAGATTGATGAGTAAGTTGTAATGATACCACAAATCAATGAAATGACAATGAAAGGGGAAGATGTGGAAATTTTGGAATCCATGAGACCTATGTTGGTTCCTTATCAATTAATTTGAGCGCTCTAATTAAATCAACAACATGATGATTTCCACCTCATCAATTTATTAGTACTTTTTTATTTCCATTAATTATGTACTAATTTGTTACTTTATTTTATACTAATAACTGATTGTATTGCATCAATAAATATGTATCTCATGTATCATTTGGAGTAAGAAAGTATTATACTTTTTTCTTCTTTTATTTGTCTCTTATTTTAATGTTGTATCAAAGTGAGTTTTGGTATTTACTCAAAGCTTCGTTGAACTCACCTAGGCGATTTAGTGTTTGATCTCCTGATGCAAGTTCCGCTCATGATTTTGTCTAATTTGACCTAACTCAAAGTCTTGTATGTTGGTGCATCACTCAACTTTGCACAAAACATTGTTCAATGTCGCCCTACTGTGTAGAGCCTCACTCGAGCCTTGCAATCTCACATGACCACTCACAAAGCCTCACTATAGGCTCGTGATTTCCACATTGAAGTCTTGCACGTATGTTCTCACCTCGCACCTTCCAATCCTTGCATTTATGCAAGGAGTGTTTCAATTCTTCTTTTAACATCGCGAGTTTGCTTCTTGCCATCACTTTGGTCCTCTCTAAAAACTATGAGTATGGTTAAATGTGGAATGGATTTTGAGAAAAGTTTTTTTCCCCCAACGTCACTTTGAATCATGGACCTATCATTCATGGCCATGTCTACAATCATGAAAGCTTATCCTTAAATCTACATCTTTTGTACACAAATTGAATGTGCAAAACTATTTTTAATGAGCCCAATCAATTATGATGTTCATAAGTGGGAAATGCAAGGATTATCTCATGAGTGTAGTCGTTTCTCCTTATCAAATATTGGCGATAAATTGTTATGTATTTGCTCATTAACACGATGAAAAGTGAAATTGATCAAAATTTTATGTCTTATGTTGTGTCAAAAGAAACTGGGATTCAATAAAAATACCGCCAAGATACTCGGAATAAAAATTGCCCTTCACGATCATTTGACAAGGTGATGTATTTGTTATTCAATATTATAATAATCTGAATAGATATTGGCAATGGTTGAATGTCTTTGATGAACTTGATTGAGAGTGCTTAGAAGTTGCTATCAAGTATTGAAAATTTATTGTGATATATATGATAGCCAAATTTCTTTTTTGATTAAATAAAAATCTTGATGATGTTTGAGGAAATAATATTTGGAATAAAAATTTGCACAAGAATTTGGGAAATTTTCTTGAAGTTTGGAGAGAGGAGTTGAAAAAAAAAATGATGCTAGACAAAGGTAGGAGTGTAAGTGAGTCAAGCTAACTTGTGAATCAGCTCGAGCTTGGCTTGCTTAATGGCTCATGTTTTGAGCTCAATGAGCTAACGAGCCAAGATTGAGCCAGCTTGACTTGACTCCTTAACGCACATGTTAGCTCATTTAAAAAATATTAATATAAAATACGCTTAAAATATATTAGCATTCAACAGTTTAAGTATAAAATTATTAAAATATCTAAATATGATATCTCACTTCATTATATCTAGTGATTCTTTATTAATTCTCATCTTTTCTCTATTTTTTAATAAATGAGCTAAGTTGTGAGCCGATTCAAACTCGTATGAAGCTCAAGTCAGGGTAATTTGAGCTTGGTTCGAGTCGTTTACACCCTTAGACCAAGGCACTCAAATTACTAAAAAAAAAACTCCCCAGTTGCATCAAGAACTCAATGAAGAAAAAGCCCTGGTGTGATCATTGCTTGAGGTTTGAACACACAATAGAAATGTGTTGAAAATTATACAATTAGAAGCCAGGGAAGTGAGTTGTGGCTTCTTAGCTACCAAAAGTGAAACTCTGAAGCTAGTTGCCTCCACAGTTCCACCATTCAGTCAATGGTAAATGAAAATTCTAAAAATGGTGTTCAATCAACTCCAAACCAGTCCCATGCAAGATACTTCTGATATCAGAATTAGATCATACTCATTCTAACAATTGTTACTTTATGCAGTCTGCATAATACTAACTTAACGAAAAAAATTTAGGGGGAAGGTCAATTATTCAAAAAGAAAACATACAAGTTTATATTTCATTGATGCTGACTGAGTTGAGTCCATAACTAATTGAAAATCCACCTATGGCATTCCTTATTTGTGTGGGGAAACCTTGTCACTTGGAATTACAAAAGCCAGGTGGTTGTTGTTAGTTGTAGTCTTGAAGCAAAATTTTGGATCATGGCTTTTAGAATGTGTGAAGGAATGTGACTCAAAAGATTGTTAGAAGATCTAAATATTCCCGGTAAAGAATCAATGATAATGATATGTGATAATAGTTCCAAAGATCCCGTCTATTATGATTGAATTAAGCATTTTTAAATTGATAGACATTTTATAAAGAAAAAAATTGATCAAGTTATCATTCAAATACAATGCACTCAGATAAAACCTCAAATAGTTAGTACATATCCCGAATAAAGTCCTTGATCAATCACAATTTGATAAGCTAATTTTCAAGTTAAGAATAATGAACATATTTTCTCAGCTTGAGGGTTATCCTAAAATCATGGGACCTGGCCCAATTGCAGAATTCACTATGTAACAAATGATACAAAAATTCTTCCTTCTTCATGGTTGAAGAAGAGGAATAGTACACATATCTAATGTTTATACCAAACAATAGGGCCTAATCTTCCCAAAGGATTTTAGAAAACTGGCGTCCACATGCGGGCAAATATACCTAACAATAGGGTCAGATCTTTACAGTATTCAGGAGATGGTTGTGATTTCTTATACTGGTCGTCGGTAAGGATGGTGGTTATCGATGGCTATAGCTAGTGGTGGTCGTCGGCAATGATGGTTGGAAAATGCAAGACTAGTTATCTCTTCTCCTCTCCCTCCCCCCAAATGTGAAGAATGAGGGCCTACTTATAGGTTTTTGGGAGTTGCATGCTCCGTAAATAGGAAGAATATCTAGGAATTAGGAGTGCTTCATCCAACGATCCATATCTTTTTCTTTGATCGTAGAGCTTTCATCATGCATTTAAATGCCTTAATGATATCCGAATTAAGTGATCTTGGGCTCGTTGGATTCGTCTCATCAAACCAATCAATTTGACTGTAAGCATGCCATATTCGGAGATCATTTGATTATTCAATTAATGCTTTGAAGCTTCCAAATATGCTCCGTCCCCTTTATTTGGACCCATTTAGGATCAGATTGAACCGATTTTGGTGTCGTTGGGTACATCTCTTTGAGACGTTTAGTTTGACTGTAAGTTTGTTGAAATTGGCATTCAGATGATCATGAATTTAATTTTGAAAGTTTTCAATTTGAATATGCCTCGAGATTAATGAGGGATCAAGATTATTTTTTGTGACGTAACAGGTATGATGGTAATCTAAATCCAATTTTGACCTTCCAATAAATTGATCTATGATATCTTTGGGAGCAATGTACCTTAGCGTTTTCTCTGGTCTGTGTTTGACTTTTGCTCTCTTCTTCTTCTCCGCCAAAGCACCCTTGTGCTGTTTTCTTTATGCTTACTAAAATCAAATACGAGGAACTTCTTTTTCTTTCATTTAGTCCCCCGTTTGGCTGGCTTAAGTTAGAAAACAAATTGAAAACAAAAGTAATTTTACTATATTCTATTATTTCGTTGCATGCAGTTAGAAATCAGATTTTGTTTCTAACTCTGTAAGACTATAAATAACTCCAAAAAACCACACGAATATCATGAATTTATTTTCACGCTGAAATGTTTGAAAATAAAATAATCATATTTTAAAACTTGTTTTCTATCGACTGCCAACATAATGAACCCTTGCATCTCATTTAGATTAGATGAAGAACTGATGAGGACATCAAAGATCAATGGCTACAATCGTGTCTATTTATTTTCATGTATTTTATTTGTTATTTGTACTTTTCCATTTCTACCCTCACTTGAGGGCTTTGTTTTATGTTTGCCCTAGGGCAATTGTGTCTTTTATTTTCCCTCATGTATTTGGCTATTTAAGCCCTCCCCTTCCTCTTGGAAAGGGATGATGATTATTGATAATGAAAAGTTTTATATTCTTGTTGATCTCTTAGTGAGTTCACGTGATCTCTTAGTGAGTTCATGAGAGGAGAAGCCCGAGGAGGGTAATTCACAATACCCATCAATCTTTGGAAGAGTCCGAGGTTCGCGGTTCTTACGATCTCTGTGTGAGTTCGTTAGTTATCTCTATCTTTCTCGTATATTTTGGTTATCTCCTTTCTCCCCTCTTCATGCACATTCTTCTTCTCCTCCATTGACTACCGTGAGCCAAGTCAAGAGTGGAAGAAACCGAAACCTCCACTAGCATCTCCACCCTAGCTCCACCCGCCGGCCACCCTAGCTCCATCCGCCGGCCACCTTGCCACCGGCCTCCCCCCTCGCCGCCATTTTTCCCCTACGCCTTCCTCCCCTAGCCTTCCTTGGAATTTGAATTTCAAAATTCAAATTCTTTACAAATTTGGAAATTCCATTTATGAAAATTTTTCGAATGAATTCAAATTATAAATTAAATTAATTTGAATTTATTTAAAATTTTCCTAGTCATCATCCTTGTTTGGAAACTCCCTCCCTCTCTCCCTAGCCCCCTCTCCCTCTAGCCATGCCGCCAGCCACCCCTATTTGGACTCCCCATTAATTATGCAATTAACTCTTCATCTTATTTGAAATCCTAATTAAGTCCAAATAAGTTTTCCCTCCAATTACACTAAAACTGAAAATAATTTCAGTTTTAAACTCCCTTTCCCCTTGTTTTGTTTCTCTCTCCAATTACATTAATGGCCTCCCATTAATTCCCATAACCCCTCATTACCTGCTGCCCCCCCTCCTTTGAAAATCAATTTGATTTTCAAATTATTTCCCCTCACGTCTCCTCACTAAAATTCAGTTTCAGAAAAACTAAAATTTTTCTCAAGTCCTTTCTCCTACCCGAGCACTTCCCTGGAATTGGCTTGAGATCTCCACCCAACTCCTCCCTTCAATTCCAGAAATCTGATTTTATGTCAATATAATTCCTGGATGTGGCCGTGAATTACAGCAGCCTAAGAGTAATGTTCTGCCTTCTCCAGTAAGCCCTGATGGCTGCATAAGCCTCACTTGACAGGACAAACTGCTGTCCCATTGTGTTAATTTGCTGTCAAACTGCTGTTGGGAGTATTTGGAAGACCAAAAGGGGTTTTCCACCAACAATTGCTGCTGCCTACGCATCTCCAGTTGTTGTCCAGTCGATTTAGTGGCTATCTTCTTGCTGCCCTGCTGTCCAAGAAGTCAAGGATCACCTTCCTGAATGTCTCCCAGCTTTGACATTGTTAGTTGTTCTTCATCCATTAGTACCTTGGTGATCAAACGGGAAGCTTCATAAGCTCTCGTCTTTGGGTAAACTCTTCCCCCGGCTCTTTTATCTTCGAAGTGCTTCTCAGTTGTGGTAGTAGATTCATGACGATCACATTAATTCTTCTCCGCTAAAACCTAGTAATTAGAAGAGTTGTGTGAGGGACCTTTCATAGACTAATCTTATTGTTAGTTTTGGAATTTATTGTTGGAACGATCCATGTATGCAATGTCGGATTAAGTTGGCTGTCTTTTTGAACTTAACTTTTATTCTTGTGATTTAACCTAAGCTAAGTGCCTTTTAATATTTATCTTATCGTTCAATTCCGCATAAGATCTTGCCTATTATTGCCTCTAAATCTAAACGTGCAAATTTTCATTAAGAAAATCATTTTCGCATGAGATAGTTTCACATCAAGAACAGCTACGCATTTATCTACTTTCTTCGCGGAAAATGCAATCTTGGCCGCTTACTAGGTCTCTTCTATAGGCTGCAGTTCTTCCCTGAAACATTTGACCATGGATTTGGCTCTGGCCCATGCGCGAATCTAGATTTTTTTTTTAGTAGGGTCATTATAATAAAACTTAGCTTTATTATCTTAAACAAATTGTAATTTGGCAAAATATTGGTGTTGATTCAAGAATATCTCTGGTATCTTCTTTTAAGAGCGTGACACATATTTTTTAATTTCTTCTTTTACATTTTAATTCTTTTTCATATTTTATTTTTTTTGCAAATGTTTTGACCATATAATTGTTCTTTCATTTTATGGAGCTCTACCATCATTAAAAGCTCTTGGTATTTCAGTGGTTTGCAGGTGCATTTTTTATCATCATTGGGGTTTTTATCCTCAGCAAATCAAATATTGAAAAGAAGCCAAGCCAAGATTAAGAACAGCAGATTCGTAAAACTTGGTTTTGAAGACAGATAGCTTCTGTTAGATTGTGCATTTTATATTGATGACTCATATGGATTTGAATTTTTAATATCGTTTCAAACTAGAGCACATAACTCATTTGTACTTATAATTGGGTCTAGTGGATGTTATGGATTCAAATCCCAAAAATTCTTGAGGCTCAAACTTAGTTGATATTAATTATTTGCGAGATTGTGATAGGCCATTATTGCAGGTTATTGCTCTAACTTTCAAGTCTTGGGAGGCTTGCTTGTTCTTATGAAAAGTGCTTCTGATTTGAGTAAGCAAAGATATTGTTTTTCCCTCAAATATGAATGCCTCTTTAAGTTATTGACCTCGTAAAATGTAAAATTTTATTTTATTTAGTTAAAAATGCTTGATTGATTTGTTACTCTTTCTTTTTTTTTTCCTAGAACAATTGTTCTCTTTTCATGTTCTTATTTGTAATGATGAGAAAACGTCGTCAGAACAAAAAAAGTATATGTCGAAGTAAATGCATTTAAAAAAGATGAAACACCAGCACAAAGTGATCAAGTTTTATATGATTTAATTCAAGTTAAATTTATATTCACGACGGCACAAAATGGAGATCCAAATCTCACTGCAAACTCAGTCCAATAATCAATAAAGAGTCGAACACTTTATATAAACATATATTAAGTGTATATCCTACCATGAGAAGTATCGATGTTTAGCTTGGTTTGGTAGGCGAGTACAGTTGGGAACGTCCAACTCGTGCTTGATTACCCTCGAGCGGCAGCACCTTTTAAGTTGGGTCCAATCAAGTGCGGGTTAGGAGGTTTTTGGGGTGGGTGCCTTCTAGGTTAGTCGATGATTAGTCACGCCGCCAAGCACACTTTCGGGGGTGACAGCAGATAGATACCATGCTCCCCTAAAAAAAATCTCCTATGAATTTAGGATTTATCCTCAATTTTTTTTTTTTTGATTTATCCTCAATTAAATCTATTGATAATATAAGAAATATGACATTTATACCTTTTAGGAGTATTATTTGTATCAAACAACGGCAACAACAACAAGTCTTTATCCTAGGTTGGTTACAGTATTTGCCCCCATTTCGTCAAAATCTATTAAATCGACACATTGGATGAAATAACCTAAATCATTCGTTTCTCATTGGATGATCTAGTCCTTAGGCTACCTTGATTGGCCAACTAGGCTAGAGTTGGTCGAGACTGCTAACGACTACTAACAACAGTGGTTGATGGTCACCTTTGGTGGTGGTCTTTGATTGGAAAACATAGGACATCTCTTCTAAGCTCTCAACGTCGGAAATTATTGGGTTCGAATCAGGTGCAACCACGTTATTTAGTACCGAGCAGTACTGCGCAGTACTGAGCTTGGTACCGCTCAGTATCGAGTAGGGAGTGATGTGATGCATTTTCATTGGGCTCTGGATGGCGTACGCGATCCGAACCCAATAATTTCCCCTGTATTTCCGAAAAAAATATCAGATCCAAATTAAGGGCCACATGAAAACAACAACATAACTTACACATTTTTTTATGTAAATATTCTTCGCATGAGGATGTCTTTATACCAAAAATGACTCATGGTTTCATGGTCCGTGGAGATCTTAATGATTTTGGAAGCTTTGAACTGGTTTCCATTGTTATAATGCGAAGGTAAATCTCGACTCTTCTTGTTGAGAGAGGTTCGTCTCCTTCGACCCGTAGACCAGTATGGGGCAACGACTGAAAGCAAACACTACAAAATTTAACCTACATGAAGTGCATGTAGAATATAATAAAGGAGTCGTTCAATTCAGTCCAGTTCAACCCATTTCGGGTGATTCAGCTTCAAAACATGCTTAGATTTGTGTGATTTTGGTGCTATGGGATTTATCTCATCAAACCGTATTGTCTTGAGAGATATATATATATATATATATATATATATATATATATATATATATATATATATATATATATATATATATATATATATATATATATATATATATATATATATATATATATATATATATATATATATATATTCTGAAATTGGAGTCCATATAGCTTATGAAATAAATTTTATAATTTCTGAACTTGATTATTTTCATCCAGAAAATTAGAAAAAATCACATTTAATTGAATTAATTTTACGAATCATATTGGTCAATGATAGCAACTAGGGGTGTAAGTGAGCTAGCTTGTTCGATGATAGCAACTAGGGGTGTAAGTGAGCTAGCTGGTTCGAGCTCGACTTGTTAACGAGCTTGCGATACAGGATTATCGAGTTTCAAGCCCGAGAAGAATTTCAAGCTTGTTGTATTATTGAGCTCATGCAAGTTTGATCTAGATGATACTTGGCTCGATTAATCGTCGAACGGCTTGTTTAAATGTGAAAGGAGGAAGGTGAACTGGCGGTAGGCGAAGCACGGGTGAATCATGGAAGGCATCTGCTCTTGCGAACCGTGGAAGGCTGTGGAAGGATTGCGAGCTGCGCACGAGCTTGTTTTTAGTGGCATGAGTTGAGCTCAACTCGAGTTTGAACTTGAGATTTGGCTCTCGAATCGAGCTCTAGTTAGACTCAGCTCGACTCATTTGCACCCATAATAGCAACTAGCCTTATTTTTAAATTTTCTATATTTTTATATTTGAACATGCATTATCCTATATATTATCGATACAAATCGTCGGTGTCTCCTATAGATATATTGTTTCCCAGTGACATATTTAGGAGTGCCAAAATCAAGTGGCGGGTCGGGTTCGAGTTGAACCCGATATTGACCCGCTATCATTTGACACGACTCAATCCCAACCCGTTTTTACAAATGGTCAGAAATTGCAACCAGGACCCGACCTATCGGGTTTCCGGGTTGACCCAACCCGACACAAAAACACTGTGCGAGAAGAGCGCGAATGGCAAAAAATGGTTACCATGGCAACGAGCGAGCTCCCTTCGGACCATCGTCGTTACTTCAGATTCTGATTCTTAGTTGTTTTGACTTCCGACCCAACATGAAGGAACGCCGTCGAAGGAGGCGAAGAGGTCTTCCGACCCAGCAGCTCCCTTCAAAGATGTTTATATTCGCAACGAGCGAGCGAGCTCTGAAATCCATACCCTCCTGTCGTCGTTGTTACTTTTGATTCTGATCCAAGGATGAGTTTTCGTGACTTCTGATCTGATAGGAAGTAACGTCGTCGAAGGAGGTGAAGAAGTCTTCCAATCCGACAGCTCCCTTCGAAGATGATTACCTTCGCCACAAACGAGCTCCCACCGAAGTCCAGACGAACCAGACCCTCTCGTTGTCGTTACTTCCGATTCCAATCCAAATACAAGTTCTCGTGATTTCCGAACTTACAAGAAGGAACATCGTCAAAGGAGGCGAAGAAGTCTTTTATTGACTAGTTCAAAACTTTACGACGTGCATAAGTAAGATTGGTTGAGGCGTGAGTATCGGGTTAGATCCGGATCAACTTCGAGTTAACAGGTTGACTTGGACCCGACCTGATTTTCGTACGGGTTGAAATTTGAAACTCAAACCTGACCTGTTTGCCAAATGAGTTGACCTTAAATCAGAAATTCCGGGTCGGATTCGGATCGAATTTTTGAGTCGCGACAAATATTAACACGCCTAGACATATTCCGAACTAATCTCACAACAGCTTAATTAAGCGTTATCAAGCATCATACTAGCATTATAATAATGATATGATTAACTAAATTAATGTGTAACATCTCTATTAAAGTCGTAAGTTCCATCTCTATTAAAGTCGTAAGTTGGTGCACAAATTACATCAACAGCAAGAAGATAGAAGTCATACCAAAACAAGAAAAGAATCTTGTTTATAATTTGAAATTTTAAATTGTATTGGTAAGGCTGATCTCTTTTCAGAAAAGCAGTGCAACCAATGTTTATAATATTTAACAAATTATAAAGCATTGTGATAGATCTCCAAAGCTATATCTTCAATCTAAAGCAAATGTTAATAGAATATATAATAGGAGCTAGAACCGTGAGTGATATATATTACACAAATCTTACTTGATTTCCAAGTTATGATCAAATACTTGACTAATCTCGGAGCTTTTAAGCTACATCTTTTTAGTACAAAAAATTTTAATTTTTGTAGTAAAAAAAATATTTTAAAAAACAATAAAAAAGCTATCCCAAATGAAACTTAAATATTGAACAAAGTTCAAATTTTAAATGTAAAGTGAGTTTCAATTCAATGCTAGCGACTTGTTAAAGCTGCAGGTTCATCTTTACTTTGGGTGTAAAACCTCAACCGTTAATTTAAATCTGAGTGATCCTGACTAGAATGGTTCTTTCAGGGTTCAACTATGCAGTACATTTTCAGGTTTACAAGAAACCCACGTTGTAGAAGAAATTATTTCGTGCGGAGTACCGACAATGAGAACCGTTCGGATTTGTTGCGTATTTATTGAGTATTTGTTGCATATTTGCAAATACTCGGTAAATAATTTTCAGTTGTGAATATTACTGAGTATTTTGTGAGTATTCGTGGATGATATTTGTTAAATTTTAACTAATTTATTGTGTTTTTACTATGTATTTGTTGATTATTTACAAATACTTAGCAAATATTCAGTAAATACGCAATAATCCAGACAATTCTTTCTGTCCACTTTAGAGTGGACATGTGAAGGAGTATATATTCGATGAATCTAGCTGCTAATACTATAATGCACAGCTATCAATTCCAGAAAGGCAGCTTGTTCAAGTTTCATCAACATACATAAAAAAGGTTAAAAGGGCACATGAGAGAGAGAGAGAGAGAGAGAGAGAGAGAGAGAGAGAGAGAGAGGGTCCATGTCTTGCTATATTTAGTAAGAAAAACGACTGGAAGTCACATTTGTTACTTTTACCATGCAATCTATTTTAGAGAGAAGACGTAGCCAGTCACTGCTATCAATTAGGTAGCGGCAGTTGAGCAGGAACCATCAGTGGCTTTTGTAGTTAATTCTTTCTTTACCATGCAAATCTCGCAGCCAATGCTAGGACTGCAAATTTTCTTCCATAATTGATTGTTCTTATTAACTCAGATTTTAAGGTCTAGTTCAACTGAAATCAGACTCAAGACATCACTCGCAACAAATTTGAAGGTCTTCATCAACTGCACTAATGACTTGCAAAAATGGACAAATTACTTTATTGTTGCTCCATCAAATATGTCTGAAAGCTAAAACGATTATTATGATTTTTTTATTTTTTTTTGGAAATGGGATATCTATCCGCTGTCATCCTTGAAAGGGCGTTTGACTGCATGACTAATTCTCGGCTGAGCAAGAAGAGGCATACACCCCAGAAATCACCTGTCCCGCACTTGATTGGGCCTCACTTAAGAGGCGTTGTGGCTCGAGAGGAATCGAGCACGACTAGTTGGGAGTTCGCAATCATACTTGCCCATCAACCAAGTTAAGCAGCTGTGAGCTTTTTGAATTTTTAGCATGCATGAAAATTTTGTCCATGTGAAAGGGACCCTTTCTATATTTTTGAAGCAAATGGGTCACGCTTTAAGTGCAAGCAAATGGTTCTTGATTGATACGGGTTTGACACTACAACAGTTCGACTGAATGCCATGCAGTATGAAGCAGCTTAATTAAAATTTGCTAAAAATGAAATTTAGATGATTTAAAAATTTATTCTAGAAGCTCCTTATTTGGATACTAAAGAATTTTAAGATTTGGCCATTTACGTTAAGATTCGTATTTATTCAAATGAGTTTTTCCGGTGAAAGTCCATTTAAAAATCTGGTTTCTTGTATCTATTCTACCAATCAAAATTGTTGAATATATTCTATACATTATTAAACTCTTTGAATGCTGATCCCATACCATGCATTGAGCTTCTGCTTCTACAAATATCGTTGGTTCAATAATTTCTACAAAGGAATTGTTCTAAGATTTCATTTGGGACAATTTTCTTATTAGTTTTTAAAATAGTTTTCTAGTATAAATTTTTAATTCAAAAAAATTTTTTGTACTAAAAATTTATTTTAAAAGTAGCAAGAAAGCTGTCTCAAATGAAGTCTAAGACTTTATTTAGGATGCCTTTCTTATTGCTTCTTGAAGTAGTAAAAAAGCCGTCCTAAATGACGTTAAGGCCTCATTTGGGACAGCTTTCTTACTACGTCTTAAAGCAGCTTTCTAGTAAAGTTGATTTTTACTAAAAAGCTATAAAAAAACAGTAAAAAAGGCGTCCCAAATTACGAAACTAAGTTTCCAATAAAAAACAGCTCTTCAAATGAAGTCTAAGGCTTTGTTTGAGACGTCTTTTTTTCTGCTTCTTAAAGTAATTTTATAATACATAAAATTTAATTTTTGTACTAAAAAGTTGTTTGAAGAAGCAGAAAAAAAACCGTCCCAAACTAAGCCTAAAACTTCGTTTTTTAAAGACAGATTTTTTACTGACTTTTAAAAAAAAGTTTTTTAGTTTTAAAAAAGTTTTAACAAAAAAATTATTTTAAAAAACAGTATGAAAAAAGTCTCAAATGAAGCCTAAGTATCCCTATGAGTACAACCAAAAGCTACTCTTGTTTAAAAATGAAGAAAGAACTTCCGGTGCTCGTCTGAATTCCCATAATTTAAAGCAATTAAGTAAGGTTGTTAGCATGACAGACTATCTATCGGCATTATAATATTAAATGAAAATCGTTAGTTATAATATAGTTTCGTTCTCAAGACTTTGACCATTATCATTTTATGAAAAACAAACGTAAACAGCCTAACGCATAGTTGGAGACTCACATGGTCGCTATATTTCCAAGAGTCATTGGACAATCGGTTGGAGGACAAAAAATTGATGTGGAAATTTCTATAATAGGAATGATGGGTGTCACTCAGTACACATTAAGATTTGTGTGGATGAAAATGATGGATGGAGATCCTTCATTCCAAATTGTAGGGATTCTGTATGTAATTTTGTCCCTAGTGAGTATGCCATGTGAGTATTTATGATGGCCAGCCTTTCATTGGTGAGTGGGAGATTCTAGTATGATAGGAAATTTTTTTTTTTTTTGCTCAAGGAGTGGTTTATTATGATGTATTAGTGGAATAATATGAAAACAATAAACAATTTTTTTTTTTAATTTTTTATATTGGATTTGAAGTAAAATGAATGTAAACTATTTTGCAATTAAATTTGCAATACTCAAGAATGATCATTTTTTTTTTTTATGAATTTTGACTTTGCCCAAATCAAATAAATTTGGAGTATAGTGCTACTATATAAATTAACGTCTTCACATTATCCATAAAGCTGTCGACAACCCTAAACTGCATTGTCATGCTCATGTTATGATAACCTTGTATTGCACTACCGTGCCTTTGTGATGACCTTGTGCTGTACTATGATGCCCGTGCAAAATTTTTGACCCCCTTCAAAATTCTTAGCCATATTGTTGAAAGAAAGAGAGGATAATATAAGAATATTTTTTTCATATAGGAGATTTGATAAGAAAACATAAGATGAGTGTAGTGAGGTACGAACAAATAGTTAGTTTAGTAGTTTCCATAACTAACCATCACCAGCATGCTAATCCTACACTAACCCTAAGTACTCTAACCATCTTATAACACCATCCTTCTTCATTTTGAATATTGGCATACCACTTTTCTCGAGGGTTGTATCACTCATATTATAATTCCTTTGACCAAATATTGACATAAAATATTAGTACAATTTGAGTGGAGAACATAATATCAAGATAATTATCAGGAGTTGAAGAGTTATTTTGTACCAACACTAATATTGATTATTTCATTTGAAAAAGTATTTTAAGTATTTAACGATTCTTTAATAAAAAGAATGATAAATGTTTTGATAGCCTATACATCTAAATAATTGAAGTCACATGAGAAGAATTATTCAAGCTAGAGCTAAATTTGACTATGTATGCGTTGAAGATTTGGGCACATAACTAAAAGATCTAAGGCATGAGATATACAGTAATCATAAAAGTAATTTGAAGTACATTTTAACTCGAAAGTATTTGAATATGAGACATAGGAGATTGTTATAATTGATTAATCATTAAGATATCAATATTTAGTATAAGTTTAATAAGGCTAATATTATTACAAATGTTTTGAGTTAGAAGCACATACAAATGGCAAGTTGTGTCATTACTAATGAAGATGCACTAATACTTGAAACGAAAAAGTTTGCGCACAAAATAATTATGGCAGTTAATGTCGATCATGGATTATTTTTGAAATCTTTAGATCCGCCATAAAATTGCTTCTATATGCCTTACAATTTCAAATCATACTCCTAATAGAGTTTACCTGAGCATACCTCATTGAGCACAACTAACTTGTCGAGGACTTAGATTGATTAAATAGAGCATGCAATATGCTTCTGCTCTAAAAGATGCCTTATTAGCTAATTAAATTATGCTATTCTCTAATGGGTTGCTCCACCCCAACATTACCCCAACTTAAGTAATGCATGATTGCCCTAGTAAACTCCCCTGAACTTAGCCATTAAATCCAAAATTAAATCTCTAAGAAATCTCCATACTAGTAGCTAAATTACACAAAATTTACATCCCAATTACAGTATACTAAAGGGCTTAATTAACTTAATCTCCAACAACTTATGTGAAAGGTTATTATCCTAGTTCTTACAAGTTAATCAATCTATAAGTGATTCCTACAATATTACTCTACTAACTTGTTAGCTAAAATGTCAACCTTCTTATAAAGCAATCATTTGAGAGTCTACTTATTATGTGATCCCTTAAAGAAAATGACTGCACCTATCCGAGAGGATTATCCTAACAATCAATTTGAGACTCACATCAAACCCAACACACTTATCCCTAATTGATGGCTTGTTGGTTGGGTACTTAGCTACTTATGTTTGAGGACCTCCTAACTAATCTACCAACTATGTTCTAACATGATTTGCCATCATTCACAGAAAAATAAAGCCTGCTCACTACCCGTTTATTGATGATGGGTAAAATGTATACCAATTATAACTAGTGGGAATATTAACTCCATATATATATATATATGCCCATATGACTTGCTCAAGTATATGCTTAATAAAAACCTGTCAAAACCTTGTCCAACTCAATCATCTCCAAGCTAGCTTATGAAAAAGTTTTAATATATCAAGAAAAGAGTAATTTGGGAAGAGGCAAAATGATTACTTGCTCTCAAATATTTGATTAAGAGAGTATAAAGGTCATACCTAATATGCAAAAAATATGTCAAGCCATTAATATATGTGTTGCAAGTGAAGCCAAAATATGATTGGATGGGCAGCACCCACATGAAAATCTATAGAGAAATTAAATTATTACTGCTTTTCTTTAATGAGGAAGCCTCAATAACATGGGCTAAGAAAGTTCTCAAAATTGGTTAGAAAGTTATGATAAGTCAAAAGATGATTTGCATGGCCCTACTCTAGTACCATGTAATAATCCTATTTTGAAGAATATGAATTTCCAAACTTTCCAAAAATTTTGCCTGTGGGAGCACTACGGTGTTGGGTAGAGCGGCAGCTTAGCATTGAGCTCTCTGGAATTTTGGAAATTAATTTAGCACGACGGTGTCTGGGGTGATGTTGTGGGCTCCCAAAGGGAGTGCTGCAACACTGGGTATTAGGAATCACGATGCCATATACTAAAAATAAATTTTTATATATTTTAATGTAAATGTCCATGTCACCCACCATCCCTCTCCTCTCATTCTCGTTGCTTGGGTGGGAAAGGAGAAGGAGAAGAGAGAGAAATCTCTCTAAAGCTTTTTCATCCATCATTCATATTGTGAAAGTTGATTTGCTCGTAATAAGTAACCTCAACTATGCATCTATTTTTAATAATTTTGAGCAATATATTTCTCTCTCTCAAAAAATGATAAAAATATAATATTATCTATTTTAGTAAACTTTTACCACATAACTTTGGATATGTGATATATATTATAATTATGGATATTTTCACAGTGATATTTATGAATTACACCAAGTAATTATATTGATATTTATGATTTTTAGAAGTTGATTCATATTTTACAGAATGACCAGCATTTTATAAACCATTGCATTTTATATATGAAAATGATACTACTAATACATATATACATAATAAGTGCAGCATTTACATATAAATAAAGAAGATTGTTTGTTAACACTATAATTAATGTGAGTTCGTTCTTATAATATTACTATCCTATACAAGAGGATTGACCAACTTCATAGTGGTTGGCCCTGAAGTTGACTATCTTTGATGAGATGATTTGATCGAATTTCTTCTAATAAGTTCATGTACTAAAAAGACCTATAGCCAATCTAGTAATCTTAGACTCAAACCAGATGGCTTTGCATGTATAGTGGTAGATCCTTACAGATACTTTAGCACATTACCAAAGATTGATAAATGAGCCATGTAATCTTTAAGGCTTGGCCTGAAGCTCAATAATCCTCATTTGAGTGCATTTTGGTCATTTGGTCAATCTAAGTATAAAAAACTCAAGCCATATCACCTTTAAGTCACTTACCATGCAATCATGCCTCTAGTAAATAATGAGAGATAAATGAACTCTATGCCTCAAATGCAGATCTAATGAGATGATTTGATTGATTGAATGGTTTTGACACGAGCCTCAATGATACTATGAATTGAATATATGAATTTATTTTAGAAATTTGGCACTAATGCAAATAAGTTTTTTTTTAAAGTTAGTCTATGATTCAATAATAATTTTAAAACAAGTATAAGATGTAAGAATTAGAAGGATCATTATCTATTCTAACTCACATTATATGAAGATAGAAAATGGCTGGAATTACAAATAAATTATTCCTCAAGAGGCTTATAAGCTTCTAATTATATCTAAATTGATAGTTAAGTAAACAAAAAGTTATCATTATTTTAGAATATAAATTTTAACTGAAGCAATCAAATTTAAAATATCCCTGAATATATCTTCGGTCTAATCCGGCCGAGCTCGACCGGAAAAAACGGTCGTTACAGTGGTGGACCCGACTCCGTTCTAGAACCAGGCAATTCTATAAGAATAAAGGCAGCTCACAGCGCTGCAAAGCAAATTGCTCGAACAAATCAAGAATTTTGAATTTTATAATTATATAATTATATAATTATCCTCTGTAAAGTATGCAAGATATAAAAAAATAAAAAGATGGGGAGACAAATGCAAAAAGGAAGAAAGTGTTTCTTTGAAGAAGAATCCCTTCCTCGCCAGTTGCCAGCTTCTCTCGGTTGCCGCCAAGAATATATATTTTTTTGTTGCTTTGGAGAGGTAATTTAAACAAGTTTGGGGAGATAATTCTTCCATCAAGCTTCCAATTCCTGGATGACTCTTCGACCACAAGCTTTGATCAGAATCCGCTATCTTGTCTGCTTCTTCCCATCTGATCGGCTCTGCATTCCCGCTCCAAGAAATCTCCTTAAGCTTCTTTTTCCCGCCATGTGAACCCTAACCCTGCTTTCGCTAGCTGAGCTCCCCACATGGCTAGATTCCAGTTCCACCTGGGCTTCCTCTCATCCTCTCCGCTTTCCCAGCGGGCTTCCGTCGAGGAGGCAGAGGACGAAGTGGTTGAGAGCGAGTGTGGCAAGGTTATCTTGTCTCCGCTGATCGCGCCGGCCGTGGAGGAGAGCGGAAGGGACGGGAGGGAGGGACGGGGTCAGCAGTTCTCCATACTGGCGACTGTGGCGGCAGCGCTGCGGAAGTCTTTAGTGATGTGCAGCCTCGGTGCCGGAGAAGAAGGTGCTGGAGCTTCCATAGACGTCGGCTGGCCGACTGATGTTCACCACGTCGCCCATGTCACGTTCGACAGGTTCGATGGGTTTCTTGGTTTGCCGATGGAGTTTCAGCCCGATATCCCCAGTAAAGTTCCAAGCGCCAGGTGCGTAACTGCTGTTCTATTAACGGTCTTTTCTTACAAATTACTGCCTATTTTGGTTTCATTTTTTTTTCCCTACTTATTCTATGATTTCGGTTTGCGTGGAACCCGGGAGGAGGTTCTTTCTTGTGGAATACTGGACTTCAAAATCTGATTTGGGGCATCCTTACAGAAAATCAACCAGCCTGTAGTCGCTGGTATTACGGTTGCAATTCTCTTGAGATTCAATGGAGACGCGTCGCTGACGTTTCATATAGAATTTGAAAGTCGAATTCAGAATTTTTACGGAAACAGGATCGAGCTTGTCTGAGTTAGAGGGTGATGGATCTAGCCTTATTTTTGGATAGAATGAAGAAGAATATATGTGTGCTGTTTGATTCAGTGTTTCCGGTGAAAAGTACCAAGCCTTACAGTAAGGTCCTTACCACAGTTTCAGATTGAGCCCAAGGGTAAAGATTCAAAGATTTCTTTAGTGATTTTGGATTTACAAGAGTGTCAATTGATTCCTTACGCAGGAAAATGTCGAGTTGAACTGACCCTGCAGCAAGATATATATATATATATATATATATATATATATATATATATATATATATATATATATATATATATATATATATATATATATATATATATATATATATATATATATATATAGAGAGAGAGAGAGAGAGAGAGAGAGAGAGAGAGAATGTTGGCCCCGAAGTACAGGATTGCCTCATAGATTTCCCTCTATTCTGGCCCCTCTCTTTCCCCTTTTCCTCTTATTTTATGTTTGAATGAAGGGGTGTCTCTTCATTAGAATTTAGTTGTATAAGTATTCCTTTGGACTGAAATGAAAGATTATTGTGATTCTTACTTGTTTTGCAGTGAATTCCAAGGAGACTAGATGATGCATTACCAAGACAAAGTCCAATGAAAAGTTCACAAACTAAGACTCATCCTTAGAATTTGGGTCAATCATCATGCAAACTTATGTACATCCTATAATACTTTTAAAACCATGATAGAATAATTTAAAAGCTTAATTTAAGGCACCTTGATCGGTAGGTGGGCTATACAAGTGAAAAAAGATAAAAAACTTCATAAATTGATTTCTTTCAAGACCACTTTACTTATCATTTGTGGCCAATTTGAATTTTCATGTATTTAGAAGCTTTTAATTTAATTTTATTTCTTTTATTTTCTTTCTTTTAGTATTAGGACATCTCATCAATTAATGTAATATTATTTTATTGTCTTTTAAGGCTTTCCAAAATTATCTAGGTTTGAAAGATCTATAAATATGACATTGCTTTGTACTTTTGAATCATTGAAAAAAAAAAAATAGTTTGTGTATGCAAATTTCGTATAGAAAAGCTTGGTGACTATTTACTCATTGGTGAAGCTTGATGACTGATCCTCTAGGTTTTGGTGAGTCCTTAGTTATCTCTTATCACCATTTTTTTCTCTTCTTTTCTGACACAATTTTCATCTCCTCTATTTAGTCTCAAGCTTAGCTTCCACATCTCTCATAACCTTTCAAGACATGAGCTCCCTAAAAATCCTAGTATACCATAACCAAAGTTCTAATATATAGAAACAATTTCCTGTTGTAAACAACCAAAATAAAGGTTTCATAACTTCTCAATTACTGATCCAAAATCCATAAAAATACCATCATTAGTTCTTTAACATCCCAAACCTTTGATCTGATGTCAGGTGGACATCAGATCATTTTCCACCATTCTAGCTCTATCCACAAGCTTAGAGAAATCTCAGATGTGAAACATAATTAGGGGTTGCCTCAAACTGTCTCTCAAACCTTGCAGAAAATGATAACAACTTTTTTCAGGGATGTTGACTAACTGGTGGGGAGCATATCTGGCAAGAGCTTTAAAATCTATCTCGTACTGCATCACCATCTTGCTCTCTTAGACCAACCTTAGAAAGGACCCCTGCATTTATTGTTGGCAGATGACAGCACACACTATGATGTGATACCACATGCGAATGAGCTTCTTAAGAAAATTAAAAGTGATTGACAATGGAATTACAATTAAGAGCTTATTGAGATAACAAGTAAAATCATTAAAGGTTCTTAGTTGTTAACTTGCTTAGGCGAAGGAGTACAAGTAGATTAACCAAAAACTCATGGATAACCAAGGATAGTAGCAATACCAAAAGCTATTAATCAACAATCCGTAATTTAATAACAAGAGTTTCACCTTGGGGATTGATCACTCAACTACACTAGGCTTAGCGGGAGAAGATCTTCAGCACACCAAACGATGCCATGAGGAAGGTTGCAACGCCGATGGTCTTGAGCCACGGAAAGGTCGACGGTGGTGGAGAAGACACGGACGGATAGCCGTTGACGGTCCACGAATAGTCCTCGAATTGCTCGTCGATGACGTCTACGAGCGTGGGGAGGATGCGATTCAAGTAGTCTTCAACGGTGTCGTCGAAATCAAAGCCCACATCAAAGAACGGCGATTTCTGGATGTCGACTTGACCTCGATCGTCATGCACAAATCCGAAGTTCCATTCGGATTCCGCCATGCATGCTTGGCGTCGGAGAATTTTCCACACGAAGGGAGGAAGAACGTGGTGTTGAAAGAGAGTACTTGCACTTGAAAAGGTGGCAGAGGAGGAGATGAGACCGGCGGGAATCCCAAGGAGAGAGGGTGGGGTTTGGCGGGTGCAAGAAGGAGGAGGTTAGGGTTAGGGAAAAAGAAGTTTAGAAAATTATGGGGGGAGATTAATCAAAACTGAAAGTTAATTTCAGTTTTGAATAGATTAGGAGGGAAATGGCTTGATATTTGAATTTCAAATCAAGTGGAGTTAAGGCCTTAAGTGGGGAATTAATGGGGGCTCAATAGGGGGAGGAGGCCGGCGGTTTCAAGAGAGAAGGAGTGATTAATTTAAAACCTGAAATTAATTTCAGGTTTTAAAGGAATTAGGAGGGAAAAGTAATTTGAAATTGATTTCAAATTCAAGCGTCATCAATGCCTTAATGATGGCATTAATGGGGCTCCTCCAAAGATGAGGCCGGCGGCATGCTAAGGGGAGAAAGGGGAATTCAAGGGAATAGGCTTCCAATTTAGGATGATGACGTGGCAATAGGTTTCATAACTCCAATCTAAATCAAATTGAAATTGAATTCCATCATGAAAACTTTCCTAAATTGGATTTCCAAATTAGGAAAGAATTTGAAATTTGAAATTCAAATTTCAAATTTGAAGCAAGCGGAAGGAGGGGTTGGACGGATGGGGGAAGTTGCCGGCAAGGTGGCCGGCCGGGACCGTGGAAGTGGCCGGTGGCGGGCTTCCAAGGGGCGTCGACAATTTGGGTTGTGGAGGGATTTTCTTGTGGTGGAGGAGAAGAAGATGGAGTGAGATACGAACGAGAAGATAGAATAACTTAACCACGAGCCGCAGACTCTTCCAACGACTGGTGGGCCTTGCGATTTGCTCCCCTTGAGCTCTCTCCCTTATCAAGCTCTCATGCAAGAAGAAGAAGTAGAAACAAAATAAATTTCATTCAAATATTCATTAGCTATTACAAGAGAAAAGACCCATATATATAGGTCTCAAGCATACAAGAAGAAATAAAAACTAAATTGCCCTCAGGGCCCCAACATGACTCAACTCAACATAAGGGTATAAAATGAATACATAAAATAAAATGCATAATAACTAAAATATAAGCTCTGAATTGTGGCCGTCGATCTGCGATGCTTCCGGCGATACACCTGTTTGAACCTTGGATCGATGTCCTCATCACACTAACTTCCAGATGTTTGCGCTAACTCTTCCCAAGAAATCTCTATATTAGGTCTACCCTAGAATCTCTCCTTATGCTAGCCTATCCACCAACATTATGTTTCTCCATTTAATATAAATACAACTAACGGAACCTTCCTGCCTTCTGGATATTGCATCTATTAAATGACTTTTCAATCCTCATTAGCAATTCCTTAGCTGCCTGATACACTATTGCACCCTGGAAATATGGTGGCTTCAATCTCAAAAAATAAATGCAGGTGCTTGTCAACCTTGTCTCCCTTAACTCTTGCCATCCTATACTTAGCCTCAATCATTAGCTTGGCTACTAGCCCGACAAATTGCATTATAGAAGTCAGATGTCATTGCCCCTATAGTGCTTTGAACTGTTGCAGCTTGATTGGAACTCTGTCCATCAGGTGCCTCTTGCTCTTGGGGATTCATGATGTAACAACACTTTATCTATACGAAGAAGAAAATAGTTAAATTATACACAGACTCATCATAGACTAACAAATTTTTTTTGAACTAAGCCCCAAACTCCTTTCTCTTATTGATACAAATCATTTCTTATAGCCCTATTTACATTTCCAATCCTTTCAAACCGTTGCTCTGATGTCACTCTATGACACCCTAAAATCTAATGGAAGGATTGAAGCTCTAAAGCTATACTTTAACAACTCAACCATCAACCAAGAAAACCAAAGCTACTAAAATTCAATTAACAAAAGTAATTCAATATTTTTCATGTCATAAATATATATATATATATATATATATATATATAAAGGTTTTGAAAATCGGATCGGACAACGAACTGGTTGAAGGAGAGGTTCAAGGTTCTACCGGTTCACCGGGGTCGAACCGGATGATGTAATAAATAATAATATTATTAAAAATAAAAATAGAGAGAAATTTTCTTCTAATACATTCACTCTAAACCTAACCTTGCTCCACCTAATCAAGATAAACATTTTAAGAGGAACTATGCACAACCTAGGCATGACAAAGATGAAGTACTGCTATAATTGATCTAAGATTGTAAAAAATGCAAATATTCTAACGCATCAATAACAAAGAAAAGCAAATAGCAAACTGCAGCATCTAGAATATGACACTAGTCTTGACGACTGCCAATGATAGACTTCTTAATTGAGTTTGATAGTAGACATGGCGTACAAGTAGGATGAAATAAGTAGAAAGGTTAATGAAAAATCCATTGATAGTTGAAATACAGTAACTACATAAATAAGATAAGCACGTATATCTAAAAAAAACACCACAACAATTGAAGGAAGATGATGACGAAGAAAGAGATGAGGAGATCACAGTACCTTTCACGGTTCTGAGCAAGCCGCCTAAGAATCCTTTATCAAACTGTGAAGTGGAATTAGCTATGGTTAACAAGAAAATAAAAAAAAAACATCTAAAATCAAACGAAACTCCCAACAAGGATTGCAGTGGAATTTTCGGTCTCCTCATTCTCAAATTGCTTTGATGCTGAAGTTTTTTTAAGTAAAAAACTAGGGCATATTATATTACTTTGATGCTAAAATTTTTAGCATTTAAAAAAATTAAAAATTTCCATTAGCCGAGCAGCGGAAATCACGAGATTCTTCCCTTATGATAATGTGAAAATTACAGGAAGAAGAGAAGAAGACTCACGTCGCCAGCAATGAAGGAGCAGCTACAGCGTCGAACGGCAGCGACGATTAACTGGGCTGGCAGCGACGAAGGAGGAGCTGCAGTGACGAACGGAGAAAATCTGAGGAGACGGGCTTCTGGAGTTATGGGAGGTAGAATACGAAACTAGGTTTACACTCACGTTGGTTTTACAGGTTTTACTGATACGGTAATACCTCAAATACCGCCTGATTTCAATCAAAGGGCTGAAATTCGCGTTTAAGCTCAAGTGCCCGGTTCTCTCCCGGTTTCGGTTCGCCGGGTTCGCGGTTCAACCGCCGGTCGGACCGGTTCAACGCCGGTCCTATGTTATCCCGGTTTCATTGGGAAACCGAACTGGCCGGCCGGCTGGGTGCCGGTTCAACCGGTTGAACCGGCCGGTCCGGTCCGGTTTTCAAAATGTTGATATATATATATATATATATATATATATATATATATATATATATATATATATAATAATAATAATAATAATAATAATAATCCAGTTTACTTTTAACTTGTATATGAAAAGAATAAGAATTGAATTACAAAATAATACATTTCGGCCTCTATCCCTTTTTAATTTGTGGGGCATTTATACTTTCCTGAAATATCAGAAGACATTATAGAATGATCACAACTAGCTTAGTAAACTTCTTCCCAGTCCATCACAAATATCAATGTTCATTTAAAATGTTAAACAACAATTTAATTAATAATATAATAACTAATAAAGAAGAAATAAAATATTAGTAAAACATGATTTTCTAGGGTTTTAGTATGTACTTGCTTCAAAGTTATTACTTACACAATTGTGGATCCATGTTCGCATACAATTTTAGATGCATCACAAAATGTTTGTCATAAGAAATCCACTTGCACTTAATTTTCACATTTCATCGGTATTCATACATGAAATCCTTTAAGAAAGCTAAAACAATTAAAAAGATCATGTGTCAAGTAAAATCTACTCTACAATTAGAAATCTTATTTATAGCAGTTTTGATTTAAATCAATTGCTCTTACAAAATTATTCTCAAATCATGTAGATATAAAAGTACGAGGAAAGAAATCACCGAAATAAAATCTCCTCATATTGGTACAAGGAGATTATTTTCTTTGAAAATTTATAGGTAACATTTGCTCAACCCTTGACGGATTTAGCATCTAATCACACAAAACTGAAAGAAACTGAAAATTTTAGTAAGATGAAAAATATTATTATTAATGCCTCTGATGTCTATATATATAATTACAAAATAATCTTTAAAGAAATCAATAGTCCAGATATGGTAAAACTCGGTCGTGGATTAAGATGTAGGCAGACTCAGAAGTGGGTTTCAGGCGGTCAATCCATGAGTTGTGCGCTAAAGTTGCCTGCCAGATGAAAATCTCGCATGTGATGAGGATCTAGATGTGAAGGAATTGTGTGCCGCTTGTCTAATGATGGGATTCATGAACAAGTCGCATGAAGATAGGCATGCGAGTGGCAATCGGATCACATTTGAAAAGCTATTACAGGAACAAACCAGCTGGAAGAAGAACTGAACAAAAACAACAATCCCATGGTTGAACAAGCTAAACCGAGAACACTATTAATAGGCCAACTTAAAGGGCCAAATACATTTGTCAGAGAGCCAATGCACGACCCATGGAAGTCCAAAATTCCAAACCAATGGCTGAATAGACCAGAAAGAAATTATCCAGAGATAAAGAGAATTGAATTGTCTAAAGGAAACCGATACATACATTAGAGAAATCATCATCATATGCATGCTTACGTAAATGACTTAAAAATTGAAAACATAAACTACTAAATAGAAAATTGCAGAATAAAATAACTAAAATGAAAGCAGTGTTTAGATTGCTTATTTGCTCGTCTCAATACAAAAGATTTATTTCCAATGAATACTGACTTGGATCTCCATCATAACTGCTTTCATATAGATTCATAATGAGTTTTACGCTAAGAAGAATTAAGCATAAGGGCTAGCCATCATGCAACTGTATGTGTCAACTGGTTTATTTAATGTCTTTTCAATATCAAATGACTTTTATTTAATCTTTTTTCATTTGGTTTGTCTTTTTCATTACAGTGTCAGTGTATTTGGAGTTTCTGCTGAATCTATGCAATGTTCCCATGACAGTAGAGGTAACAGTGTGCCAACTATTTTGCTCTCCATGCAAAGACACCTGTATTCACAAGGTGGCCTTAAGGTAGTTCCGCCTATCTCTTTATATCTGCTGAATGTTGGAGATGTTATTTCTTAGAATATGCATGTAATAAACTATGACTGGTGTTTTTCTAGGCAGAAGGGGTCTTCAGAATTAATGCAGAGAATGGGCAAGAAATGTTTGTCAGAGAGCAACTAAACAAGGGTGTTGTACCACATGGCATTGATGTGCACTGTCTAGCTGGTCTGATTAAGGTATAGTAAGTATTTCGTAACATGTTAAACGTATTGAAATTTCGCATTGACTTGAATCTTATATTTTACATCAAATAGAAGGATTGATTTGTTTTTAGGATCTTGTTAACCTTGTTCAAAACATAAATCCTACTTGAAATATTGAATACCTGAATCATGATTAATTCTTTGGCGTTTTCACTATCAGCATAACCCTTTGATGGTTTGTGACATCATAGGTTGTTTGATCAGAAGGTAGCAGGTTTCATGATTTATTGTGCCTTCATGACCTGATACTTTTGTTTACGTTTTTGCAAATTAGCAAGTACTGTCTTCCTCCTAAGCTGATGACCTACCCAGCTGAAACAATTCTTTAAATTTTAAGTCCACCTGACGTAATCATGGTCTTGGTATGTTGTCTTTCAGTCTTTCTATGACTTTCTAAAGTAACAGTCGTTATGCTTTAGCACTTCTAGAGGCTGTACTGTTGTTAAACTTGAACACATTATATTGGATCAGAAAATTGTATATAAAAACTGTGAAGCGTGGGCTACAAACTTGACAAATAAACCTACAAGCATAAAAGTCTACTAAAGACGAGGAAACAAAACATTTCACATTAACACTACAACAACAATGTATCATGAAGACATGAACAAATAAAATGGTTTAACCAATTTCTCTATGCATATGTATTAAGCTCTACTTTATTGTCAGCAAGTTGGGAAGCTATATGAAGAATATCTAGAAAATGAAGAGATTCTTACTTTAAATCATTTATTAGAGAAAAATAAAATTTGTTAAAGCAAGGAAAGGCAGATGAAGTGTAGAATCTTCGGGTTATCTACATAACGAATTGATAACAATATTTATTTTGTCCGATTTATATTCAATAGTGAAATAAAATCCTAAAAGCTTGTGAAGATTGTATTGCTGATCAGGGGTTTGAATAACTTGAGTTTATAGTTCACGTAAACTTTTTTGATCAGTATGGATTATAAATTTATTGTTTAATAAATATTCATGTCATTTAGAAATAGCTTCAGTAATAGCATATAACTCATTTAGATAAATGGGAGATGTAGATAGCTTACTATTTAATTTTTTACTTGAAAAGGATATGGGATGATTATTCTGTAATAAACTGTGCCAATGCCAACATTTGAAGTATCAATTTCAATAAATTTTTTTTTTTTTTTTTTTTGTAAAATCTGGTAAGGCTAAGAGTGGAGCAGTTGTCATCGCGAGTTTGAGATTGTGAAAATAAGTGGAAGTTGCGGCGTCCCATTTAAAGGAATCTTTCTTGAGAAGATTGGTTAAAGGAGAATCAATGCAACTATAATTTGATATAAACCGTCTATAATATCTTGCTAATCCTAAAAAAGATTGTAGTTGGAGTAGGGAAGAAGGAACTGTCCAAGTGGACAGGACCTTAATTTTATTTGGATCAGGTTGAACAGAATTAAAGGAGACAATGGACAAAAATGACATTTGTTTAGTTTGAGAAATAAGTGATTTGTTTGTAAACATTAAAAAACCAATTGATGATGGTCAAAATAAAGATCTGTAAGGTTGTATATAAGAATGTCTTAAAAATAGATGATAACAAATTTGCGGAGATACGAATGAAAGATTTGATTCATTAAGGCTTGAAAGGTAGAAGTGCCATTTTTTAAGCTTCTTGTCATCCAAGAAGGAAAGACACCTTTAGAGTAGGTGTATACTACAAGAGAAGAAGAGGGGAAAGCAATAAATCATACTTTTTCATTCCATAACCCTTTCCTTATGATAGAGATTTATTTATGCTAATTAGATAGACCAAGTTTATAATATTGAACTGGTCTATCAAAATCAAAAACTAAAAATAGAATAAAAGAAATTAACTAGTGATTAATACATATGCATAGACCAATAGGTTAAACCATTTTATTTGTTTACAATATATTGTTGTTTTAGTGTCAATATGAAATGTTTTGTTTCCTTCTTCTACTTTGATAAGCTTTTATGCTTGTAGGTTGATCTGTCATGTTTGACAATTTGAATGTACGATTTTCAGATCCATTATAATGTTGATGTTAACAACCGTTCATTCCAATGTTTTCTATCTACTCATTTCTCTTAAAACTTATTACATAGTTTTAATAATCTTTTGTCACATGTGTATTTTCTTAGTTGTATATATTAATGATATCCAAACTATTGAAGGCCTTTAATTCATGCAGATTATTCTTAATGATATATACGTCATATTATTATGATTGATGAAATTATGGGTAGATGATTTTTTTTGTTATAAGTTATTATCCATTTTTTAAATACCATTTTGATGTTAGATACCTTCTAATGTTCTGTTTAGTTATAATCAATTTTGGTCTGACTCATTATAATCTTTACTCGATTATCTTGCTCATTTGCGCTTCAAATTTTGTGACTAAAAGGTTAGTCTATGTTAGAGTTTGTGACTCGAATTCTACTGTGGGCTTGGGCTAAGAAGCTTGCGGTGTGACATTTGTTGTACAACTTAAATTATTAGAAAATATTTAAGGGATCTGTGGTGATAGCAGAGGGATTAGGCTATTACCCAAGTGGGATGCACGGGCAGTAACCTCTACGGTATGGAACCTTATTATTTTTTTTGCTGGTGCAAAAAATAATAAATTATTCTAAATATTAAAAAAAATAATTCATAGTCCAAAAATGTCATTAATCATTTTATTATAGTATAATAAATTTAATAAAAAAATATTAATATTAAGTGTTTTAATTATATGTATTTTATATTAACAAAGTATAATATAAAAAGATTGTCTTCAAGAAAATATTGTGTTTATGATATGTCATGTCCTTTTTTAGTTATGTCATGTTGTTGTGTCAATGTCACATCGTGTTTATATTTTTTGTTTGTGTTTTTGCTTCATAGGCATCTTTTTATCTGACTTATGAGAGCGTCTTGGCTAGATTCAAGTTTAATCAGATTGAACTTAGAGTAATTGATGCATTGAAATCAAGTTTGTGGTTCTCCTCTATGGGATAAGTTATTTTCAAATATGTTTTAGCTAGAATTAATGAAATTTCTTTTTTTTTTTAAAATGCACCAAGTCACATAAAGTGTCTCAAATTGTCTTCAAGAAGATTTTGTTTGAACTACCGAAACGAGCTACATGCTCCTAATGTCAAAGCTAGCCCTTTTATTCAATTCTTTATGAAAAAATGAATAATGAATCAAATCTTTTCAAGTAGGATTTGAACTTTTAACTTGTTAATAGCTATATTGTTGTAGCTTATAAGTATGACAATTGTGACGTCTCAATGAGATATTGAATGATAGCCCATAGATATTAATCCCATTCTTAAAGGACTCAGTAATAGTTTAAGTGCAACAGGGTTTGAAGTTTCCAACACAATCTCGAATTGTCTCTATCTTGAATCAGATTCAAGATTTGGACTATGAATTGTTATTTTCTTTGATGCAGTTAGCTTTATTTCCTGATTGTCTTAACACTAACAACTGATGGTCCAACCTTCTAAATAAAAGAGGGCGGGCTTATGACTTCATGGTAGAAGGTGTGCCAAATTTCCAAAAATTTGTATTCAAAAGAGGGTTCTTGTTTTGAGCATCTGAAGCAGTCTTAGTTAGATCTGTTGTGTGGGTATAAATAGAATGCGAGGCAGTGTGGGGGTTATTTATGTAATCACTCTATACTTGAAGAGAGTACTTGGGCATGCTAAATTTAAAATAATTGAGACCTAACAGCAGTTAACAATTCTTCTTTTCAAATGAATATCTTAAATTTCCCAAAATTTTGAATTATAAAACAAAACACACAAAATTGTATTATTTGATGTGTTTGGATTGCACAAACATGAAATGAGATACTCTATATGTCGGATGATGTAGAATACCTTATTTTTAATTTGTCACCCTTCCTTCTTAGAGATAGTTTGGAAATTCTTTCAGGTGTTTTTCTCCCTAAATAAAAAGAAAAATATATATGAAAAGCAAGCAGTATGACATCCTGCATAATTCCTGGTACTTCTCATTAGTTGTTACGTTTGGTAGCCTAAAATTGAATCGGCTTCTCCATAAGGCCTCATGTCCAAAGCTTGATTTTAGAGTCATCCTTGTATTGAAGGAAATTCTCCCCATGCCTCTCTTATGGGACATGCCATGTTCCCTTCTCCATTTCCTAGTCAAGAATGAGTCACATTTTTGTTTGGATCATGGTGTCACGAATGAATTTTATAACTATCCATAGCAGGTCAATACCCTACCTAAAGCAATCATCATATCGATCCAGAATCCCTATTGTAGGAAATTCATAGCTTCGAAATAGAACATGGAACTTTCACTTGATATTACTGTTCTGCGGATTGGTTTAGGCCTGATCTAGGCTTTTATGATACACGTTGTTTTGCACGAACCCTAAGACGAAAAAGAGTAAGACTTAGTAATTCTTAAATAAGCATTTTGTTTATTTTAAATTTTGGGCATTCCATCTGATTTATTAATTATTTTTCATGCATTTTGGAAAAAAATAAACTGCAATTTGTTCCCTTTTTTTATTTTAATATGTAATGCGTTGTATTTGCTCTCTCCCTATCTGTGTTTGTCTATATATATATATATATATATATTTATATCCAATCACAAGTATATTATTTATAGCTAAATATATAGATGTATATAATATATCTGAGACATTTTCTCATCCTAGGTTGAGATGGTTGTTTTCCTACATTTATCTTTGTGTACATTTTGTGTTATACAATTGGCAAGATCAATAAAACACAATTTAATTTAATTTATGAAAATAATATATCTTATATGCTGATTTTTATCATTTTCATAGTAATTTGATCAATAAAACACAATTTATTTTGGTCCGGTGAAAGGACGTAGAGCTACGTTCGGCCGACACTAAATCGCGCAACGTAGCAGGCACAAAATCACGTATTTGTTGATTTTGCTCCTCAATAACGATAAATACCATTATGTGAAGACAAATACCGAGCAATACCGAGTTTTTTCTAGAAAGCCTCGGTATTGCTCGGTATTGGTCTTCACATAGCGGTATTTCTCGTTATTGCCAAGCAATACCTAGCAATACCGAGCAAATACCGGGTAACTCAGTGGTGACCGCACGTAAAGCTATGTCCGGTCACCGGACCTAATAATTTTCCTCTATTCGAATGCATGCGGGAAAACCAACCGAAATAAAGGCCCCACACAATAATACTGCTACTCTACCTTCTTCACAGCCAATGAATGCATCTATTCGGAGGTGGGGAAAATTTTAATTAAATTGAACTTATTAGTTATTTAGTTAGTATAAATGCTAAGCTTTACATAACAGTACTTTAACTGCTAATATAAAATATAATTATCCTGGATTTTAAGATATTAAAGTTATTCTGTTAATAATTATTCTAGAATCAAGAGAATGTTTGGTAAGAGAGGAAAAGAACTGCTCTGAGAATCATTTGATTGTGCGAGCTAGGCGCTAGTTGATAGCATGTTACGAGATTATATTCTATAATTTATAATAATGATTAAATATTGTTCTTATTGAGAGTCTACACAAAAGCACATTCCGTTGAATTCAGTTTAGGAGGTTGAAAATCATATAAACTGGGTAAATCATGAGTTATATGTGGATGGCTTCTGGCTTAAGGTGTAGGACTTCAGCATTTGGGTTCTTGTGCTTTGCTGTCATGACGCTTCTGTATGGATCAATAAATTAAGGTTGATAAAAATAATTATTTCACATTTTTTAGTTATACCTTATGAGAATCTTCTATTAACTTGTATTTTTTTAAGATTTAGATTTCGTTTGGGACGGCTTTTTTATTGCTTCTTAAAACAGCTTTTTAATAAAAATTTTAATTTTTAAATTCAAAAGCTGTTTTAAGAAGTAATAAGAAAGCCGTCCGAAACGAAGCCTTAATTTCTCAGTGTTGGACTTAATAGCGCTTTCATTGAATTGTTTAGTACTAACATCTACTAGATGCTCCTCTCGTTCTGAATCAACTGACTGGATTTTTTTTTTTTCAAACGGTAGGCTTGGTTTAGAGAACTACCCAGTGGGGTTCTTGACTCTCTTACACCAGAACAGGTGATGCATTGCAACACAGAGGAAGATTGCTATCAACTTTTAAGGGTGCTGCCACCCACAGAAGCTGCTTTGCTTGACTGGGCCATTAATTTGATGGCAGATATTGTTGAGCACGAACACTACAATAAGATGAACGCTAGAAATATAGCCATGGTTTTTGCTCCCAACATGACTCAGGTTGCAGATTTTATGCTGATTTCCTATAGAAATCTTTTGCATTTTCTTAAAATCTTACAAAAATTTATGATCTTCTACTTGACTTTTCCCAGATGGCTGATCCTTTGACAGCATTGATACATGCGGTTCAAGTTATGAACTTTCTCAAGACACTAATCATAAAAACTCTCCGTGAAAGAACAGAGGCCAAGCAACTGCGTTGCTGCGATTTCTCTAAAGTTGCAGAGAATACCTTCATGGATTTTGATGGAGTAACTTCTAGCTTTGGTGCCTCCAACGTCAACTCTTTTGGCAACTTACTCAGCATAGAAGATGGTTCAGACAGTGATGCCAATGAGAGTTTCAGGAGCTTTGAAAGGAGAAGTGAAGTTGAAGACGCCGAATTCATTTCTATAAGGTGTTCTCCCACTATAAGCGATTTAGATGTTATGAAAAATGGATCTAAGTGCAGAAATGCTAATGGCGATGCAGAAGGTTTATTGAATAGATTTAATCTTAGAAAGCTTTACAGTCATCCCGTGTTCCAGTTGAGTAGATCCAGTAACAAAGGCTGGACAAATTGAAGTTGCTTCTGGTGAAGTAAAAGAAGCTGGGGCATGATATTTCAATGGCCCTTAATCGAGGCGAATTATTACATCCGGTCAACGGAAGTTCAGACATCCAATCCAGATGTGTCACGTCATCCAAATACGCTGGGACGCGGTGTATTTTGGTGACGTGGCGCGTCTGGATTGGTGTCCGAATATGGACACCGGACGTAATAATTTGCCCTTAATCGAAGCTGACTCTCTTCTCTGATCAAGATTATAACCCAAAATTTTTGGATTTGTAATTTGCTCAACTTCACGACTGTATTTAGTGAGAGTGTTGAGTATTATAGTAGCTAAAAAAAAGGGGGGGAATTTGATTGTATGGTGTTCATGTTCAAATTTGCTGACGGTTCATTTAGGGCTTATGCGATTATTAGAAGAAAGTCGTGAAATAATTCTTGTGTCAGATATTGTATTTCTTTGTTCAATGTTTCTTTTTCAAATTATATATCTACCAGTTTATTATATTTTTATGGATGACATATGTTCCTAAACCTTCAATTTTGCTCTACTTGTGAGCAGGAGTAGAACCAGCCTTAATTTTTAGGGGGAGCAAACTTATAAGTAAATATTAGTGTTGACTCGAATGTGACTTGATCCTTCACCACAAGAAAATGGGTCAATAACGATAGAAAAAATAAGACAAAGAAAACGGTCACTAAAGATATTTTTTAGCTATTCAAAATTAACTAAGGCTTCTAAATAATAAGGAAACTTGATATTTACGGTTCAAGGGGTAATGCCCCTGAAACAAATTTTGAATATAAGGATATTTTTGGAATTCAAATTAAATAAATAAAATAATAATTTTTTTTTTTACTATTTGTTGGGGGCAATTGCCTAAAGTTTATATTATTTAAAAAAAATTTCGGGGGGGGGGGGGGGGGGGGGGGGGGGGGGGGGGGGGGGGGAAGGGGGGAATTGACTAAAATTTTTGTAATAAAGATTAAAAAATAGATAAAGGGTGATAAATTAACTAAAGAAACATACAATAAAGAAATTTTTTTATGGGGGCAATTGCCTCTTTGAGCACAAAGGGGTTCTGCCCCTGCTTGTGAGAATAGTTTATTATTCTCGTATGGTTTACAAAGTTTTGAGGCTGTAAATTTAAGATTTGTTTGGGACGGTTGCAATGTTTTATAAGTGTGATTGTAAAATTGTTGTGAGAAAAATATTTTTTTAAAAAAACCGTTATGAATATTATAAATATGTTCTTTATGAAGAAAATACAACATAAAAAAGTCTTAGCAATTTATTCAATTTTGATTATCTATTTTCAAATTTAAATTGATTGAAAATAATTCCATCATTTTTAAATAATCTTTTTAATTGCAAGCAACCAAATGAGCTCAAAGCAAGTAAGCATGCAGCAAATTTACCATAAATGTAAAGCTCCTCATCTCTCAACTCAACGTCAAAAAGATAAGATATAATAAACTTAAAAAAAAAACTAAAATAATACTTAAAAGATATTTACTTAAATGCTCCACGAAATATTATTTTATCAACATATATATAATTTATGTTTTCGACAGCTCATTCATCTTTTTCTTTACCCACCATATCTCTCACTTTATTCGAAGCCTTTGGATTGAATTTACTTCTGTTGTCGGGTATTTTGTCGAATCATTATAGTTCTCTAATTTGACTAAATAATGTGAAGATGTATTTTTAAATTTTGTAAGCCCTCAAAACATCGAGGGGCCGAGCATTTTGAAATGTATTTACGATTGAATTTATATGTGTGGACCTAACGTGATTAATTACTCACTTGGAATACTTTTGTGATACAATGATGATATAAAACAACTTTATTTAAATTGAGAAATTATTATGTGCGGAGTCTGGACGCATAACATTATTTGGAGACCAATCAGAATGCACTACGTCAGTAGTACCAAGCGAAGAGGTGACGTGGCCCATTCTGATTAGTCTCCGAACGACGTTCGACATCTGCACATAATAATTAATCGGTCAAACTTGCATCATAAATACAAAGTTTATCAATTATGCATAGCATATGAAGATTTTTGATGTGGAGGTTGTTTAGAGGGTTTTGAAGGAGTGTTGGAAGGCTTAGAGTTTGTAGAAGCTTAAAAAAGTAGTGATTAGTTTAAGAGTTTTTGGATAATCTTTTATCAAAACATTCTTGCAATAGATGACATGATTTTCTTTGATGTAAAATGATGAGAATCTTCATTTGTCAGATTTGGGATTAATCAATGAGGGCAGTTTTAGATTAATTGAATATAGATATGGAAAGTTATGAAATGGATATATGGATTGGTCATGATAGATGGATAACATGAGCTAGAGTTTTGAGAAGGGGGTATATGTTCGAGTATGTTTGGGTCAATTTTTTTTCATTATTCTGCCTTTCAGATGCAACCAAAATCGCAACTATAATTTTTGAATTTAATAATTTTTTGTAAAAATAAATAGTTTTATATAACTAAGTCAACTAGAGTGTTGAAGCTAAAAAAATATCGTTGTCTGACTTTCAAAATAAAAAAAAATATATAATACTCGCAACGGTTTTTAAAAATATACTTTCCTGACATTAGTCTTACAGTAACTTTACAAAACCTGATGTTTTTGTGAGGGTTGAAGTGGTTTATGGCTTTGAGATCGAAGGTGATAGGGATGTAGAAGAAAAACTTTAGAGAGGGGAGAGAGATATGATAGAACTAGAAAATCTTAATTGTGTTTAATTCACAAATCAATAAAAAAAACTAACAACACAAATTTCACGTGTACGCAAATTTTAACAAGCGAAGAAAAGCCTTTTTTTTTTTTAATGAAAATGATGTGTGTTATGAATAATATATGAAGTATTGTAGAAAAGGAGGAAACTATATCAAAATTAAAATTCTCTCCAAAGACCATAATGGGTGAACTGATCATCAAGGAAAGCCTAATTGGAAATCATAGCAAATATTGCAAACCATTCTAAATTTCTAATCAAAAGAAATTTTGTAAATCTTTGATGGTCAATTTGGTTGGACAACAATTAGATGTCAAATTTATTGTAGACTTATTATGGGAAAAATAATATCTTTTGAAACCTATCATTCTAACTTTGTGGTATTATAGAACTTTTTTTTTTTGTAAAATTCGAATAATAATTTTATTAAAGGCATTGTAATATTTATTCTTGTTAATTTTGTTGTGAATTTTAATTTAATAACATTGAAATGGACATAACTCGTGATATGCAGATTTTGATATATATATATATATATATATATATATATATATATATATATATATATATATATATATATATATATATATATATATATATATATATATATATATATATATTTCAACAGAAATTTTATTAACTAAAAACAAGGGATACAAAGAAAGATACATAAGTCAATGAACCAAACAGCCATAAAAACTAAGCTAAGCAAAAAAAGTTTTGGGGGGTGGGGGACTCAGGACGGAGGCCCCCAACACCAGCCAAGTGGCCAAGCACGAACCATCCATAGATAGAATAAACCGATCCAACCCAAGCTGAGCTACCCAGGTTGCCAACCAGCATAGCCACAAAGGGACAGCAGGGGCCTCCTCATCATCGTTCATTCCACCATCAAAAGTCACAACAATAGTGAAAAGAGCCAAAATAGAAGCCAACCAACAATGACAGTCAAAACCAAATCACCCAGCATACTTCAAATAGCAACAACCACAACCACAAAATGAAACGTCCAAAGACATTGCTACCTTCCTCGCCTATTAGCTCTGCCTCTCCTCTTCCTCCCGATAGAACGAACAATAATTTCATTCTCACTCACATAAACATCTTGATCCTACCCACTAGAAGGAGAATCCACCAAAGTTAACCATTCAGTAGGACGCAAAACCGAATTGTTTCCATTCATTGCCACGTGATCGAGCATTTTAGCATTAGACAACACAGATATAAGGAATATTAACAATGTTAGAATTGCTGCCCAAGTCAACACCAGGTGGATTAACCGAGTTATCCTATTCCACGTGATCAAGCATTTGCAGATTTTGACATTTTTTTATGATAACAAGTGCGTATAGGAATGGAGTAAAATAGCTAATATATTTGATAAGTAGGCAAAATAAGCTTGCTTAAAGTTCTTGGTAAAAGGGTAAGAAGGTATTCCAACATTATATAGGATGCCATTTTTATAGATACTAAAAAGTTGTTTTAAGAAACCATAAAAAGGCTTCCAACATCTCTCGCATACGTGCTTAAGAGATGGCAATTAGCTTTAGAACTGACCAATTCTATCAATCTAACACATTTAAGTGCTCAAAGTTTAACATTATTTGGTTTCATTGATATCACCGTAAAGATGACAAAAGGTTCGTTTGGGACGGCTTTCTTATAATTTTTTAAAGCAACTTTTTAGTACAAATATTAAAAATTTATTTTTAAAAGCTGCTTTAAGAAGCAGTAAAAAAGTAGTCCCAAAAGAAGCCTTAAGTGTGTTGTAAATTATTTAAAAATTTATGTAAAAAAATAAGTTTTCTAGTACAAAATTTTTTGATGACGTAATTATAAAAGCAAAACAATTTAAAAAAAGGTTGAAAACAGGAGAAATTATTATGTGCGAATGTTGAACAGCATCCAAAGGCCAATCAGAATGTGCCACATCATCAACACACAGCTGTGTATTGGTGACATGGCACGTTCTGATTGGCCTTTAAAGTTCAGCCACCGTGTGTAATAATTTCTCCCCAAACAGATCCTAAATCAAAATTTTCAATATTAATTTGATGACGCGTCCTCTGCCGTCAATCTGTCATGCAATAGCCTAAGCTATTCAATGCATCATTTCATAAGAAGGCTCAAAATAATTAAAAATTTCAAAAAATTCCCAACATCTAACGACCCTGACTGAGTCTAACCCAAAACCCAATAACCCCTCGCAACATTGCACGAATCACGACGAATAAAAAATGTCTCTTGATGGTCGTCGTCAACAAGTCATTTACTAATAAGATAAACTGAAGCTTATTATTTATAATAAAAATTAAAACATTCTGATCAAATTTTTTTATATAAAAAATTCAAATTTTATATAAAAAAATTGAATTTTAAATTAAAATAATTATTATACAATAAAAAAATTATTGCACTAAGCCACTAATCTTAAATAAAAAATAATGACTTTGAAATTTTTTTCTAAGTGATATATTAAGTAGGGGTGTCAATATTTGACACGACATGAAAACCGACCCGAATCCGACCCGGAAAATCCGGGTTGGTCCTGACCCGTTTGAAAAATGGGTTGGGTTCGGGTTCGCAGATTCGACCCATTTAAAAAACGGGTCGGGTTCGGGTTGACCCGGCAGGTTGCCGGGTCAACCCGAAAACCCATTTATTTTAAAAAAAATTAGATTCCCGCCCTTGTCGCTGCCCCACTCACACTGCCCGCTGCCCCGCGCGCCGCCCACTGCTCCCCAACGCGTCGCGCGATGCCCGCTGCCCCTGCTGTCGTGCCCCGTGCCCGTTGCGGCCCGCTGCCGCGAAACAGAGCTCTTCTCTGCCGCGCGGGTCGGGTCGGGTTCGGGTTCGAATTTTCGACCGTTTCTCTATCCGGGTCGGGTTAGGGTCGACCCGTTTGCACCCGGGTCAGTTCGGATTCGACCCGAACCCGACCCGTGACCCGAAATTGACACCCTTTTATTAAGTTTTTTTTAGCATTTTAAATTAATAAAATAAAATAATTTTATAAATATTATTTCATAACATATCTTATTATAAAAAAATATAAATTATTTTAATTAGATTTCTTTAATTGGGTATTATAGACACTGTAGGCTTCTTTTAATAATCAATCTACACTTAAAAGAAACAAAAAGATAGGATAGTTTTAATAAAGCACATGCATTACCCCCTTGATGAGATCAATGTCTAATCTTTTAAGAAGAAGAATGTCAGACTCCTTAAATAATCTCTATCACATTTTTTAGGTTATTTGGATAAGTCAAATTGGTTGAAGGTTCTTTTATAAAGATAGAACTTAATAACTCGTCTAAATGATTGACATACACTTAGTTTATTTATTTATTTATTTAATTTTTTTGTTATTTTGACTTTCCTATAGAACGTAAATGTGAATTATGAGATATATTTATGATTATAGATAATATTATTTTGCTAAAAGATTTATGGTGATAAAGATATGCACGCATAGAGATAAAAAAAGCTTACAAAGAAGAGTTTTGATGTAAAAAACTTTGGAAACAAATATATATATATATAAAAGACTATAGTTGCTCTTTTCATCTTCTTTCATTTTCTTCGTAATTTATAATTCTTTTTTTAGCTCTGGGTAGTTGTGTGGATTTGTTTTGCAGAATGGCCTTTATTGGTCTTCTACTGAGTATGGATCTGCTGTTGTTTACCTAGCTGTCTTGGTCGGGTGGATTCTTCTTGATTTCCTCCTTGACTGCCTTTGTTCTTGGATGGCAAATTTGGTTTATTTTGTTGTCTTTAGATTATTGTTTTTGGTTCTCTTTCTTGTACTTTATCTTGTAATAGATTAGACCAATGACCCGTAGGTTTTGCTTCCAATGATGTATTTTTTGGGGGTTGTTGATTCACTAAGGACTTATAATATTCTTTTTTTTTTAAGCGTAGGCCCCATTGTGTGGGTTTTATCCACACAAAAAAAAAGACTGTAGAAGTATGACATTCTTCTTAACCAAAGAATACGAGATTAAAATATTTGGATTGTTGACTTGGTTTCATGTGAGAGTGGGGAGAATGCTGGAGAAATAATGAAAGGTGATAGACATTTGTGTCAATCAACGATTGATGATAGTGATTAGGCAATGATGGTTGTACATATTGGTTGATGGTGTGCTAGAATGATTAATAAACAATAGTCTGGTGATATTAGATGCCAACATCAGTGGATAGAAGGTGATGATGATCGGGAGATGAAAATCAAATAATGACGTTGGGCGATGGCAATCAAGTGATGACAATTGAGCTACAACAATTGGTAGATGATCGTCGAGCAATATGGTTGGTGATGGTGATTCTTGACAACGATCGTGATATAGTAATCTATGATTCTTCAAACATGTGAGTTCTCTTGAAGTCTAACTCTTCTTTATATGTAGAACGTCACAAATACTATCACCACCTCAAAATTAAGTGTTGTAAATCATAGGATTGCAAGAGATATTGCTACGCAGACATGAGAGGGGAGACCTCGTTGGCAGTGGGATTGCCTGTCACGAGGTCGTCAATTGCTTGTAAAGTGTTAATTAATGTTGTGAAATTTTTTTATCATTTTCATAATTAAATTTTGTACAACAAATAATTAAAAGAGTCGGCCAAAAAATGGTGGTGGGTCAGTTAAATTGATGTTAACTGTTTAAGGTTTAGTTGAATGGATGATGGATTGATTGCACCGCCAATTCGGCATCATCAGTGCAAGACCTGAAGCTTTCGTTTAATTAATATGATAGTGATGCGCCATTGTTTATAAATTCACTTTATTATTCTTTTTTTCATAACAAGCTTTTTAATTTTAAAAAATTTTATTTATTTAATAAAAAAAGAATTGTTTGTACTTTGTATATTTCAATTTATGATAAAAAATAACGGTCTTTTCATCTACTTAAACTAATATTTGTTTATGCTTTTTTTTTTTAAATAGTCCTCAAACTATTCGTGTGTGACAAATTTAGTCTAAGAGTATTACATTACTTCAATTTAATCTCTCGACTATATTAGATTGATCCCAAAGTGATTAAATTGGATGAAATTTGTATATTCAAGGGGTTAAGGGTTTGTTTTGGATGGTAATAGATTTTTATAAAAGCGATAGTAAAGTTGTTGTGTAGAAAGTTGTTGCGGACTGGGACATTCACGGTGGTAAAGATATATAAAGTTTAATGTCTTAGCTTTGTGATCCAACACACAAACAGATGAAAGATAAAGGTGTAACGTTCATAAGAAAGACAAGAGTTTCTATGTGAAAATGCTTGAAAATTGGGCAAAAACTATGGGGTCTTGCCGAGTTTAAATGAATATATTAGTGTTCAGAGTTTATTACAAATGAAACTCTTCCTTTTGGGGAAGGCCTTGGTTCGATCTAGCAAATATACATCATATATATAGAGTGCATTACATGTTGAAAGTTGGAAGAATCAGTTTTGACTTGTTTGCTTGGCTAGCATGACCATAATCGATGAGAAGTGTATGTTGGAAGGATCATAGTCAGGCAATAGTGGTTGGAAGGACTGTAGTCAGGCGACGATGACAAGAAGGATCATAGCCAAGCGAAGGTGGTCGGAATGACCGTAGTTGGTGGGCGACAGAAGTCTGAAAGACCATAGTCGACAAGCGATGATGGTCGAAAGGACCGTACGTAGTCTATGATAGTGATCAGAAGGACTGTTGTCTGCTGACAGTCGATGGTCGGGCGTTAGTCTGAACTCAGTTGGTGACTAGGCTGAAATCTGGTGATAATCGGCGGACGGGTGTAAGTTTAACGATAGTTGATGGCAAGGTGGAAGTTCAACGAATGTCCGACTACGATCGGGCCGGGTGGCGGTCGATGAAAAGCTTGGTGGCAAGAGAGATCTTAGATGTCTCTCATTTTTCCTATTCTCATCCCTTCCTTGCATTTTCCCCCCTTAATGAAAGATGATCAGCCGTCTATTTATAATTTTTAGAGTGACATGGCTAGTAAATAGATGAAAATCAAGGGCACATTGGGAGTGGTTCGAATAAACACCCGATATCGATTCCCTTGATTATAGACCATTTATCAAGTGTTTGAGTGCCTTAATAATGCCATAATTTAGCAGTCTTGGGCTCATGGGATTCATCTCTTTGAGCCGTTCGATTTGACTATAAGCATGTTGCATTTAGAGATCATTTAGACCATCCAATTTATAATTTGAACCTTCTAAATACGTTTCAGGTCCTCGATTTTGATCCATTTGGGCTCGGATTGAGTTGAATTTAATGTAGTGGGGTTCGTCTTTTTGAGATGTTTAGTTCGACTATAAGTTTGCTAAAATTGAAGTTTGGATGATCCTGTATTTAATTTCGAAAAATTATAACTCGAATTTGCTGCAAGATTCTCGCCCGATCAAGATAAATTTTTTATGATATATCAAAAGTATTTTTTTTTTTAAAGCTGTTGTAGAAAATACTTTCGTGACACAACTTCTTTAAAGACAACAAAAAAAATATTGGCCAAACAAAATCAATGGTTGCGATTTAAAAAGTGTTATTTTATTTTTCATTTAGAGTGTAAGGGCCTATTTAATTAATTTTTATGTTATCCCATTCTAATCTTTTTTAAGTTAAGTAAAACAGTAGTTACTTGAAGGTTGTTTAGTTGTATAAAATATTAAAATGTCTCAAGTATAAGGTGCTGAAAGAGTTTAATGATTAAGGTGCTGAAAGAGTATAATGAAGAGGCCCGCCGAAGGTAGATGGAAAGTTATATTGGAGCTTTAAATCCGCTCTTATAGGGGAAACAAAGCATAGTTAATTGGGTTTTGACTTAGATTTCGTTTGAGACCGCTTTCTTACAGCTTTTTAAAATGATTTTTTAGCATAAAATTTTCTAATTCAAAAAAATTTTGCACTAAAAAGTTATTTTAGAAAGTAACAGAAAAGCGGTCCCAAACAAAGCTTTAAGCTTTATTTGGTACGGACTTTCTTACTGCTTCTTAAAGTAATTTAAAAAAATTGTTGTACTAAAAAGTTAATTTAAGAAGCAGTAAGAAAGCCTTCTCAAATGGATCCTCTCGGTATAATAAGCTGAGGCTTCATTTGAATATTCGGTTTGCTCAAATATTTCTGATGATTGTGAGGATAGTGTGAAAATTAATTCGGTTTGCTCAAACAATTTTGTTAATGTTCCTGTTAATGTGGTTGGTTCGCAAACTATGCTTAATCGTTTGGGGGAGTTTTCTGGTAGCGATTTGAGATGCCAGATGAATTGGCTAGAAGCTTCATCTGAATATGAATCGGGATCTGAATTTTCGGACGCTGGTGTTGTTTCCCCGAATTTCTGTGGTGGGTCGGATCCTGGAAATGACTTTTCTTTGGTTACTGTTAGGCCGATTTATGTGGCCTCTCGTGGTAGATTTCGTGGCAGCTTTCGTGGTAGGTAGGGACGACGTAGAAGATAATTTCTATTTTGTCTCCGTGCTGGTGTAGTTTGGTTTTATTGGTTTTGGTCGTTTGCTGGTTGTTTTGGGCTATGATGTGGCTGGGGCTCGCATCCCTTTGGTTTGCGTGTGGCAACCATTGGTTCAGTCGCTGTTTTCTTTTGGAGGGTTCGTGCCAGATTTCTGGGGTGCTGGAAGTCTCGGCAGTTCATATACTGAGCCCTGTATTTGGCTGTATTCTGTTTTTTCCTTTCTCTGTTGGGTTTTGTTTTGTCAATTATTGTGTCTGTAATCGTGGTTTTTTTTATTAATATAGTTTCTAAAAAATAAAAAAAAAAAAACTTAGGCTTCATTTGAAATAGTTTTCTTACTGATTTCTAAAACAACTTTCTAGTACAAAATTCATAATTAATAATACTTTTATATTAAAAAACAAATTTAAAAAAGCAGTAAGAAAACCGTCCCAAACAAAACATAATTCTAAACATATACTCATATTCGCTAAAATTTTCTGGCAAAACTTGAGACAACATCATTGATATCAATATTGATGTTATGATGGTGACATGAAGTTGTGGAGTCATGTGGCATTAATAGGGGTATTCAATGTTGGATTTGATGATGAAAATTATGCATAAAAAGAAGTTGAAAATGGGACAAATTTGTATTGTAAATTGAGACATTAGGATTGACGAATTATTTTGGCTTATTAATTGGCGGTTTGATAAGCTGGACAAACTGGATGGCATTGTAGTAGCTTAGTCACAATAATTTTCAACTTTTGAATGTATTTGTTAGGCTCCAAGTTATTATTGCATGTCAAAAAAATGACTTACGATGCATATAATTAATAAAATAAAGAATAAGTTGGTGAACATAGAAATTTTGTCCCTCTAAAAACTAAGTCAATGGCTAAGATTATAGGTGACAAATATTCTGTCGATTAATCGCGCATGTTGACATTGTAATTAAATTATACATTTCTGGAGTTATATTTAGGGGGCATCCAAACTCTATTTTGACAAATTTATAGTTAAATTACCAACCAAGTTAGCCACTTTGAACATTGAAGGGATGTTGAATCTCACTACAAACAAAATAATCATATATTTTTTTTTCTTGTGCCAACACTCTACAATTGACCTATGGGCGGATCTACCAAGGGCTAGGGTGGGCATTTTATTAAATATTTAGAGAGGATATTTTGAAATATTTTGAATATTTTGGGCATCCCCCTCCCTCCGCTTTCAAAAATCCATCTTTGTCTTTTTCCCATAAAAATTTTTTTTGCCCACTCTAAAAAAAGAAACTGAATCGGTCCTGAATTGGAATTTTTATTACATCCGGTGTCCTGACGTAGCTCTACGTTCGGACGCTAGTAAAATGGTGCCACGTACTCCTACTCTTTACCGCGCGGCCCGACAACCCGACCCTGACACGAACCCAGTGTTGCTATGTATTGGCTAATTTGTGTAGACCAGGATATTGCTAGGTATTGCTCGATATTGTTCAGTATTACTTGGTAACGAGAAATACCATTATATCAAGACCAATACATAGCAATATCGAGTAATACCGAGCAATACTGAGCAATACCCAGCAATACCCCGGTTTTGCTAGGTATTGCTCGATATTGCTAAATATTGGTTTTGATAGAGCGGTATTTCTCGTTATTGTCAAGCAATACCAAGCAATACCGAGCAATACCTAGCAATACACGAACATAGCAATACCGGGTTCCGATCTGGGTCAGATCGTCGGGCCGTGCGGTAAAGAGTAGGAGCACATGGTAACATATTATTGACCTCCAAACTTAGAACTACGTTAGGACACCGGACGTAATAAAAATTCCCCGAATTGATCGACGTCTTGTTTATAGACAAGGATCAAGATTGACATTACCAAAATGGTCATATAGTAAATTATATGAAGAATGTATAGGTTGAATTTGGTGAAGCTAGTGTAGTGGGACCAAAAAGAAAAAGTGCCTCTTCATGATCAATATATGGGCAATTGCCCCCAAAATTCTCAAAAAAAAAAAAAAAAAAAGTGTAGTGGGACCCATATATTTTGTACTAGTCTTGAGTACTATGGGCGTGGTTCGAATTGAGGGCAAGTATTATAAGTTCTAGTGGAAGTCTCTTAAAAGAATTCCGCGGCTCTAGGGTTCTCTGGCGTAAACCCTTTTCCTTACCGCCGCCGCGTCTTCTCGACGCCGGGAGAGGTTTTTCCTCTCCCCCCTTCGGATGGCCCTCGATCCGAAGGATTTTCCCCATCTTCCTGGCTCCTCTCTGCTGGGGACTCCGCCTCCTCCGGCTTTTGGGCTCTCTTACGCGGAAACCACCGCTCCACCTTCCTCCACCCCTGATGCTTTCAAGGTAGCCTTCTACCCCCCAAAGCCGAAACTTTCGTTTGTTGCTGATGACCTTACTGAGGGCTCTTCGCTCTGGACGTTCGCTCTTGTTGGATACTCTATTGGACAACGACCATATTACGAGCGTCTTCTCAACGCCATGAATAAGGTTTGGCCGTTGAAAGGTGCGATTTCTCTTCTATCTCTTGCTGATGGTTTCTTCCTCATCAAGTTCGCTTCTCAAGAAGATTACGACGCTGTTTGGTCGGGAGGTCCGTGGTTTCTACTTGGGAAACCATTCATACTTCAGAAATGGTCTCCCAAGTTTAAACCACAACGGGATGAAAATGCCTCAATACCTATCTGGATTAAAATTGTTAATTTTCCTCTAGCTCTTTGGACACCGACTGGGATTTCTAAAGTTGCAAGTTACATTGGTATTCCCCTTTCGGTCGATGCTTTAACTGCTAAGAGATCACGGCTCACCTTTGCGCGTGTTTGTGTGCAAATTTCTAAGGATTCTCCTCTTCCGGATTCTATTCCTTTGGAGATCGATGGTGAAGATTTGATCCTTAAGGTTGTTTATGATTGGAAACCTTCACCTTGTGAAGGTTGCGGTTCTCTTATTCACCCTTTTTCCCTGTGTTCTAAAAATCCAAATCCCCAATCTGCTCTTATTTTACCACCAAAACCCCGTGGAAGGTCTTCTTCCCGGCCTCCTAGACCGGTATCTAGGATCCCTTCTAATTCTCCTTCTATCCCGGCTGCTAACCAAAACACCTTAGTTTCCCCCCCGCCCCCTATCGCTGAACCACCTGTTTCCTCAGATGTCAATCCATTACCCCCTCCCTCTGCTCCACCTATATCATCTTCGCTTCAGGAAGTCGTTACCTTTGACTCTCCTCAACTGGTTGTTGCCCCCCCGGTGAATCCAGCTCCCCCCCTCTTACCTCCAGAGGAGACCAATATTATCCCTAACCTAAACTCTCCTAATGCGGAAGCTATCTCTGAGGCTTCTTCTTCCACTTACAGTCCACCTAAAGCTCAACACCGAAGCTCCCCCTCCTTGCCTTCCTCCTCTAATCTCTCCACTTCCAATAAATTTAAGGCGTTAATTGTTGAGGACTCTCCCGCTTTGGTTGACCCTATTCTTCAGGATGAACCTGGTCCTACAATTAATGTCCTTATCCCCTCAAATTCATCTTCCAAAACCACCTCTCAATCTCCTTCCAATTCTACATCCAATATATCTCCTCCCTCCAAAAACACTAGAGGGAAGTCCACCAAAAAGAGCAAATCTTCCAAATCTAAATCTTAATGTCTTACCCAAATCTTGTTTGCTGGAACATCAGAGGGTTTAATAAACCCGACAAGGTTCTTGTATGCAGGGATTTAGTCCGTTTGCATAACTTGAAGTTTTTCTGTCTTTTGGAAGCTAAAGTTAACTCTTCTGCTGTTGATGATTGCTGGTTTATGAATTCTCACCGGATTTTTGACAATGAGGCGCACTGTCACAATTTTGGTTACTCTAACTTGGGGCGTATTTGGATCAAATGGGACCCTACCCACGTATCCTTCTCCCCCACGTTTATCTCCTCACAGTTGATTCATGGTATTTTCTCTGTGGGATCTCTCCCACCTTTTCAACTCTCCATCATCTATGCCGCTAACTCTATGGCAGATAGGTCCTCTTTGTGGGCCAAGATTAGAGAGTTCACCCCTTCCTCTCCGTTTCCGTGGATGGTGATGGGGGATTTGAACTGTTTCAGATTCCATAATGATAAAGCCGGTGGTTCTCCGGCTTCTGCTAGTCAGCTTGCTGAACTTAATGGATTGGTTTTTGATTGTGGGCTTCATGAATTGGCTTCAGTTGGACTGCTGTATACTTGGCATAATCAGCGTAGTGACCATCCCATTCACATTAAATTGGACAGGGTTTTAGTCAACTCTGAATTCCTTGACCATTTTCCTCAAGCCCACTACAAGGTTACTACACCGGTTTGCTCGGACCACTCGCCCCTCATTACTTCCATCTCCTCCATGATCGGCCTTCCCAACCGTTTCCTTTTTAAGAACTATTGGACTTATATGAGTGGTTTTTGGGATGATGTCCTCAATGCTTTTTCTGAACCTGCCCTTATGGGACCTATCTGCCATCTGCAATTTTGTCTTAAGACTCTTAAAGGTTTGCTAAAAAAGAGAAGTTGGAACTCTTCCAACTTTCTTTCCAACAGCATTTTGGAACTCAAAGGTAACCTTCAAACCTGTTTAGACAACATTCAAAGCTCTCCTCTGGATCCCTCCTTGAATCTCTTACTGAAAGAGATTAATTGCAAGCTTGCTAGCCTTCAAGCCTCTTGGACCTCCTGGGTCACCCAACGTGCAAAAACCAAATGGTTGTCTCATGGAGAGGATGATTTAGGCTTTCTCTATGCAAAAATTCGGGCTAGGAAGAATCATAACAATGTGTATGAAATCTCTGACGATAATGGTTCTTACTGTAACCAGCAGGACATTGCCGCCTCTTTCATCCAACATTTCAAAAAGCTTTTTAATGCTCCTAAGCCCTCTCAAGCTGACTCTCCTTTCATTAATAGTGGTAAATGTATTCCCCCGGAAATGATTAACTCTTTGGTGCTACCTTTCACTCTAGCTGAGATCAAGAAAGTGGTTTTTGATGGGAATGACACATCCTCCCCTGGGCCTGATGGTTTTTCTTTTGCTTTTTACAAGAGGACTTGGCATATCACGGGGCACTTCATTCATAGAGCTGTGATGGAATTTTACAACTCTGGTTATTTGCCTAAAGGAGTTAAAGCCACTGTTTTGGCATTAATTCCTAAAGGGCCACATGTATCTTTTGTTTCTGATTATAGGCCAATCTCATTATGCAATGTGGTTTATAAGATTATTGCCAAGCTTGTGGCCAATAGATTAAAAGTTGTTCTCCCGTATATAATCCATGAGAGCCAATCGGGATTTATCAAGGATAGATGTTCCACTGACAATATTCTCCTTGCTTCCGACATCCTTAAAAATATTAAAAACTCTTTTTGTGCAAAGATAGATATCTTCAAAGCATTTGATTCGGTTTCACATGATTTTCTTTTCCAAAGGCTTAACCAAAAGGGTTTCCCTAGTAAGTTTATTAAATAGGTCAAAGGCTGCATAACCAATGTGTTCTTCTCTATCTCCATCAACGGCTCTTTAAATGGTTATTTTGCTTCTTCGAATGGTTTAAGGCAGGGATGCCCTTTATCCCCTTTGCTTTTTTGCATTGTCATGGATGGTTTCTCTTGCTCTTTGGAGAATATGGTCCCTCCTTTTATTGGCGTTCAAATGAAAGATTGCAAGATTTCTCATCTTCTCTACGCAGATGACGTTTTGGTCTTTGGAAAGGCTTCTCCTGCTAACACTTCAACTCTTGCTAAGGCTATTTCCATCTTCACTAAAGGTTCAGGTCTTACTGTTAACTATTCTAAAAGCTCCCTTATTCTTTCTAAGGATGTCTCTGCTGTTCACAGAGTAGGGGAGACTATTGGCATCCTGAACTCTAGCTCTTACCTCAAATATCTGGGCATCCCGATTGCTGCCTGCCGCCTCAATTTTTCTCACTTCCAACCACTCATGAGTAAAATTTTTACTCTACTGGATGGTTGGAAAGTTAAATTTTTGTTTTTTACAGGTAGGGTCCAATTTATTAGATTTACAATCGCCAATACTCTCGCTTATTGGATAAGAGGGGCAATTCTTCCCAAAGCTTGTCTCAAATACATCTCCAAACTTTGTTCTAAATTTTTGTATCATGGCAACATCAATGACAAGAAGCTTCATTTGATTGCATGGGATAAAACTGCTTTACCAACTACATATGGGGGTCTTGGGATCCCTTCTTTTGATGCACTTTGCCATGCCAGCCTTTGCTCTTTTTTATGGAGGTTCTTTACTAGAGATAATGCAACAATGTCTTGGTTCAGGAATAAATACATCTCTCCTTGGAAGCCTGTCAATTCTATGGCTTCCAGATTCTGGAAGAAGATTCATACGGTGGCTCTCTCGGTTAAAAGCAATTTTAGGTTTCAAATTTCCTTTGACAGCAAGTTATCCATGAATTGGGATCCATGGTGCTTTGGAAATTCTCTCAAAGATATTTTTCCCTCCTATTTTTTAGAGGAAAAATGTGTAGATAGTTTCACTGACAGTTTTGGCTGGGCTCTTCCTTCCTCTGCTCCGATTGCTTTGCGTGATACTCTTGCTGGGGTACATTTTTCAGAGCAACCGGCTACGGCCTGGGACGGCTCTGAATCCCCCAATTTTTCAACTTTTTACTATAGTTATTTCAAGCATTTGGATGAAGTTAATTGGCACTCTTTTCTTTGGCATAAGCGATTCTCTTTGAGGTACTCTTCTTATGCCTGGATGGCAGTTCTTGGTAAACTTAAAACGGCTGATCAACTTAGGCTGAGGGGAATTGATGTTCTGGATGGTTGCTCGTTGTGTGATTCTGGTATTGAGAGCCATTCGCACTTATTCTTCGCTTGTGACTTCACTTTCACAGTTATAAACTCTCTCCTTCCATTACTGGATGTTTTTCTTCTAAGGCCAAACCTATTGCAGATTTATGACTACTTTGGAAGCTCCCCTCATTTCACCAGCAGGGAAAAACAGTTTTGTTATTTCGTGATTAATTGCACTATTTACTTTGTTTGGAGGGAAAGAAACACTAGAAAATTTGAAAATGTCTGGAAAAATCCTTTTGCTATTGCTGCTAGTATTCGACATGCTACTTTGGCCAAGGTTAAAAACTGGAAGAATTACAATGGGCTCAGAGACCGTTTTGGGATGGTCTTATGAATTTTGTCTGATGTTGATCGGTTGGGTGGTTTTTGCGGGCGATGATGTTTGTATTGCCTTTTTCCCCTTGGACGGCAGGGGGTCTTCTTCGGCTACCAGACCAACTTATGCTTCTATTTCTGCAACCAGGGGTTTCGATTGCTCTCTCTGCAATACCCTGAGCCCGATTTTGGATGCCTCCAACTGACTATTTTCTTCTTGTTATTTCCAATTTTTCTGTTGCTAGAAGTTTTTACTTCCTTTACTGTTCTTTTTTTCTCACATGTAACTAGAATTTTGTTTTAATGATAATTGGGCTTTGCCCTCTAATTTCCCCCAAAAAAAAAAAAAGTATTATAAGTTCTTCTGATAAATCCTTTTAATCTACTGATGGCTATTCTGGGCGAGCTGACAAGTTCTTTTGAGCAAATAACTCTGATTAATATGCAACTTTTTTTAGTCCCTAAATAACTCAGTACTAAAAGCCGAGTTAGATCTAACTTTAGGTCGGCTTATCTAAAATAGTTTTTAGGCTTCATTTGGGACAGCTTTTTTCCTGTTTTTTGAAGTAGTTTTTTAGTATAAAAATTAAAGTTTTTGTACTAAAAAGCTACTTCAAGAAACAGTAAAATACCGGTCCCAAACGAAACTTTAGTTTCTTACTGTTTGGGATGACTTTATTATTGTTTTTTAAAACAGCTTTTTTGTACAAAACTAAAAAAAATTGTGCTAGAAAGCTACTTTAAAAAGCAGTAAGAAAACTATCCCAATCAAAGACTTAACCGACTCCAAATTTGAGACAAATTTAAAGTTTAGCAAGTTCTAAGTTATAGCGGTTCAAATTGATTCATAATCAATAACTTTCTCAACTTAATTAAAATTATTATAATAACTTGATTAACTTAACTCAAATGAATGAGCACATGAGTCAAATTTGCCAGAGACTTTCTAAGCTTCCAAGTTCCCATATGGATTACCTATCCGATTTTTATTTGCCAGACTTAGCACATCAGCTGAGTAGTTGCGATCCAATGGACTAACGCAACAAACTCTTTGTATTGAGGCTTCAAGCAACTTACTGATTGATTCTCACATTAGTAGTTTAATTCAAAGACTTTAGAAAACTTTCTAGATGGAAAAATATTCATAGGTCATTTTTTCACCTGGTTTTGAATTTGATAAGATAATAAATAAATGAACTTTGACAATGTAATGCTCTGTCAAATGTGACTCATTTATATATAATTACTAAGGAATTCAAAATGGAGACAGCATTTTTTGAGCGAAGCTTGATCATATTAAAAAAATTAATTAATTTTATATTGTACTCATCTTAAAAAAAAATTTAATGATTTAAAAATTTATGGTAATTAAATTCTATTGAGTTATTTTCATCTAATTATTTTTTAGAAATATTATTATTTTTTGGAACGGGGAATCCACCTGCTGCCACCCCGAAAAGGGCGCTTTGCGGCGTGGCGCCTAATCCTCGACTGACCTAGAAAAGGCACTCACCCCAAAAACCTCCTGGTCCGCAGTTGATTGTGCCCCACTTAAGAGGCGCTGCCACTCGAGGAGAATCGAGCATCCAAGCTAAGTAACAATGGGTGAAATAATATTTAATAAAATAGCGGTAAAATCTATATAAATATAGTTCTATTTTCTTTCTATTATGAAATATATTAATTTTCTTTTTTTAATATAAAAATTAATTTCTAATTCCTATCTATATTTTATTTCTTTCTTAATTTGAATGTCAATTTATAAAGTTTATTATATAAGAAATTTGACCTCAAAAATTTGATAATAACAATAAAATCTTTATTAATTAAATTAACTGACTTTTGCTATTTAATCTTTGTTGAAATTTTTATTATAATTGCTGATAAATAAATAAAAAATGATAAATTAATTAATTATTAAATATTGTTTTTCAAAATCATTGCTGATTGAGGGTTATATTTTTCTTCATTATTTTCTCTCTCCTCATTAATCTAGCGGCAAATTGGGCTTCACTATCCGTATGACTATCCAAAGCCGGCCTTGGATGACCCTAAGAAGTCTTTGGGATGGCAGCTAAATGCCGAGTAAAACCGGCCAAATTGCCTATGTCTCAACTCTTCAAGTACGGTCAACTCTCTAAATTAACGCACTCCTGTTTGTAGGAATTTATGCAAATAAACTTTTAATAAAATTATATTTATATTTTTATTTGAAGTTATTCAAAATAACAAAATTTTATAATGAATTTATAGATCAAATTTTATCAAAAATAAAAATATGTTACATTTTTTACTTAGAGCAATCACTGTCATAGAGAGGAACAATTATTAGGTCCGGACACCTGATATAGCTCTACATCTAGACGGCAATAACATGTCGCCACGTGCTCTTACTCTTTACCGCGCGGCCCGACGACCCGACCCGGATCAGAACCCGGCATTGGCATGTTCGAGTATTGCTAGGTATTGCTTGACAATAACGAGAAATACCGCTCTGTCGAGACAAATACCGAGCAATACCTAGCAAAATCGGGGTATTGCTCGGTATTACTTGGTATTACTCGATATTGCTAGGTTTTGGTCTTGACAGAATGATATTTCTCGTTATTGTCGAACAATATCGAGCAATACCCTTGTCTGCACAAATCAGCCAATACATAGCAATCACGGTCCGATCCGGGTCAGGTTGTCGAGCCGCGCGGTAAAGAGTAAAAGCACGTGACACCATTTTACTAGCGTCCAAATGTAGAGCTACGTCAGGACACCGGACCTAATAAAAATTCCATAGAGAGTCATGGGAGAAAATCATACATAAGTGTTGATTATATAAGAACACCTTATAGAAGAAATGAAATTTCTGTGTGAAAATATTTAAAAGGGATAAAAATCACAAGAGGTAAGATTAAGTTGAAATTATCCAACTAGTATAAATCGCATGTTACAAATGATGCTCATCCTAGTAATTAATGAACACGTCAATACAAATACTAGAAATGAATTATAGAAGATTACTTCTGCGATGGAAGTAGAAAGAACTTTAGGGCATTGGAGTTGTCATCAGAGCTAGAATGAGTGTTGATCTACTTGACCATTTTATTTGCAAAAGGGAAGAGCTCGATTAGAAAGATGAACATCAACCTTAGTAGTGATGATGGGTGTCCGTCTTGATGGTGACATCAGGTTTCGACATTAAGGATCGATGATGTCAGGTGTCATAATTGTAGACAATCATAAGGAATGTTCTTACTGATGATAACAGGCATTATTGATGATAGTGGGCATCAGCCTTATTAGTGATGGATAACATTGACATTGATGATAATTAGGGCTGCAAGCGAACCAAACATTCGACGAGCTACTCATTGTTCGGTTTGATTAAAGCTCGTTTGTGATCGGTTAATTAGCTAAACAAATAAATTTGAACAATATTTTAAATACTCGATTCTTAAATAAACAAACTTGAACACTAATGCGTTCGACTCATTTATGTTCGTGAACAACATCATTTGAAGTTTGTGAACAAGCTCGACATTAATCGATAAGAAGGATTCATGTTCTTACTGATAAAAATAATTAATATGACTATAAAATTAATAAATATAAATAATTGCCTTTGTTACATAGACAATTATTTTTTTTTTAAATGTGTTTGTTCACAGATATGTTCATGAAGTATTTGTTTGACCGCTAAAAAAATCAGAACAAGCTTAATACTAGTGATGGATGACATTGACAATTCGATGACTTGATGATGATCAGGCCTGTAAGCCTAGATTTTGATAATGAGTAATCATGATGGTGTACAAGCATAGACCTTGATCATGGTGGCAGGCATCAACATTGATTATATCAGCTAGCTTTAGGGTTATTTGTAATGACAATATTTGGGGTTGTTGGTGATGAAAGCTATTGTCATTTTATACTAATTAACAACATGCATTAGTCTTATTGTTTGTATCGCGTGTCAATCTTATTAAGCTAACATTCACATGAAATTTTTAACTGGCCATTTTTTTAAGTTTATTTTTTTGAATAATTAAATTATATATATATATATATATATATATATATATATATATATATATATATATATATATATATATATATGAAAAAGCTATAATTTCTAAGAAAATAAAAACAAGAGTACAAACAAAAATAAAACAATTGAATGACGGATAAAAATAAAAATAAAAATTTAATCGGGACGATAAAAACAAAATGGAAAGAATATATAATGAAAAACCAATACTAGCGACCGGTGAAATTTATTTTGGAATGAATTACATAATTTTTTATTTTTAGTTTTTTGTTCTAATTGTTTTTTTTTTCAAAAAAAAAATAAAACAAAAGTTGAACATTTTATCGACTTGCTTAATCTGCCCTCCTCGTCCATATCAAACCCACCAGCCATTCATTAGTATTTTTTAAAGGGAAACTCACGATAGGGCTTATGCGATAATCAAGAGAAAAATTATTTGTCCTTAAAGAACCAAAGGCTGGCTAAAAGAATAATATTTGATATAAAACATGAAAGCCGAAAGTTCTATCTATTATAATATTAAAGCAAAAAAAAAAAAAAAAATTCACAGGAGGGATGAGGCAGTAGGCAGCCACTTAATGAATCCCTTCAATCGACAGGAACCGTCTCCAAGAAAGCACCAAAGAAACACCTACAAAGGAAGAAGGTAAAAACCACCAGCCAACTGACAAAAACAAGCAACCCATCAAAACCACCCAAAAGAATAGGAACAAACCAAAGTTAACCCACACCAACAACAACCAACACAACCCATTAAAACGGTCCAATCATCAACATAGAGAGTCACACTCACACCAATCCAAAGAAACAAAATAACCCCAACTAAGCTGAACCTAATAGCTAAAAGAAGACCAAATAAAAAAAAAAAAAAAAAAAAAACTCATTTCTTTTTGGATTTGTGGCATTGCTGCTTACGAGCCTTTATGAAAAAATCATCCTCAACAATTTGGATAATTTAAGTCAAAGTTATCCCGAGAATCTAATTCATGCACATTAATTTCCTCCCTAGCATCCCAATTAGTTGAGTTGCCATCATCTAACCAATCACCATGCAACACCTCATTGTCCAACAATTTACAAGCAAGATGAGCTATCAAAGCATCGTTGGAAATAACACATATAGGAACATCAACAAGAGGCACTTTAACATTTTTAGCCTCAGGATCAACAGCTCAACACCATTAGGAAACGAAGCAATACGATAAGCAGGAGTATCCAAATAGTTAGCAACCTCACCACTCTCCACTAGCACAAGCCCGCCCACAAAGCCAACATCCTCTCAGTTCTCAGGGACCATAGGGGCACAATCATCAAAAAAACGCAACTTCAGCAACATAGACATCAATATTTGAGTTTGGAGAAACATAAAGACTAGCTCCCAAATTGACTAAGCAAGGACTAGACTTAGTATCCTCAGTAACACCCTTACTGGTTCCACAAGGAGTCAGAGGAAAAGTCCCCTCAACATCCCCAATGTTATCAATGATATTTTCCCCAGCAATAGCAACATTAACGCCACTCTCCCCATTAACCACAACCTCCATCGAATTAATAGGAGGTAAAGTAGGAATCAAATTTTGAACAGGATCAGAACATCCACAATTTCCAGTACAACATTAACATTCTCATCAAAAATGTTATGTTTAGCTGAACCAATCACAAGAACAACCTCCATCGAATTAATAGAAGTTAAAATAGGAATCAAATTTTGCACAGGACTAGCAACAACCTCAGTTTTCAACACATAATTAACATTCTCACAAAAAAATGTTTTGTTTATCCGAAACAATCACCAGAACAAAAGAATGAACAATATTTACCCGGCAAATGACCAATTGATTTGCATCGATCATAAAAATAGGAAAGTTTCTCCATCTCAACATGTTGAATATAACCAAATTTTGTAGGACTAATCCGAATTTTGTTAGAAATTTTTTTAGTAATTCCTACCTCGACTAACGCACACGCAACTGAGGGATGGGAGTCAATAGAGGTCGCATGATCCACCTTAAGCGAATGATCAAATAAATAACTCAAACCATGTAGAATACGGGGGAAAAATGAGGATGCAAATTACTGAAAGAAATCTAAATTGGTATGACAGGGGACTCCACACCTATATCTAAAAGAGGAAACCATTTGATCAACTTCACATAACATCTGATAACAAAGTAGGATCTATAAGAGAAAACTCTGATATAGTCTAGGTCATTCACCAACTTAATCAACACATGTGAATGATTCAACAAAATTATAGAGAAATTGTCATTAAGCTTAAGAGCGAAGAAAATTTTCTGAATGACATCAAGACTCGGATGGCGAGAGGGAAAGAAACCAACCAACACAAACTTTAAAGGAGCCGCAAGCGTGAAAACTTCTTCATCCAAAATCCAGAGGAAAGGCAAATCTAGAAAAGTATAGAAGGCTTGAGATCCGGAAAACAATCATTAGGGGAAAGACCATGCAAGGTATCTACAAAAGATCAAGATTTAGTCGATCAAGATTTAAATTTTCTTTTTTATATATTTGAGCCGCAAGTGTGAGAACGAATATACACCGAATAGAGCCACAAGCGTAAGAACGAATATACACCGAATATTCTTTTTTGATGTTAGAAATGAAGTTCAGTTGGAGATTAATTACTGTTTGATATGACCGTTACTATATTTTGAAGTAAAAAATAGGTTTTTGATTGAAGATGACCTTTGAAAAGATATTTTGGAGGAGGAACACACATAAAATAAGAGTCTTTTAATTGAGTTAGAAAGTTACGGCTTCACATTCTAAACAATGCCATCTCGATCAAATTTTCAAGTTTTCTTATGTTCCTTGAGTAGAACCTTCTTAGCTTCTACTAGAAAAGGGCTCCAAGTGAATTATCTACTTAGTCTTAAAATATCTTCTACTTCTCTTCATGAAATTCTATATTATCCATGAAATAACACTCAATAAATTGTAAAGAATATCTCTCTCTCTCTCTCTCTCTCTCTCTCTCTCTCTCTATGTAGTATACGTAGTAGTTAATTATTGAAAATTAATTATAAAGTAATTAAAAGCTAAATCTCGTATATCTTTTTGACTCCTCAAGCTCGAATGATTATTCCTCTCGTCCTATACTCATTACACCAACGATCATATGGGCAAAAGCTATCATTCCCAATAATAAGTTGCATGAGTTCTTTTGTATTATTAAAATAAAATTTATAATCATTATCCATTAGTGTTATACATTTGCTCAAATAATATGCACCCATCATAATTTTTTATTTACTATTTTGAATATTTAATTTAATAAAGTATATTTGAGTATATAGACTTTTCAAAATGACATAATATTTTGAAGGAACTAATTAAACATATAGCTCAAATGCCAATTATAAGCTCAACCCCTTATTTCATGATAAAAAATTTTGAATCATACAAGAAGTGCATGTTCCTCAACTTGTTGTCCCTTTGGGACAACTTTTAACCACTCTTTTTTTGTTATTTTCAAGGAATTTTTATAATTAAATTTAATTTTGAAAAAAAAAAAAAAAAAATTGTCTCAAATGAAATCTAAGAGCATCTGCAACCGAAAATCCCATTTTTCACTCCAAAATGCAGTGAAACTAAAAAAATGTCATGATTCGTCTCCAATCGAACTCCATTTTGCGCACTTCTGCGAAGTTAATCATCTTTCTCCTCTTTCGCGTGTTTCTTCGGCAAATCCGGTTGAGAGAGAAAAATCGCATACGTGAATAGTGCAACATCAATATTGACGTCGCACTGTTCACCCGCAAGCAAATGACGAAAGATTTGACATTCAACTGGAGTGATCGAACGATATCATACACATATTTAACGTTTGGTTTGAGATGCTCTAAGCCTTTAACCTTGTTTATATAATAATAATAATAATAATAATATGACCTATCCTCACTAGTAAAATTTTGAATCCAACCCAACACATTACAACAAAACACAGTGTGATACCCCCACCAACATTTACTGATTCCCAAGTCGCGGCAAAAACATTAAAATAGAAGAAAATAAGTGTAACATTTTTTTTTTCATTCAAATTATGCACAGATATGCACCAATAGGGCCGAAGGAAAATGTTGGCTGGGGAGTTCAACCACCACCTACCCTCTCCTCCTTGTCCAACAAACGATTTTAATGAAACAATGAATTAATTTATTTCTCCCTATACTCCCCTAATTTCCTCCCCCCCATTTCCCTCCATTCCATCGAGCCTACCCCACAATCCCCACTTAAAAGCTTCCTCTCCCTCTTCCTCAGACCTGGCTAGCTTCCACATGTTCGAAGCCTCGCTCATTCCGAAATGCCATTATGATTCGTTTGGAAGCGAAAAGAGGAGGAGCGGCGGCGAGGTCGGCGGTGGCGATGGTGGGGAGGCTGGTGAACGAAGTGGTGAGCTTTGTTTTGTTCTCCGCGCTTGACCTTCTTGATGCTGTGCTGTGCTTGGTCTTCAAGCTGGTCGATTACGCCTTCGAGTCCAAGTGGAAGCCCTGCTACTGCTCCTCGTCGGCCCGAGAGATGATCACCAGCAGCGGCAACATACTCATCTCCGAAAGCGGAAAGTCGAAAATAGTCTTCCTTTCTTCCACAAAGCTTCATCTGGAGGAGATCTCGGATACTCTCTACTCGCGGCCTCCTCTCCTGTTCGACATCTCTCGCTCCACCATGACGGATCTTCGCAGCCTCGGCTTTCTAAGGAGAAGTGACGGTGCGGCGGCGCTAGCTGCAGCGGCAAATGCGAAGAGAGTCAGAAAAAGTACCACTGCTTTAACCATCAATTCTGCCATTGTGGAGATGCTGCAGGGCAAGATCGGCGGGAAGCAGAGTCAGCCCGTCCCTCGCTGGTCGGACTGCGCCTGCAAGCGGTGCTCTGGTTGGTGCTTGGCACCTTCTTCCTCCCGCGTCCTCCTCTACGCGCACTCACAATTCCCTCCAGGTTTTCTGAATTCAAGCTCTGACATTTTTTACTACGATTGATTTCCATCTTCACTTATCAAAATCAAAATCAAATTTTTTTAATCTGTTTTTAAATTAAAATTATTTTGAAATAATTACGTTTAATTTGTGTTCGTCGGTCAACTTTAAACGGATGACCAGAATCTGCAATTGAATGTTATCGTGACAGTTGATGATCAAATCTATTTAATAACATCTTTATGTAGAAAGAGTGGATGTTGACTCCACATCTTTTTTTGCTTCGGCACTCTATTAATGCACGATATGACACATTCGAGTTATTGTTTTCCAAAATTATTTTAGCTAATATTTGGATTAATGTTACATATTTTTTAATCAATCATCCCAAAATTATTTTTTGAAATTGTTGGATCTAATTATTTAATATTTTTTACTCATATTCAGAACTTATTAACATCAACTCAATTTTTTTTTGGATTTAATATTTATTGAATCAATTTATCACATTTATTACCAAAAGGTTTTTTTTGAAGGAAGTCAATAAGATGCATCAAATGTTAAAATGATCATTTTTATATCAAATTATTTAACTTAATTCTTAATTTTTTAATTTGATTCAAAATATTCTATTAACTGCTGAGTCTATTTGAAATAACTATAGTGCTTTACAAAGTTCCATGTAAAGTTACCGTAGGAAAATAAATTAATTACTATGGTTATAAAAAATATTTTTTATCACAAAAATTTAAAAAATTAGTTAAAAAATAATAATCAAATTAATTTAAGAAGATAAAAAAAGCAGTAAAAAGTTATCGTCAAATTAAATAAATTAGATGACAGAGGATAAAATAGTCATAAACAAATAATTTAAAAATAATACTGACTTTCTTTTTTTACACTATGAAATTTATTGAATGAACAAGCATTAATATATCGCAAAATATATTATCAAATCCAGCGAGTCGGATTAAATTCGACCGGTGCTATTTAATGGGGAACATGATTAAATATATCATAAAATGCATTGCATTGTGATTGTGCAGATGGGGCAGCGGTGGAAGATGTGCTGTTTATCCATGGATTCATATCGTCGTCATCTTTCTGGACGGAGACGGTTTTCCCCAACTTCTCCGACACGGCGAAATCGAGGTACAGGTTGTTTGCGATGGATTTGCTTGGATTTGGGCGGAGCCCTAAGCCGGCGGACTCACTGTACACGCTGCGGGAGCACGTCGACATGATCGAACGGTCCGTTTTGCAGCGGCACGGTGTGCGGTCCTTCCACATTGTAGCTCACTCGCTCGGATCCATCCTTGCGCTCGCCCTTGCTGTCAAGTACCCCGACGCCGTTAGGTCTCTCACGCTTCTCGCACCGGTATAATACTGCTCTCACTATTAAAACGTTTGAGCTGCGGCGACTTGCAAGTCTATGCCAGTTGGGTGCAATGCAGCCTCCTCAAATAAGCCTATATGAACCAAAAGTATAATTAATATTAAAAATTAAAAAAAAATTTAAAAATTTTCATGCATGTTTTTTATGTGATGTGATTAATATATTAAATGGTTATCATCTTCATATCACTGTATGTCGTCAGCCATTCGCTGCATTTGAACTCTAAATTTCACATCAAAATTCAGTAGGTGAACACTGCGACGCCAACGCCAATATTAGTGTCGCAGTATTCACCTACGCCAAAAAAATGCTTTGTAAATTTGTCGAAGAAGCATGCAAAAGATGAGAAAATAGGAGAGAGATGATTACCCTCACAGGAAGCGCGAGAAAGAGGAGAGAAATGGAATTGAGCTGGAGATGAATTACGTTATTTTGAAGTTTTACTGTATTTTGACCATCTCCAACCGAAAATCTTATTTTTCACTTCAAAATACCGTGATTCATCCAATTGAACTCCAATTTTGCGAAGGTAATGTTCGTTCTTCTTTTCATGCGTTACTTCGGCAAGTTAGGTAGAGACAAAAAAAATAGTAGAGATGAACAGTGCAACGCCAATATTGGCGTCCCACTGTTCACCTACAAGCAAATAGCGGAAGTTTTATCATTCTGTTGGAGCTCTGCAGCAACGCCATTCAAGTGTTTGGAATTTCGAGATGCTTTTTTAGAGTGGAAAATGAGTTTTTTCGTTGGAGATGCACTAAGTAAATATTTAAATTTAGATGTTAAATATGTAAAGACATAAAAAATTTATAATATAAATATAAATACCTCTTAGTATCATAATACTTAACATATCGAATTTCTGTTGGAGCCATGCAAGCATTTTTTTTTTTTGTCGATATCATTTTTTTCTAATGGTAAATTTATAGTGCAGCCCTATTTTCCAGTGCCGAAGGGGGAGCAGGGAACGCAATACGTGTTGAGACGGGTGGCGCAACGAAGGGTGTGGCCGTTGATTTCATTGGGTGCGTCCGTGGCTTGTTGGTATGAGCACATAAGTCGCACAGTTAGCCTCCTCATGTGCAAGCATCATCTCTTTTGGGAGTTTATCTTTCGCTTCTTTACTCGCAATAGGTATTCCTCTTCAACTATTTCTTTCAAATTTGGACTTCTCCTATAGCTTAAAAATATTCAGATGAAATTTGTGCTATGATGGCTTAAAAGGCATTAATTTTAGGGGCTATTTGGTAGCACCTAGGATTTGATTTAAGTAGGATCATAAATTATATAAATTTGGATTTCGGAAATCCTGAGGGGTCTAAATCTTTAAAACTGTTTGCTGTTAATTCATGATAAATCCTAGTAAATCCTGTGTGATTGTTTGGCTTTAGAGAGTATTTAATGAACAAACTCTTCCTCTCAAGCAAATGGATTTCGTAAATCCGATAAAAAATAGGATTTCAAAAATCCGGGATTTAGCTCGAAAAGGCGGAATTTTCCGTCTATGGCGGCTTTCATTTGAGGTTACATTTGGTTTTGCATTTTAGGCCTTTTGGCTGGATTTCGCTCAAATCCGGCCTAAATCCTACTACCAAACAGCCAACTATTAAATTTGTTATGATATAATGACAATTTAGAGCAAATATTTATTCTTCACGCTTAGTTCCTAACTCATTTCTCTTTTTAGCTTCTTTCGAATGAGGAAAAGGCATATTTGGGTTATCTTCTACTCCAAATTGGAGTAAACGTTAATATAATTAGGGTAGATTAATGTGTTCAAAGTCTAACTGCATGTCCTGCCTATTCAAGAAAATGCTATATATGAGGAAATGATAGTCTGCCTCTGCAATTATTTGTAACAGGACTGACATAATAAATTACAACAAATAGGAATTGGCCAGCCAAGAAGCCATGATATAAATGTTATGTGGGGCAAGAAGGCATTCAGGGCAGCTGTATGGCCTGCAAATCAACCACTATTTTTTTTTCTTTTTAATTTTGAGCTATTTAAATCTCAAACTCATATATCATATGATTCAAATCAAGGACCTCTTAGGCTTCGTTTGGGACTGCTTTTTTATTGTTTCTTAGAACGGCTTTCTAGTTAAAAAAATTTAATTTTTATACTAGAAAGCTGCTTTAAGAAGCAAGAAGAAAACCATCTCAAATGAAGCCTTAGACATAAGCTGTCAATTAATAAATTATGGCTTCGTTTGGGACGGCTTTTCTATTGCTTCTTAAAACAGTTTTTTAGCAAAAAATTTTAAATTTTTACACTAAAAAGCTGCTTTAAGAAGCAGTAAGAAAGCCGTCCCAAAAGAAGCCTAAGGTTTCATTTGTGACAGCTTTTGACCATTTTTATTTTGCTACTTTCAAAAAAAAAAAAAACTAAAAAAATAGTGGTAGAAAAATCATAAAAAAAGTTGCCTAAATTAAGTCTAAGATGGACTGCATCAATCAACTATCTCCAAATAACAAACAATGATAGATTCTCTCAAAACAAAGATTTCCTCAAATTTTGAGAAAATTATATAATTTTTTAAACAAAAACTAATCGTCAAAATTCGCCAAAATAGACCACGAAAAATAAATGACAAAATTATGTAACCTTTGAACTAAAAACCAATACCAATACTATTAAGTTTCATCATCATTTTTAAAATTAGGTAGAAGGCTCTAAACTTATAGTCAATTTGGACTAATTTTTTCGCTGTCACTATTTTTAGGTTGATCTGACTTGCATTAGTTTGGCTAATATTTTTTGTTAGTTCCTAGAAATGATAGAATGTATTTTTTACTATTAAATATACTACACTAAGGTTTCGTTTGCGGTGGCTTTTTTACTGATTCTTAAAATAGTATTCTAGTACAAAAACTTTTATTTTTTGTACTAAACAGCTAATTTATGAAGCAGTAAAAAAAGCCGTCCCAAACGAAATCTAAGATAGCTATAAAAACTTTACATTCAACTCTATTAAAAAGAAAATATTTATAATAATCACAACAATTTTCTCACTTCATAATACTTTTGCAATGAGATATATTCATGATAATTTTTCATTATTGTACTTTATGAATATAGACAAATGTTTATTTGGCATTTTTTTTTTTGCATATATTCTAATGTGTAAATTTTTTTTATAATCAAATATGTTAAAATATATATGTTAGAAGAAAATTGATATTTAATATTTAATATTTATTTAAAAATCTTAATTATCTTATTATTGAATATGTTTGATGAGATAATGAGGAAGTTAGTAACCATTTTAAGTGATGTGGGAACAGGATAAGGACGTTTCTAATGGAAGGGTTCTTCTGCCACACGCACAACGCCGCATGGCATACACTCCACAACGTCATCTGCGGGACGGCGGGGAAGATCGAGGGCTACTTGGATACAGTAAGGGATAGAATGCCGTCTTGCGCCGTTACGATACTCCATGGCACGGACGATGACCTGCTCCCCGTCAGCTGCAGCTCCGCCGTCAAGGCCAGGATCCCGCGGGCGGATCTCCGGGTCATCGACGGCAAGGATCACATCACCATCGTCGTCGGACGGCAGAAAGCCTTCGCCCGGGAGCTCGAGCTGATCTGGGAAGCCGCGAATCTCAAAGCAAAATGAAATCCTTTATTATTATTTTTTTTCCTCTCTTTCTTTTTTGTTCATTATGATTTTCTTCCACTGATTCGGAAATGATAAAGCTGATGGTACCATCTATTCTTTCCTGTGTTGGACGCTGGCTGATAAATTAGATCGCCAAAAGAGGTTTATATGGTAGTAAATTATTTGTACCGTTTCTACTGCTCTGTTTCCTTTCGCCTTATTATTATTATCTATATTTAATAGCTGTAAGCGACGAACTTTTATTCACGCGAGCATAAGCTGTAAGCGACGAACTTTTATTCTATCCAGTGAACGCACGCAGAGGAAGGTTCGGTTTTAGACAAAAAAATGTCTGTACCGAGTTTTTCGCGCCTGTACCGAGTTTTTCGCGCCTGTACCGAATTGAAAAAACTCGGTACAGACGTTTTTTTGTCTAAAATCGAACCTTCCTCTGCGTACGTTCACTGGATAGAATAAAAGTTCGTAAGCGACCGAATTGAATTTGATCTGAGCATGATTTGAATTGAAAATTCACAGCTCAGAGGCTTCAGGGAAGAGATTTATAATGAAAGACTCGTTGCAGGACGGGAGGAGTTAATATATTACATTTCATGTCAGAAATAATTAAATATGTTCTATAAATGAAAGTATGACTTATGTACTGAAAGGCACTAAAGAGAGGGGACCCGCTCTCACATGATCGGACTGTGGATCCAAAGAACTCGGTGCTTGGTGGAGTTAGGACTTATCTGTTTATGTTTGTGAATGTGACTGTTATTTTCTGAAATAATGTTATTACGTGTATTGAGAGGGGATTTGCCTTTATTTATTTATTTTGTTTGAAGTTAAAAGAATTGAGTGTAAAGTTTAATCATGATGATGACTGACAGTGCTACTAAAAAATAATGAGTGGTAGACAATTGCAGTTAATGGCAGAGAATTTACAATGTATTTAGAAATCAATCAAAGCTGCTGATTTCAAAATGCATGGTGAACGTCAATTTCTTCAATTAATTACTCTGTTATTTGAATTGCACTCACACAAACACTTGGGTTTCGTTTGACACGGCTTTCTTATTTATTCTTAAATCAGCTTTTAGTATCAAAATTTTAATTTTTATACTAGAAAATTCGTTTAAGAAACATTAAGAAAGCCGTCCCAAGCAAAGCCTTAGTTTCTTTGAATGCATTTATATGATATCCTAGCAGAATTTTTGTCCAAATGGACATAATTACCTTTGAATTTATGTTGAGATTAATGCTATGCCACTGATATGTTGCACTAATTGAAGGGAAACATTAACAAACTATAAGGGCGACTTGAAATCGATTATTTTATAGCTTTTCGCTCTAAATGAAATGACCTCAAAGAAAAAAAAAAATGATGTTAACCAGAGCCATTAACCCAAATTGAGACTTTTATTTCAATGTATTACCTAAACTGAGTGATGGTCGAAAGAGGGGAAAAGGAGCTAACCTCATAAGATATCTTTATGGCTCATATTTATAAGCATACCACAAAACTAATGTGTCCACAACAAATAAAGGCAAAATTTTAGAAAGAAGCACGGAAGGTGGCGATATTAGGGGAAGCAGCATAATTGAGAATAAATTTAAGTACAAGCAATTACGCTGTAAAGAACCGCGCATTGTAGAATACGCCTAATATAAACGCGCATTTAAAGAATACGCTGAGGAATAAAGCGCATTCTGAAGAATGCGCCTAAATTTTCAGCGCATTCTTCAGAATGCGAAGAATACGCTTATTCATTAAGCGCATTTCATGTTGCCTGACTTCTCCCAGCTGTGATCATTATCTCCTTTGGCGTTATCGCCGACCAGATCCACAAATTGCGCTGGCTGGACTGGTGGCATTCAGTGAAGCAAATTAATGAAAAGGGGTTGGGAGTTAACGGATGGCGTTGGGAGTTGTCTATAAAAAAGGAGCTGTGGTGAAGAGCGAAACTTCATCAGCTCTCAGGTTGCACTGCACTCTTCGTTAGCTTCTGAGAGCTAGGTAATGTTTTTTTTTCCTTAGTTTGATTTATTTTTTTGTTGTACTTTTTTTTTCTTCATAGTTTTTAATGCTTTTATATGTGAGGTACCACAAAGTGCTATGTATGATTAATTTTTGTTGATGTATTTGCAATGAAGAATGGTTGTTAGCTTAAATTTAAAATTTGTTTGTTATTTAAATCATTAGTAGAAGGTCTTAATGTTATTAGTAGAAGGTCTTAATGTTTGAGTGTAGAGTTTCTGTTGGAACCAATAAATTTTTTTTCGTCATGGTTATATTTGAATTTTTTTATAATTTCATATTTATAATTTCTGTTGGAATCAATAATTTCAATTTTTTTTTTGTCATGGTTATATTTGAATTTTTTTTTCGTCTTAATGTTCGCGTTAATATATGAAACTTGTTGGTACTGAGAAATAAATCACAACAATATCTAATATGCAAGTAATTATTAAAAGTATATGTTCAGCTAATCTTACCGCTCTTAGCTAAAAAATAATTTTTTTTTTCTAATTGTCATTAAAAACTATTATATTCTTCATTTTAATTAAAATAGCTTAAAATTTTTAATAATACGTTTATTTTAAAACAAATCACATAATGTTACGACCATCAAAATCTTGCTTAAAGTTTTTTCATCGGAATATTTCTTAGCGCTAAACCCTAAATCCTATATAATTTACATTCAAAATGATCGAAAAAATGATTAGATTTATTATAAAATATTGTTAGAACAAGTTTTATATATACCGCTCTAAATAATTTGTAATCAAAAGTGAACGAAAACGTAAGATCCCAGTAGCTTCAAAATAAAAAAAAAAAACACTAAAAATCTAATTGCAAGAACTAGAAAATCTGAGCAAAATAAGAATAACAAATCCATTACTTTAAAAATTATAAAATCCCCCATGATTTCCTGGTTTAATAATAACTGTCTATGCACCACTACATATTTCCTGGTATAAGGACTAACTATTTCCTCTCTAATAATCTCAACATCGGCTTTTTCCTCCATTGAATCACTTTCTTCACCACAGATTTCTTCTTTCATTAAATCATTAACATCATTATAAGCTTTTTCCTTCTCATCATCTTCTATTCCATCATTTTCATCAATGCACTTTCCTACATTCTCCTCATTCTTAGATTGTAAGGACTCTATCAGATCCATAAGCTCCCTATTAACCTTTGAAAAACGCTCAAGAATTTCAAGTATTTTTGTAAATGAATTAATTTAATTTACCAGATTAAATATTTATAAGCATTAATTATTTGAGCATAACTTTTCTCTTTCTAATCAGGAATCCACATTCACTTTTAATTTTTTTTAAAAAAATCCATATTCAAACAAAAAAGAAATTTGGATAATATTCCGAATGGACGCCATGGCCTCATGTTTTAGCTAAAGGAAAAAAAATATGTAAAATATTTCGATTAAATTTTTTTTTTTCTGAGAAATTCTATTAGATTATTTCATATAAGTGTGCACAGAACTTTATTTAAATCTCTGAAATTTTTTTTAACATAAATTTTTTATGCTTCAAAATTGATTTATAAAGTAATAAAAAAGTGGCCTCAAAATCCGAAGAAAAAAATTAATTTTTATACATTTCAAATTAAATTATATATTTAATAATTTAAAACTCATCATAAAAATATCATCTTGAACATGAATTTTATTCATTTAAAATGTAAAGAAATAAAATAAAATAAAATTATGCAGTGACTAAATTGGCTAAGTTAGTGAAGACTGAATTATAAAAAGTTGGTAGCTACTCTAGTGTAGGTTGATGCAGCATAACATTGCGACCACAATTGTAGCCAATCAGTTTTTTTTAGATTCCCAACTTATCAAATAGCTCTTTAGCAAGGTTCGTATTAGCTGTTCTCTCTTCATCAGATATCGACAAAAACATAATAACCTGTGCAAGGAAAAGAGCAATTGTACATCTTATTGTTCATTAATTGAGCATATATACAACTTTGTTTCAATGATAATCAAGCCTAACCTTTGAAGGCCGCTTTTCTTTAGTTGTTCTCTCCGATCATACTACTCTAAATCAATAGGAAACTGAAGTGCTACAACAATTTATCATCAAGAAGAATAAATGGATGAGTACCTCAAAAAATAATGAATTATCTAAAATCGTTCACAGAAAACTGTTCATAGATGATACAACAATCTCCACAAAATATTAGCCGCAAACACTGTAACAAAAAGTTACCCCCAATTACACCAACAATAAAAGTAATCAATGAGAGGAGGACTATACATACATCAGATAGTAACTTTAGTTTGGCAGTTCGAATATTCGTATTAGGTAAGCTTCCATCTAGCAAAGGTTCTAGCCAGTTCTTTAGAAGTGTAAGTACGCCATGATCTAAGTTGTTAGAGCCAATTTTTTTTCATGGCAAAATAGTTTATGTTATACAAGAGTATTCCGAAAATTTTCAAAAATAAACATAGAATTTGATTGGTGGATATATGAGGAGATCCCATTTTTAATTCCGAATTTTATGGGAATATTTTTTAAGCTTTGTATAAGTGAATAGAAGCAGGTTATTTCATGTTAGAGAATTAGGACTGCATGAACTGAGGTGCGTAAACATTAATTCGACTTCCAAAGTAGTTCGTAAAGTTTAGAATGTTTGTTTATTTTTTATTTTTTAAACATTAATGTTTAGTGAGTTATTTAATGTTTCCTATTTTCTGAAATAAACAAAATAATTTTTCAGTATTTTGAATGCATAAAAAATTCAACTATGAACATTGGCTTCAAACTTTTCTTTCCCCACCAATCCAATAATGTTGCCGCCAGCTACACAGTAACCTTACTTATTAGATATGTATATATAAAATGAAATGTTTTATATTAAATGTAAATATAAAATATTAATTTATATATTTTTTAGAATAATGAAATGAACCTTTTGCTGTGCTTGTGAAATATAAAACCACGGAATCAATTTTAATTTTAGGAACATTATTTTATCTCATTATTGAAAACAATGTAAAATGAAATATACAATAAAACAATGGATGTTACGGAAAGGATACATGTAGAGCACTTATTATTTTTAAAAAATTATATAGCATAATATGGGTTTCGATATTTCATTACAATTTGGAAAAAAAAAATTAAAAGAATAGGCAAAGGTAATTAGAAAAATATGACTAGAGAGGTGTCGAGAAGAAATCATGATATATTTAGTACATATCTTATTTGATATGTGGTAGAGACCGATATTTTGAATCAAACTTAGTACACTTTCGTTATTTGTTTGTCTAAGCAAGATGTACGACTTTAGCCTGAACAATGAAGGCTAACATATGAATAGAAAAATTTAATTACTTTCATTTCTCCTGAAATTGGGGTCAAAAGTGCAATCTAATGCGTTTAAACGTTTTTTACTACGTACATTATGTGCACTATGAAAAGTGAAGATGTTTAAAAAAATATGACATTCTATGAGATGACCCTCCTCTATCTTTAATTTAGGATAGGATGTCACGCTTGCTATTATTTTTTGGTGGAGAGCTGCGTATCGGGGATGAGTTCACAGCCACATATATTGGTGGGCAAAATCGGCCAATCATTGTTGATTATGACATATCACTTACTATGCTAAAAGACAGAGTAATGGGCGCACTTAGGATAAATCCTACAACAAATACTGTCAGGCTTACATGTCGCCTTCGTAGTAATGGTGGCTACTGTGCCACACATGTCACTGATGATGAGGTTTGTGAGTTTATGTTATTGGAGGCTAGAATTGATCCTGTCATTGTGTACGTCGAGACCGAACCAATAAATTTTGGTGATATTGCTGGTCCGTCAACAGGAGTTCAAACGTAAGTATATTGAACTTTATTATGTTACTATTACGTATTTGAATTCCGTTTTTACCAAAATTAAAGCATAACTAGATATTTTCTTTTACCAGTGAAAACCTATGGTACGACAGAGAAGTAAATTCGTTATATATGCAAAATAATTTTCCAGGCCAACTTAGTTTGTCGGAGCAACCTAATTTCATGCCAAAACCAATGCGTCCACATCGTAGTGTAACCGAACGTCCAATTATGGTTAGACAAAGTCATAGTACATTTGAAGAAAATCTTGTGTCTTCGTCGTACATCCCTCAGTCAGAACAAACTGAGAATGTTTGGTTAGAAGGAGGTATCATGGATGATGATGACGTAGGTTCATACGAAACTATGGATAGTGGTAGTACTGATTCAGGAGATGGATGTAGTGAACCAGAAACAAATTTATATGGATCAATGAATAATAATATGCATGATCAAAATATTGCTGTTGAGCTCATTGAAGATCATACAAGACGAAATGTAGCTGGAGTTGAATCGATGGAGGCAGACAACAACTACAAGGAAACAATTGAAACATCCGAAGAATGGGATCGTAATGATCAGTGTGATCCTCCTATCCCCAATATTGTAAGCTCAAACGAAGCAGGCATTCTTTCTAAAATTTATGAAGGTCAAATATTTCATAACAAATAAGATTTACAGGCTGCAATTAATGGTTGGTCTATTTCACAAAATGTTGAGTATATAAATTCCACTTCGAACAAAAGTCGTCTCACAATTTTATGCAGTCAATATAACAATGTGCATAGAGTTTGTTCATGGCGTCTACATGCTTCACGAAGTAAAAGACTTGGTGGCCTTTGGAAAGTTTCAACTGTGGGTCCTCCGCATAGTTGCACGCAGCCTGTTATGCTTGGTGGGCATCATAATTGCACCTCAAAATTTATATGTAGGTATATCATGCCTATTATAAAATAACAGCTGGATATGAAGCCGAAGGAGGTAATCGCAAGAATAGAGCCGAAGTTTGAAATGAAGGTTTCATACATGAAGGCATGGGATGCCCGTAGAAAAGCTATCGAGTCAATATTTGGTTCGTATGAAGAATCATATCGTTCCCTTCTACGTTTTATGGAAGCTATACGGTTGACACAACCAGGAACTGTGTCCAATATTGAAGTGGTTGGAGGATCACGATTTAAGGGTTTATTTTAGGCATTTGGCCCCTCAATTTCTGGGTGGAAACATTGTCGTCCCGTCCTAAGCCTTGACGGAACTTTCCTACTAGGAAAGTATCGTGGCACACTTCTTGTGGCTGTGGGAATAGATGGAAATGGTGGATTATTTCCGTTGGCCTTTGCAGTTGTTGAATCCGAGAGCAATGAATCATGGGTTTGGTTCCTTAAGAACTTACATGACTTGGTGGAAGTAGTTCAACAACGTCAAAATTTATGTATAATATCTGATAAGCATCCTGGTTTGGTAAGAGGGTGCAGGGAAATTTTCCCTAACGCCGTTCATAGACACTGTATGCGCCATCTGCGTGAGAACTACAAAAAAATTTTACGTCGTAAAGCAATTCCTGATGTTGAAGGCCTTTGCATAAACATGTACTTAGCTGGTAGTACTGATGATATCGTGAACTTCACTCGCATGATGAACCATATTAAAAATGTGAAGCAAGAAGCATATGACTGGTTAATAGAACGGGATGTAAGTAAGTGGTCATTACTATTTGACAATGGATGTCGATACAGCACCATAACATTCGGCACCTGCAATTCATTCGTTTGGATCATAACCTCATAACAGCACTTGTAGAGCGATGGTGTCCACTTACGAACAGCTTTCATTTTACGATTGGGGAGATGACAATAACACTCCAAGATGTCCAGATTATACTTGGATTGAGAATTGATGGTCCAGCTGTTGTGGGCCCAAATGTGGTGGGTGTTGGTCGTCGTTGGGAATCATGGCCAGAATGCTGTGATGAACTCCTAGGAACACATCCTGGCAGGGATACTGTGTACCATGCACCATGTGATGAAGAAGACACAGCCACCTTCAGGATGGGTAGTGCACAAGTAGATTCAATGCTTCCTTTGCGTTGGCTCCGTTGGACATTCTATCGAGAATCATACGACGACTTAGGTCATGGTCCATTTCTTCAACATGTTCGGGCCTATATTCTGTTCATGATTGGATGCTTTTTGTTACCCGACACATCACGATCACATGTGTCATTGCAGTGGTTACCCTTACTGTCAGATGTTGAAAGCTTTGCCTGAATGTCTATTGGTAGCGCTGTACTTGCGCATCTTTACAGAGAGTTGTACCATGCTACTAGGCCGACACGCACTTATATTGCTGGTTGTGTGGCATTACTACAAGTTTGGTCTTGGGAGCGATTATATATAGGGAGACCCACACTACGTGTACCACAAATACACAATTTTGGTGGAAGACCATTGGCGTGCAGGTGTGCATTACACTTTAGTTCATTTAATTATACTTAAATGCTTGATTTCAATTATCTATTATGTTAAATATAGATGGGCTGAAGATCGGATACGAGAACTACCTTCGGGAAATACGATGACATATCGTGACGAATTCGACGGTTTACGTCTTAGTCAGGTAAAACGAATATTTACACTTACAAGCATAGTTATTCTTTACATGTCATGAATTATTTATTATCTATAACTTATTTGATACTAGGTCGCCATGACTCCTTACACGGAGGAGATCCTTGTAGCTTTGCCTAGCCAATGTTTGGAGGGGAGAGACATATGACGTGCTCGAGTACCACTTATTAGCTGGAAACGTGCCGAGTGGCATCTACCTGACCGTGTTATGAGGCAATTCGGGGGAGTACAATTAACAGATATTCCACCGATGGAACCAAATTTTAGAAGGATTGATGGAAGAGGTCGAGCTGATTTAGATTGGACAATTCAGTATAGGGATTACCTTGAGATATGGGAAGAAAGGAGAGCATATGTTGTACCAATGACTCCACCACAAGGCACAGGTAACATGGAGTTAGGCACTTACCTACGGTGGTATAGATCTTGGGCATCGATTTATCTGTTGCAGCCACAAACAGAACCCCCAGAGACTTTCTTCCCTCGATCTCCAGGAGAACGATTAGTGGTATGTAAGTTATTTTATTAATATATTTTATAATTTCCTTTCAAAACGATAATTTAACAAACATATCGCATCATGTAGGCTGACTACTACATCCGTTCAACTGCAATTCTAGAGCCATTGGTCGGAGGTCAAGGACAAAATGCAAGTTCATTGCAATTAGCAGTTGACCAGGTTGCTGAATTATCGTCTAGAGTGCAACGTTCAGTTTTTATCGATTATACAACTTTCGACACCACAATAGAAGAACGGAGTCAAGGTAGGGCTGAAGGAGCAAGACAGTCAACCTCAGATGCTCCTTCTAGATCCATGAGAAGTCGTCGACGCCAAAATACGGAGCGTGAACCATCTAGACATTCAATGCATATTCCGTCGTCCTCCTATGACATGACTGGGGCAGGGCCATCAACACAACATTGGAGCACAATTCCAATGCAAGAAACGGCTGCATATGAAATATATTACGGTACACCATCTCAGCATCCCACAACACAATCATTTTTTCCAGTTACAGTTCCAGAGTGGATGTCAAATGTAGGGTTACCGTCCTCCCCCACACAGCAAGATATACTGTTAATGGGAGGAGATACATCACAACAATACCCTGTTGCGGTACACCGTCAACCAGAATTGCAAGAACAAGAAGAGGATTTTATTGAGGAAGAGCAACAGCTACAAAGACGAAGAAGAAGGGCCCCAGATAGGTATACTCCTGGTAGTAGGGCTCTCAGGCGTCATCGTTAGATAAACTGTAATTATAATTTCTCTTATTTATGCTGCCTACTTTATTTGGGTGTGAATGTAAATGTTAATGTTTGGTGAAAACTAAGGTTATATTGCACCTGTACTTTAATATCTACTATTGTATGCACTCTTCTTCATGGTTTTTAATTAATGTAAATTTCTTTTTTGACTTCAATTAATTTTTATTTCACTAAGTCATGTTTACTACAATTCAATTGCCGAAATGTATTTTTAAACATAGCTATTCAAATAGGGTTCCACATTCTCTTAACTCATTTCAGCTCATTTTTACCTCCATGCACCATAGGACAACGCTTGTTTACATGAAAGAAGAAGGAAGTACACGTTCACATGAAAGTTTGATTAATATTACAAATGATTTTGTAGAAGCAAAAGTAACAAAAAATGAAAGTTTGGATGATACCAGCAGTGACGAAAGAAAACAATGGATTACAGAGGGTACTATCCGGGTGCGTGAAAGCTTATCTTATCCTACCGATGAAGACCTTGAAGCCAGGGTATCATCAAATGAATTATTTAGGTGTGTTATACATACTTGGGATGAAGATGAAGATTTCTTACTATGGCACTTACACGATGATACGATGAAAGAGAAGGAATATAGTCATATAGAGGTACCCCTGCACGTCGAGAGTTAGGCTGGAAATGTATATAAGAAGGCTTTACCGATTTTAAACACCACCTTGTGGCAATAGATTTCCTGAAAGGTCGAATTCTAGAACTTTCTCGTGCTAAAAACGGTGACATTGAACCGGGTTTGGGAAGGTCCTTGATGGATATAGATAATTGTATTTTATACTCCAACTGGACAGCTGAACATGATAAGTACATGTTAAAATCTTATAAACAATTGTTGCGCAGATCTGAACATGCTAAAGCAAAGGAATTTATTAATGGAGAAGATTGGCAACAAATTCAACATCAATTTCAGATCAACTTCTACTGTTGTCCTACACAAACACAGATCCAAAATCGTCTACGATATCTACTTAACAATATCAATCAGTAACTTCAAAAAAGTACTTTATGTTGTTATTTCGTCAGAAACTTAAAATGTAATTCCTAATGCAATGTTGATGCTTAATATTTTGGTTTCTAATTGCTACTCAATTTCAAATTTTTATTTTTAATGTCAGTTTACTTCTCAAATCATTTCTTTTAAATGGTATGTATTCTTATTTTAATAATGATAACTCATATTGCATTTGCTAAAAACTCAGCACTTAATGTCTTCATCATCAAGTACCTCATCAATAAAGCGCTCGCCATCAAGAGATTTCCTACATATTATTCCAAGAAATAAGTTGATCTATGATGGTACAATTCGATTGAATGAATCTATGTCGTATCCCATGGATGAATACTTGGAGGAAAAATCAAGAACAAATGAAATTTTTCGATGTTGTCTACATGAGTGGTCTTGGTATGAAGATGACAGTTTATGGGATGCGTATCATGAAGTTATTAAAAGTCATTACCCCTTGTATGTGGATGGAGAAACAATTACTGAAATGGGTTGGAAATTTGTACAACAAAGGTTTTGGGATCATAATGGTCATTTTGCTCCCATAAATATTCTTAGGACAAGAATTGGTGAAATTGCACGGAAAAAGGATGGTTCTGTTGTGGTCAATGTTGAGAATCCAATAACTGATGTGCAACATTGTATTCTTTGTAAAAGGTGGCATACTTATCAAGATGCATTTCTATCAGAAAAATATCAAGAGCTGAATATTATAGATGGTAAAAAGAAGAAGGAGTTCTTAAATATAAAAGATTGGCATTACATCCAAAAGCAGTTCACAGAAAAATTCTTATGCTGTCCAACTTTAACCCAACTCCAAGCGCGTATGCGCATAGTACTCAGCCACATGTAATAATTTTTTTTTTATTCTTGCTTTCAATCATTATCGTGTCTATTAACATGAACTTGTTTTGATTCCTTATCCCACTATTTCTATTTCAAATTTAAAGTTTTTTGGCGTCTACAAGTCATTAGTTAATTTGCTAAGTACTGAACAATCTGAAATAACAACTTCTTTAAAGAGTAGAGAATAGGCTCAACTTTAATCCAAAATGTACATTTAGTTATTATTTAATTCTTATTTTTAAAAATTCTAATACTTCTCATAAAATTTAATTTATTTAATTAATTACTATTTTACATAAAAAAAATTATTTTTTACTTTACATTCATTTTAAGCTTTTAAATATAACTTAATACCACAACTAAAAAGTTTAACTACTTCAAAAATTATTCAAATATTATTTATTAATCAGATACAAAAAAAATTATTTATTAACAAATACTACTCAACTTTTTTAATTCATTACAAAAATTTTGTATTTTATTAATTGTAAATTAATTTTATAATTCTTAAACTTAATAGAACTACTCTAGTCCAATATTTGGGTTAAATTTTTGTAATCATTTATATGATTCTAATTTACTCATCTTCTAAACATTGATAAGATTATTGTTTTTTAATCTGAAAATTGATTTTTTTTTCGTCAAAATGAAAAGAATATTGTAATTTGACACAAACATTCATGATTTAACTCAATAACAACCTTCCAAATCAAACGCCGAATTTGAGGCAAACAAAAGATCGTTGAAATGAGGAAAATGGCGCCTGACATGCACTCAGATCACTGCGATATCTGGATTGAAGAATACGCCGACTGTTTCAGCGCAATCCCAACCAAAACTGAAATGCGCCATAATGTTGGGCGCATTCAAAGAATGCGCCTATACAATAAGCGCATTCTTTGAATACGCTTAAATGGCAAGTGTATACGCCGCTTCTCAAATTCTTTTCCATACCAGCTGTTTCTCCTAAAAAAACAAGTTTGCCTGCTCGTTTTAAAAATTTTGCTACAAATAAATCAATACAACTAATCAATAGTGATATGATAGTAACTAAACTTCTATCATATAACTTATCCATTTTTCTCGCATATAATTTTTTATAATGCCTAACCTAGATCTCCACCTATAAATAAAAGATCAGAGATTTTTTTTTTTTGGAAACGAGGGTATCTACCCGCTGCCACCCCATAGAAGGTGCATAACGGCGTAGCTAATTCTTTCAGCAAGCATGCCAACAACTAGCCCCACAAATACAAAACTCATAATAAGGATTAGAGAATAGTTAAGCTCATTTGAATCATTTTCTCAACTATTGTACTTCTGACATTTTAACAAATAATATATTTCTGAAAATTTTCTAAGAATAATGTACTTCTGCACACTTTTTTCTCTTAAGTCTGTCTTTCTCTTTTTTAGTGCATCTTGTCACTGGCCATTTTTGATGGTACGAAACCACATTTTTGAGTGAACCCAATCTTCAATAATTTGCCACTTCTTCATTTGTTGCAAGTTGCAACCTTTATTGCCGCTGAGAATTTTTTTTATTGATTTTTTGCTCTGTTTGGGTTGATTTGATGACTATCCATAATAGTATCCTCGAATGGATTAGGTCGGCCTGAACAATCATAACGATGTTGGTGTGGTAAGGGAACTTAGCAAAACCCTTCCAAAAAACTGACACAAATCCCAAACCGGCGCCGCGCCGTCTGTTGATCACCGGAGTAAAATTCAACGGCGGTGTTTTCGGGAGTCACTTAAGCCAAGAGACTGGCCGCGGAGATCTGGAAGCGTTTGTTCCGCTCGAGGCGACGGACGCATCCTGGTTTGCGACCGGAAATTCTTAATTTAGGGCGGAGGAGGATTCCGGCGGCCGGCATGGGCGATTGCTGCCGCGATGCCCAGCCTTTCCGCCTATGTTCTGGTCTCCGCTTTCTTGGCTACATCATGATCCTGCTCGTTTTTGCCATCGTCGCTGTCTCCTATTATGCTGTCATCGTCGTCGCCTGGGGTCCTCAGCTCTTACACGGCGGCCTTCTTTCCATCTTGGCCTTCGTCATCGTCTTGCTCTTCCATTTCCTGGTTCAGAAGCTAAATCTATTATTTATCACTTTTTTGCACAGCTTTTTAAATCAAGTGGATATCTTCTTAGGAAAACTTTTTGTGATGGCTGCTTCTGTTTAGAATTTAGATGGTAGGTGATAGGACTTCTGCTTTAGCAACTTAGAGTTGCTGGATTACAATAATTTGGGTGGTGGTCAATCATCTACAATGTGATGTAGTGTATAGTTTTATGATGGCTGAAGTGAAGTGTTGTAAGGCAACTCTACCCCTTGTAAATAGGAAATCCAATTTGAAGGTATGTCCAGAAGTAGTACAGATATTGCTCAAGTCAGCCATTGGTAACCTCCATTTCACCATCTTATTGTGAGTGATAAGAGCTATCGAGATTAAGTTGAGTGCCATAAGTTGAAATATATCTTTTCAAAAGGATCTTACAAATATGGGACCATGATCACTAAAATTGTCTTTGAAAATCTATGAAGTCTAGTTATGTCTATGAAAAAATTTGGGCAACCTTAGTTGACGTGAAACCAACAAATAGAGTAAAGAAATGAGCATATAAGCATATTTGGGTAGGCCATCCTTGACAACCATAATGCAAGTCTTCCTATTGGTTGAAGAAGACACACAATAAAATCAAGCGATGTCTCTACAAATTGCATTTGGTTCTTTTAGAGGTTGTCATAAGCTTGCTGTACATTTCATTTTTATATTTGACATGCTAACAAATTCAAAAAGGTTGATATCATCCTTAATTCGGGGACACTAGAACTGAGCATAAATACAAGTTAACATGTGCCTGAAAACTCTAGGCCTTATGATCGGAGTAGAATAAAATTCCTTCATCAGTGAAATCTTTAGATCCAATGTTGGAGACAAAATAATCATAATATTAATCCTTCCCGAAGAATATAATCAGAGTATTTTCTTGATTCAGTAGAGATATTTCAACTAAAATATGTAATTCTTACAATCATGTTGTTTGAGTTCTCAACTTGTCCAACAAAGAATGAAGTACTTTAGAATATGCCAAAATAGAGCAAATAGTTTTTAGCAATTTGGCTCCAACAAATTGCAATTATGTTGTTATATGGGTAATCTTGTCCTATCTAGATGAGGCGTCGACCATCCAATTATTGGCCCCCAGTTTATACTCAATATTGAAGTCTAAACCAAGAAGCTTAACTAGAAACCTCTATTGTTTATGCATTTGCATGACCCGATGCATCAGTCCCTTACTACTTTGTTGATTTGTTCGAATTGTAAATTTTCCACCCAGTAAATATTGGTTCCATTTGGAGGTTGCTTCGATGATTTCATATAACTCATGAACATAAGCTAACATAAGTTTAGGACATGGTTTTTTGTTGAAAAATAAAATGGAATGCGAATCTTGAGTTAAAACTGTTTCAATGACCATTTTGAGTGCATATGTTTCAATAAAAAAATGATTAAAAAAATAAGGAAAATGTAACATAGGTGCATAAGGTAACACATTTTTTAGTGCAAGGAATGCTGGAGCCACTTGATAATTCCAATAAGAAGCATCTCACTTTAGCATATTGGTAAAGGTCTTGCAATATTGACAAAATTGTGAATAAAAGATCTACAATATCTAGATAAACCTAAAAACAACGTAATTGTTTAAGAGATTGAGGCTAAGATACATCAATCTGATAAGTCGGCATTGGAGCCGGCTGGACCGGTCCACCCGGGACCGGTCCAGGTCTTCACCCGACGGAACCGCGTGCAAACAGGCGGAGGAGCGCGACGTGATAGGGCGTTTTAGGAGTCTTTTTTTTAGAGATATTTTGAAATATTTGGGGTAGTGAGGTCTTTTGTAAAACTCCTTTATGGTTAAATAGAGTGAGAAGGGGGGGATTAGGGTTATCTTGCATTTTGAAATTACTTTGGGTTCTAGGTTTTCTTGCTTGGGCTCTCGGCGTTGCCGGAGATTGTGGGAGAGTTGTTCTTCCTCTCGAATTGAAGAACATTGTATCGGGCTTTGGTTTTGATTGCTTACTAGTTGAATACAATCGTCGCTAGTGTTTTCCTACAAGTTCTTCCCTATTTCCGCTGTTTTTGCGCTATTTGCGTGCCGATTTGGGTTAGGTTTGCTTGCGAACTCAAGTATTACCTTAGGGTTACTTGCGAACTCAAGTATTTCCTATCAAATTGGTATCAGAGCGAGATCCGGGCGGTGGAGGACTGTTTTTCCACTATTTTGCTGCAGTTTTTCTCTGTTTGGAGAGCGATCCGGAGGCATCTAGTGGATTTTCATGGCATCTAAAAGGGTAGAAGTATTGGAGACCGAGATGGGTCAATATAAAGCGGATCTGGAGGAAAAAATGGCGACATTGAGCGAGAATGTGGAAGGGAAATTCAGGGTATTGGAAGAAATGATGAAAAAGTTATTGGAAGGACAAGCGAAGGCAGTGACAGCGGAGGAAAGAGGAGAAGGCAGTGGTAGCAAAGGCAAGGAGAAAGTGAATCTAGAGGAAGAAGAGGAAGTGGAACTGCTCAACAGCAACGGAAGGATACCTCATCGGGAATCCATCAGACGGGAAGAACATGACAGAAGAAGGGACTCCAGGGAGGGAAGAGAAGACGACTGGCGACGTCGAAGGCCAGATCCATTGGATAGGCCATGGGAAGCCTATAATCATCAAGGCGGGGCACGAGGGGAAGAGGGCTATCGGCGGCCAAGACGGGAGGATGAGCCCCGATATGGAGAGAGAGGAACTTGGGAAGATCCCATAGTTTGGGACAGAGGAGGCCACGGAGGGAATAGGGCATACGGGGTGGACACTAGAGCCAGGAAACTGAAAATGCCGGTGTTCGAAGAGGGAAATGTGGATGATTGGATCCACAAGGTGGAGAGATATTTTGCAGTGAATGGCTTGATGGAGGAGGAAAGATTGATAGCCGCGAGTATGTGCTTGGAGGGGGCGACATTTGCATGGTTCAAGTACATGGATAAGTGGGAACCGGTGAGATCCTGGAGAGAGTTTAAGGTGGCGATCAGAGAGAGATTCAGAGGGGGCAGCCCATGGGAGATCTCTGAACAATTTTATGCTCTTACTCAAGAGGGAACAGTGGAGGAATACAGGAAGAAATTTGAGAGTCTGGTGGGAGATATGGAAGGATTGTCAAACAGTACTTTGGGGGGAAATTTTATGAAGGGCCTCAAACCGGAAATTAGAGATGCAGTGAAGGTCATGAGACCAAGAGACCTAAGGGAGGCAATGGAACTTGCTCAGTTGGTGGAGAACCAGAAAACCAATGCCCGAAATTGGAGGAACAACCACTCATGAGGTCCCACCAGGACCACTACCACTTATTTGGCTCCAAAAGGGGCAAGCCCTAATGTTCCTAGAGAGAGTGGAAAAGAGAAGAGTGGAGTGACCAGATCTGCTGGAAGCTTCAAGAAACTGACTGACGAGGAGATGCAGGAGAAGAGGGCTAAGGGTCTTTGTTTCAGATGCGAGGAGAAGTTTGTTCCCGGGCACCGATGCAAGGATCGCGCTCTTCGGGCTCTCACCGTCTACATAGACGAGGCGCCTGAAGATAGCGATGAATATGATGAGGAGCAGAATGAGACCCAGTTGGAGGTAGCCGAGGTATCACTCAATTCAGTAATGGGATTTACTCCTAGCCATACGATGAAGGTGAAGGGGAAGATACTTGGGAGGGAAGTAGTGGTTCTGATTGATAGTGGGGCAACCCACAATTTCATATCCACCCAAGTGGCGGAGGAGCTAGGGATGGAACCTACTGAGACTGGTAATTATGGGGTAATGATGGGAACAGGGAAGATTGAGTCCAGCACCGGAATCTGCAAAGGGGTGGAGATAAGGCTACAAGAGATCAGAGTGATAGAGGACTTCCTTCACCTAAAGTTGGGTAGCACAGATGTCATTTTGGGCATGAAATGACTACAAACCTTGGGTGAAACCAAGGTGAATTGGGGGACCATGGTGATGGAGCTGACTGTAGAAGGGAAGAAGGTGAAGCTAAAGGGGGAACCAGGGTTGACCAGAACTGGAGTGTCACTACGATCTATGGTAAAAATCATCCAGGATGCGGGAGGAGGATTCCTGGTGGAGCTGCAGAGCCTGGAGGAGCAGAAGGAGAGGGAGGAGAAGATATTTCCCACATTGGTTCAGCCTCTTTTGCATGAATTTGAGGATGTGTTCCAACCTCCGGTGGGACTACCACCTGATAGAGAGCATGAGCACCAGATTATCCTGAAAGAGGGGGTATCTCCCATCAGTGTGAGACCTTACAGATACCCTCAGGTGTAGAAAGATGAAATCGAAAAGCTGGTGGGAGAAATGCTAGAAGGAGGGATCATTCAGCCAAGTGTGAGTCCTTTCTCCAGTCCGGTTCTACTTGTGAAGAAAAAGGATGGGAGTTGGAGGTTCTGTGTAGATTACAGGGCTCTCAACAAGGAAACTGTGCCTGATAAGTTTCCTATTCCAGTAATTGACGAGTTGATGGATGAGCTACATGGAGCAGCTTTGTTCACCAAAGTTGATTTGAAGTCGGGCTACCACCAGATCAGGATGAAGAAGGGAGATGTGCAGAAGACGGCCTTCAGGACTCATGAGGGTCATTATGAGTTTCTGGTGATGCCTTTTGGCCTCACCAACGCACCTGCCACATTCCAGGCCTTGATGAACCGGATCTTCAAGCCACACCTCCGCAGGTTTGTGTTGGTATTTTTTGATGACATTTTAATATACAGCAGGACTGAGGAGGAACACTTAGAGCACCTGAGAGTGGTGTTGGATGTGCTGAGGGAGCATAAACTGAAGACCAATTTCAAGAAGTGTGACTTCGCTCAGGCACGGGTGGAGTATCTTGGGCACGTGATATCCCAGGAGGGAGTGGCGGCAGATCAGTCCAAGATTGAGGCAATGCTGGCATGGCCGAAACCCAAGACATTGAAAGGGCTCAGAGGATTCTTGGGATTGACAGGCTACTATAGGAGGTTCGTTAGGGGATATAGCACCATAGCATGGCCACTGACAGAGCAGTTGAAGAAAGACAACTTTCTATGGGGAGAAGCAGCTTCAGAGGCTTTTGAGAAGCATGAAGAAGGCCATGACCACGGTGCCAGTGCTCGCTCTGCCGGACTTCAACCAGATGTTTATGGTGGAGACAGATGCTTCAGGCTACGGACTTGGAGCAGTATTGATGCAGAACCACAGGCCCATAGCTTATTTCAGTCAGATACTGTCGTCCCGGGCTAGACTGAAGTCGGTCTACGAGAGAGAGTTGATGGCTATTGTCCTGGCCATTCAGAAGTGGAGACATTATTTACTGGGCAGGCACTTTATTGTCAGGACTGATCAGAGGAGCCTTAAGTACTTGTTAGAGCAGAGGATGGTCACAGAGGAGCACCAAAGGTGGTTATCCAAGCTGCTGGGCTATGACTTTGAGATCCACTACCGACCAGGACTAGAGAATAAGGCAGCTGATGCTTTATCACGTTGTATGGGGGAACTCCAGGGGATGGGTGTATCAGTACCAGTGCTGATAGATTGGGGAGCCATCAAAGAAGAGAGCATTCAGAATGAGGAGCTAAGGAAAATCAAAGAAGATATATTATCAGATGGGAACAACCATCCAGGTTACTCAGTTATGGGAGAAGGACTGTATTATCAGGGAAGGAGTGTGATTCTAAGATCTTCTATCCACATTCCCCAGCTGTTACAGGAGTTTCATGGGAGTGCCATAGGAGGGCATTCAGGAGTGCAAAAAACTTATAGCCGGTTAGCTGCTGAATTATACTGGAAGGGGATGAGGAAGGATGTAGAGGAAATGGTGGCGAAATGTGATATCTGCCAGCGGAGCAAGTACCTGACGATGGCACCGGGGGGATTATTACAGCCTTTGGCCCTACCAGAGAAGGTTTGGGAGGAGATTACTATGGATTTCATTGATGGGCTCCCAAAATCGGAAGGCTACACAGTTATACTTGTAGTGGTCGACAGGCTGAGCAAATATGCTCATTTCATTCCTTTGAGACACCCGTACACAGCTGTATCTGTAGCAGCAGCATTTGTGAGGGAGGTAGTCCGCCTGCATGGGGTACCGGAGTCTATTATTTCTGATAGGGACAAGGTATTCCTGAGCCATTTATGGAGGGAGCTATTCAGGATGCAAGGAACAATTCTGAAAAGGAGTACAGCCTATCATCCACAGACTGACGGACAGACCGAGGTAGTGAATAGGAGCGTAGAGACATATTTGAGGTGTTTTGTGTCTGAGACACCAAAGCAATGGGCTAAATGGTTGGCTTGGGCAGAATACTGGTACAATACTTCTTTTCATTCAGCTACCAAGATGACACCTTTTAAGGTATTATATGGGAGGGACCCCCCACATTTGGTCCACTACAATCATAGAAGTACTCCAGTATCGGCAGTGGATCAGCATTTGAAGGAGAGAGATCAGATATTGGAAGAGCTCAAGAGGCATTTACTTAGAACCCAACAACTTATGAAGAAACAGGCGGACGGCAAAAGGAGAGATATACAGTTTGCAGTGGGGGACAAGGTATACTTGAAGCTCAGACCATACCGACAGAGGACTATAGCCCAAAGGAGAAATGAGAAGCTGGCAGCAAGATATTTTGGCCCTTTTGAAGTGGAAGAGAGGATCGGAGAGGTGGCTTATAGATTAAGGCTTCCTCCAACAGCCAGAATACACTCCGTTTTTCATGTTTCACAGTTGAGGAGAGTGGTGGGGGAGCATGCAGTCAGCCCAGAGCTGCCCAGCACATTGAGTGAAGATATGGAAGTAACAGTGGAGCCTCTAGCGGTAGAAGGAGTGCGCATCAACGAGAAGGGGGAAAAGGAGGTGAAAATTAGGTGGAGCGGCCTCCCAGACTATGAGGCTACTTGGGAGCCACAGGAGAGGATTGCAGAGCAGTTTCCAGCTTTCCACCTTGAGGACAAGGTGGTACTTTGGGAGGGGAGTAATGATAAGCCGGCATTGGAGCCGGCTGGACCGGTCCACCCGGGACCGGTCTAGGTCTTCACCCGACGGAACCGCGCGCAAACAGGCGGAGGAGCGCGACGTGATAGGGCGTTTTAGGAGTCTTTTTTTTAGAGATATTTTGAAATATTTGGGGTATTGAGGTCTTTTGTAAAACTCCTTTATGGTTAAATAGAGTGAGAAGGGGGGGATTAGGGTTATCTTGCATTTTGAAATTACTTTGGGTTCTAGGTTTTCTTGCTTGGGCTCTCGGCGTTGCCGGAGATTGTGGGAGAGTTGTTCTTCCTCTCGAATTGAAGAACATTGTATCGGGCTTTGGTTTTGATTGCTTACTAGTGGAATACAATCGTCGCTAGTGTTTTCCTTCAAGTTCTTCCCTATTTCCGCTGTTTTTGCGCTATTTGCGTGCCGATTTGGGTTAGGTTTGCTTGCGAACTCAAGTATTACCTTAGGGTTACTTGCGAACTCAAGTATTTCCTATCACAATCTTTAACGTGTTAGTGGTAATGTTGAATGGAGTGACAATGTGGCCCACATGCTCAGTATTAGAATAGGCGAAAACACATTTGGTCATCTTTATTAATAGTTGTGTGCTTATAAATTCCAAAATGGTCCACAAGTGTCTAACATGGTCTGAAAAAGAACTTGCTATAAACAAGTTTGCCATTGAAAATACCTAAGACATAATGGCACAACTAAGTTTTGAGATTGATATTTATAATTACATGGAAAGTAGCGGATGCATTAGGCAAGCCAAATGACAACTAGAAACTTTTAGGACCTTTCATGCATTCGAACAATTGCCTTAGAAATATCTCTTTTATCCACTCATATTTGATGGTAAGCATCAAGTAAATCCAACTTTTAATAAAAGATAAAACAAAAAGGTCATCTAAAAGTTCACCATTGTTGGTATGGAAAATACGTTTGTCACTGACCTCCATCTGTTAATTTTCTTTATAACTAGTATTTATCACAATGAGAAAGGATAGTGATTGGGATGGATGATACTCAAAATCTGCATTTCTTGAACCAAATATTCAATCGCAAATTTTTGATAATAAGGTTTTCGATCTGGTATCCCATGTAAAGGTTTGGAATCTGGTTTCACTTGCATATTTATGTGATGATCAATATCATATTGTGAAGGTAAAGTGGTTTGTATGGTGCATACATAATATTCCTTTTAAGTTTTGCATTTCTAGAGGAGAGTTAGGTAGATGAATAAGAAGAGTATTTGCTTCATATGTATCCAACAACAGATGGGATGCTAATATTTGTGATTGAGTATAAAGCAATTTTTTTAGCTCGATTAAAAGGAAGGGGGCTAGGAAGAGCTGTCTAAAAACCTTGCAATAAGACAAATTTATCATTCCATTCAAATTTCATAATAAGGTCGCCATAATTGGTTAGTATATTCCATAAAACTTCAAACCATTGAACATCAAGCACAAAAATGACTTGGAATTTGTAGTATATAACAATCAATATATAAATCATATACTTGCATTGTGATGGGTAGCTTTGGACACCTACCCGAACACAACTAGGAATCACCATTTACAATCTTTACTATAAAGGCTTGGAAGGAAAACAATTATTAGTGAATCTTTAGCTAGGTCTTCTTGGATAACATTACGAGTAGAACTAGCTTTAACCAAGATTGGAACATCGTGATTGCTTATGCAACCTTGAACTGAAAAGAAAGAGGGGAATGCTACCTAGCCAAGGCATGACCATTGATTTCTTGTCTAATTTTATCCTTGTTTTCATCATTATGAGTGACATTATGCAGTTTCAACAGATTATTTTTTTCATCAAGAGTCAAATAAAAAGTTTTCTGGTTAATGAGCAATATATGTAGTTTTTCTTTGCAAACATGGTTTTGGAGAAACTTTTCTGTCACAATTATAACGTAGACCTTTTTTACAATGATCCATCATTTGTTTTGCAGTTGTTTTCTTTACGGTTATAACAAATTTGAGTTTATAAATGGTTTGAAGGTGTGGGTAACAAACTCAACAATGGATAGGAAAGTATGATAAAACTATTTTTGTTGGTTCAATGAGGCTAACCTCCATTACTTATGCCAGTTTGTTGCTTGAACTAATTAGGTTGGCTCAAATGCTCTTAATTCACATTGTATATTGGGGAGTAATCCAAATGCAAAAGAACTTTGCAAGGAAGATTTGGAAAGTCCAAAAACATCAAAAGTACTCAAAGCAGTGAGGGTAAATCACCTGTATATGTTGGCTGCAATAGTTTAAGAAGTCCATCTTGCAAATCCTGATATTGAGGACTAAAATGCCGAAGTTTTGTGTGAAGTCTTGCTGAGAAGATGATGGATGTTTCTTTTCTAACCAATGAATCCAATAGTGGCTTAGCCCTTACATGTTGAAAGAAGAAATAGAGAGATATTGGCTTTTTCAAGAAAGTGAAGTACTGGTTTTCCTTCTTGATCCAATCGGGAGGATGTACTCCATTGAATCAAGGAAGAGATAGTTTGATTGCCTTTAAATAATGCAACATTGGTACTAGAAGAAGTAGGTATAACAGAAGGAGCTAGGCCCAAAGAAGAAGAGTTGTTTGTTGTTGTCGTCAGATAAGTGTAGTGGATGATTTGCTCTAGGCAGCTTTCAATATTCTGCATTTTCAAACAAATTTCCCTCCACACACTTGTTGATTCTGCTAGCTGCTACACGAAAATTTTTTATTCATGTACGACAATCGTCTGCCAAATGAGTGGTAGCATGAGCGCTTTCCTTGATCAATTTTGTCAAGACATTTTTGGAGTTCTTTGGAGATTCCTATTGAAATCATTGATGATGTTGCCACTGTTGTTGCTCACGGAATGATCAGTGGATAAAAGATAGGTGGGCACTGATTATGATTTGACTCCAGCCTTAGCAAGTTAGACTTGCTGCTGCCAACGAACAAAGAAAATGAAAAACAAGAAAAATAGAGAAGAAAGCAGGTAAGCAAGAAGGGAGGAGGGAGAGTGTGTAGAGAAAACTCATTAGTGTCACCAATGCAACTATTTAAAGAATTCCAAAGTTTGTTATGAAATTAGTTTGATTCCTGGGATCCACATCTGATCCTCCTTTACTTGGTGCCCTATCGGACACTATGTGGCTGAGTGGAAAGTGGACTAGGTTTCGTCTGCAAGCCGATGTTGCCATTAAGATTTGTACTAGTAGGATTATTGAATGGTTGTCCTTCCATGTGCTAAAGGGGAAGTTGGGGTACTTTGTATTGCATAGAATGGTTTAGGAGCTATATCTTATATATGTTGAGAATTGAAGCTAGATGCAATTGAAAAGTTACATGGAATTTTAACATTGCAACATCTAGCCTTGATTTTAGATGATTATGATTTTAATTTAGAAGCATGTGTACAAGCTCATAATTGATTGAGAGAGGCATTAGGAATTTGATTTTGACACTCTATCTTTTGTTATGTGTAAAAGCAAAATTCTGTGTAAAAATGTTTTAGCTTTGAAGTTTGAAATGCAAATAAACCCACCGAGGCTTTAGGGTGGTTGGTGGGCAAGCATGGTTGGGAACCCCCCATTTCGGGTTCGAATCCCCTCTACTACGGCGTCGCCTCTTTAGTGAGGCAAAGCAAGTGTGGGCTGATGCCGGTGGGTGGCCTCGCTAGGTTCCGCCGAGAAATTAGTTACGCCGCCAAGTGTCCTGTTTACCCCCGTTCCCAAAAACAAAAAAAATGCAAATAATGCACGTGCTTCAACTAATTGAAACACATATATCACATGTAACATTACATTGCATTATTCTATTTAACAACCCTCTTATAAATCAAAATAATGAAATGATCTATGGTGTTTTAAGTCAAATATTAATAAGCAACATTATTACTAACTAAGAAATAATAAGGCACACACCTAGTGTGATGAGCAACATAATATTAACCCATCACTATGCCAGTTTTCTTTTTCACCTAGGAGGGAGCGGTGCACACTTGCGCTTTGCAAAGCAACTTCAAAGCTTTGTTACTTTTTGAGTGTCTTTTGTGTTATAAGCCCTTTTTCTTGGGAGCAATGCACAACCACTACTCCACTCCGTACTGCACTTAAAACTAATGCATCTTTGTGCTTTTAACAGCAATATTGATGAACATGATTTTTGCTTCATGTTTCTGTTTATTAGGTGTAATTTATATGTTAAAGTGTCTTTTTATGGTCTAGTTTTGTGATACGCCCTAGGGTTCCCAAGTTAGGGTTTGCCCTAATGCTCTTCCAAAGATGAAATTTCTCCTCCAAATCCAAGAAAAAATCAACACAAAAGGGATGAGAGGAAGAACAAGAACCTTTGCATTCAAAATCCAAGAGAAACAAGATACAATTTGTCCACTTCGAGAAGGACAAGGTCTCCCACTACAAACCCTAGAAAAACAAGAGAAAGAAACTAAGGAGGCTAAGAGAAAACTCAAATCTTGCATAACCCTAGAAATCCCCCCTTAATCCCTACTTATAGCAAGCAAAAGACCAAACCAAACCCACTAGTGGGCTGCCCAAACTGAACCGCCCAACTCAGGGCTGACCCGAGCCAAACCGGTCCAGAAATGGACCGGTTCCGCTCAAGCCGAAGCCCCCGCTCCGCTCTGCGTCAAGCTCCGCGCCCGCGTCCCTTCGCGCGATCCTTCGGCGGATCGGCCGACGCGGCCCTCCCTTCCGGCCGCTTCCGAGCGCTCCGGGGTCGCCGGCCCTCCCTCTGCCGGTCGGCGGCGGCCCGCATCAATACTCCCTCCTTTAAAATTAACCTTGTCCTCAAGGTTAAAGAATGTAGATTCCTCGGTGGTCGGAAACCCACATAGGCTAGGGTCACCCTGTAGTGCCACCCTCCGACCATTACTATTGTATTTAACCAACAACTTCTCCCAATTGACCTCCATGTCTTCTAAGGACTGAAGCCACTGCATACCCAAGATGACGTCGGCGTTTTCCAGATCAATCAGCAAAAAATCTTGAGTAACTACCTCCCCTTGCAAGATAATAGTGACTCCCTTGCATTTCCCATATATACGGGCCTTCTGTCCTGTGCATATGGTCACCTCTACCTCTTTACTTGCTATCACCTCAAGACTCAACTGTTCCGCCACTCGATAGGCCAAGGAGTTGTGAGTGGCTCCACTGTCAAACAAAACTCTCACCTTGCACCCTTCAATTTCCCCTCCATCTTCATGGTGGGATGGAATGGTAAACCTTCCATCGAATTCAGACTCACTTCTATCATATCTAGGCGAGGATGCTCTACCTCACATAGCTTTTCCATTGTTGCCCCTTCATCCGTGTCCTCATTTGAATCTCCCACCACTATCACGTGCAGGGTCTTCTCTTTACACCTATGCCCAGGTGCAAATTTCTCGTCGCAACGGTAGCAGAGGCCCTTGACCCTCTTCTCCTTCAATTCGGAGTCAGTAAGTCTCTTGAACCCTCCTTGGTTCATCACAGTGGTGGCTTTCTCCTGTTTTACCTCCTCTGGATGAGTAGTGGCAGTCACCTTAGGTCCTTCGAGCATGAGTGGTGAGCGATATGTGGGGTGAGACCCCCCTGATTTCCGTGTCTGATCCGCCTTATGCTTGTCCTCAACAAGCTGAGTGGTCTCCAGAATTCCCACTATCCCACGTGGGTTGACCACCCTGATGGCGGCTCTGATGTAGGGTTTCAACCCTTTCATGAAATTCCCCTCCATGGCGTCATCGGGCATTCCCCTCAATCGCCCGGATAGAAGCTCAAAGCGCTCCCGGTACTCTGCCACTGTGCCTTCCTGAACAAGAGACATGAACTGTTCATAATGGGTGCCCTCACTGGACACTCTGAACCTGTGCAGTAATAGGTCCTTGAACTCTTCCCAACTTCGTATAGGTTTTCGCCCCTCAATCCATTGGAACCAAGCCAATGATTTCCCCTCCAAGCAAATCGGGACAGCCATCAGCTTTTCCTCCTCCGTGACGCCGTTAACGGCGAATATCGCTCCACCCTGTAGACCCATCCGTACGCATCTTCCCCTTCGAATACGGGGACCTTCAACTTCCTCATCCGTGTATCTGTCCGAGGAAGATTCCTCCCATCTTCCCATGGCCCATGCTGAAATCCCTCCCACTAAGGTCTTCCCCTCCACTCCCCTGGATACGGGATCTGCACCCCCCTTCTTGGTGGTTCCCAAGGGGCTCGGCCCCCCTCGTGTGCGCCTCCCGGTTGTCTCGGCCAACCACCCCCGACCTCTCCTGTGGCTCGGCCCAACTCCGGCGGTCCTCCTGGACCTCTCGGCCACCCTCCTTGTGGCTCCCAAGTGGTGCGACCCATCTCTTGCACTCCTCCTGGCCTCATCGGCCACCCTCCATACGGACCGTGAGGGTCACGTACGGCTCCTCCCCCTTGGCTGGCGCCCCCCTCCCACGGGGCACCACCCACGCCAGATGCTTCCCACCCTTCCCTTGACCAAGGCTCTTGGCGCGAGATGTGAGGTGGTGCTTGCTTGGCTTCCCCCGGTTGGCTTGCTCCATCTTCCCTAATTGAGAAATTAGGGTTAGGGCTTGACATCGGCGATTTCCCCTTTTCCTTCGGATTTGATTGAGCAACTTGGGTGTCTACCAATTTACGGATCATCTCTTCCATTCCCCCAAATCTCTCCTCTAGGGATGAGAATTTTCCTTCCAACGACGAAAGCTTCTCTCCCACTTCCTCCTTCAATTGGCTCATCTCCCCCTCCAAAACTTCTACCTTCTTTGATGTAATGATGTCATGCCGTCTAGGATCGAGAGCTCTGATACCAACTTGATATGCCCTAGGGTTCCCAAGTTAGGGTTTGCCCTAATGCTCTTCCAAAGATGAAATTTCTCCTCCAAATCCAAGAAAAAATCAACACAAGAGGGATGAGAGGAAGAACAAGAACCTTTGCATTCAAAATCCAAGAGAAACAAGATACAATTTGTCCACTTCGAGAAGGACAAGTTCTCCCACTACAAACCCTAGAAAAACAAGAGAAAGAAACTAAGGAGGCTAAGAGAAAACTCAAATCTTGCATAACCCTAGAAATCCCCCCTTAATCCCTACTTATAGCAAGCAAAAGACCAAACCAAACCCACTAGTGGGCTGCCCAAACTGAACCGCCCAGCTCAGGGCTGACCCGAGCCAAACCGGTCCAGAAGTGGACCGGTTCCGCTCAAGCCGAAGCCCCCGCTCCGCTCTGCGTCAAGCTCCGCACCCGCGTCCCTTCGCGCGATCCTTCGGCGGATCGGCCGACGCGGCCCTCCCTTCCGGCCGTTTCCGAGCCCTCCGGGGTCGCCGGCCCTCCCTCTGCCGGTCGGCGGCGGCCGCATCATTTTGTTAGGTTTTTATTTGGAAGCTCGTTATATTTGTTAGGGTTTTGCCTGTATCAGCTCTTGTTTTTAATGCTATTTGCTGTTGGTACTGGTTAAAAACGTAAAATTTAACGACAAGTTTCATTTTAACAAATGTTATGCTTGAACGATCATAATTCAACTTCAAATTAAACAATCGTGAATATATATTTCTTGTTTAATGGTTAACAAAACCTTGATCATGTATCTATGTGAAAATTATGATGAGCAAAAAATTAATTTTCTGTACTATTGCTTGGCTTTCATCATATTAGTTATCAGGATTCTTCTCTGTCTTTTTCTGTTTATTTTGAGTAGAAAATATGTCAGGCATTCCAAATTGACATTTTATCTGCGATGACCTGTTTTGTTCATCTATTTGTATTGCAGCTTGTGTTACTATTATGGAGTTATTTCATGGTTGTTTTTCATGATCCGGGTGCAGTGCCTGTTGGTTGGCAACCTGCTTCAAAAGGAACCTACTCAGCATTAGAAAATTCTGTGATTCTGGCAGATCACATTGCCATTGATACCAGGGAATCAGAATTTTCATCTACAGAGGGATCAGGAAGAAGGCCAAGCATACGTTACTGCAGTCATTGTCAAAACAACAAACCTCCACGCAGCCATCATTGCTCTGTTTGTAAGTGAGAGGTTTATTTGATAGGTGTAATTATTTTGAAGCTAGCATTGTTTCTCAGGTATTTTATCTGAGGGAAATAATTCCTTTTTTACTCTGCAAGGCTTTCTTCATAATTCATTTATTAAAATACCATGAAAAAATAAATGTATAGTTTTAAGGGTTATAGTAAGATTGCAAGTTCTTAGTACACTTAAATACCATTAGTTTGGTTTTAGCGAGTTTACAAGCTTTAGGGAACAGATTCATTTCCAAATAAAAGTCATTATAATTATTGGTTACCATTTTAATATTGATCATATATGTTAAATATTATTAGAAATTTATATTATTTATTCTTTTATTATATTCTTCGGATATCCTCCTTTATTATGCTTTCCTTATTGTTCTATTGTTTGCCTTTATATAGGCATGTTGTGCTAGCATTAGAGTTATGCAAATAAAGATGCATCCTAAATAATTTCTATCATAGTTTCAGAGCTAACAAAAACTAGAAAAGATGTCCTGTGAGGACATCGTCAGCAATTTCGACACGTGTACCATCGGAGACACCGGAGATCGACGACCACGATCAGGAGTTTTATTTTTAAGTCATTTTATGTAGTAGTTTATTTTATTTTTCAGTTTTTCTGTTTTTACCCTTATGAGTATTTGGTCGCTATTGTAGCCCAAGGGGCATTTTAGTCTTTTGTTTCCTTTGTCATTTTGAGGCTTATATATATGGTTATTTCTTATGTAATGAGAATGATGAATATTTTTGAATGAAAATTATGTTTTGTTTCTACTTCTTCTTGCATGAGAGTTAGAGAAGGGAGAGAGCTCAAGGGGAGCAAATCGCAAGGCCCACCAGTCGTTGGAAGAGTCCGCGGCTCGTGGTTAAGTTTATTCTATCTTCTCGTTTGTGTTTTTCCTCATCCACTTAACCTAAGCCTTCATCCCGTTTGCCATCAATCCGAGCCCCGAATTCCCATACTGGCCACCTTGGGATCCAACCCGCCGGCTCCTCTTTAGCCTCCGACCGATTCCCCTCCACCACCCCGTCCCCCATCCTCCACCACCGGCCTCGTCCCCTTTTCCCGCACGTTTCAAATTTTGAAATTCAAATTGGTTGAATCTCAAACTTTCCAAATTTGTTAAAAGCCATATTAGGAAAGTAGTTCAATTCAAATCAATTTTGAATTTCAAAACCAATTGGATTTCATGATAATTTTCCTAATGCTTATGTGCTAATTTGGAAGGCTCATGAATTGCTCCCTCACCTCCCTCCTCTCTCTTAAACCGCCGGCCATGCATGGGTTTCTCCCTTTAATTCCCCAATTAATGCATTAATGACCCCCTAATTTGAAATTGAATTTCAAATTAATTTCCCCCCATTTTCATTCAAAATCCTGAAATTAATTTCAGATTTTGAATTGAAAACATCCCTCCCTCTTCTAGTGAACCCGCCGGCCACCCCTCTTGATGGGCTTCATTAAATGCTCATTAATCCCCCTAAATTCTATTTGAAATTTGAAATTTGTTTTAAATAATTCCCTCCAAATTTACTAAATCTGAGATTAGTTTTCAGATTTGAGTAAATCTCTTCCTTCCCTCATCTAACCTAAATCCCCTCTCCCAAATCACCCGCCCCCTCTCTCTCTACCTTGGCCGCCTCCCTCATTTCTCCCTCCCTTGTGAATTTGGAAGCCAAGAGAAGAAGAAGACGACGCCCTTCCACCTCCATTTCAAAGACATATGGCCGATCCGAACATCGATCAGAGATTAGTCTTTGATTCCCAAGGACGTGTGAACGTTCGGAGATCGTTTTTCGTGACGTCAACATAGAGAATTCCAAGACCACGATTAGATCATCCACGGTCAGCCCCCTCCACCAACTCCGACTACTTTTCTGTGGACAAATACCTCCAACATCGTCTTCCTAGTGGTGATCTCGATTCTAGCGTGCAAAATCTTATCTCGCCAAAGTCTAGTGTAGTGAGTGATCAATCCCCGAGGTGAAAACTCTCATTATTAAATTGTGGATTGTTGGTTAATAGCTTTTCGTATTGCTACTATTTTTACTTATCTACTAGGTTTGGTTAATCTACGTGCTCCTTCGCCTAAGCAAGTGAACAACTAAGGTTCTTTAATGAAATTCCTTGTTATTGCAATAAGCTATTAATTGAGATTACATTGTCAATTGTTCTTAAATTTCTTATCAAGCTCCTTTTGCATGCATGTGGTTTCACATCATGTCCTCTATATGTACTCTATGAGAGATAGATCCTTAATACTCAGCTTGACACACGATCTTATCAAAGGGATTATGGTGAAGGAAAGCAACACCTGAAGATATTGTATCTTCTTCGATAACAATATGTGAACCCACCCCCGTCCCGTCGACTAGCTCACAATCTTGAAGTTAGTCTTGGGTTTTGACATCATATAATGGTGGATAAAAAATTTGAGGATTATGAGGAATCCATGATGAACAGATTAGTGGATGCAGGAGGATCATTGGCAACCAGAAGATGAGGCCTTTACCCATGTTGCTCTTGATCCTACCTATGCTTCGACCTCAGTTTCCATACTGCAATGCAATGCGATTTCAATTGCCAGTCGAACAACAATGCTTTGCACTCAGCTTCGTTTCAAGTATCTTGACTTGCTTGCTATTATACCATCTCACAATTTAGTCATGTCATAGACATGCCCACATTTCCTATCTCTTGTGATGTCTTTTCTTGTCTTCATGTCTATTTCATGCAACTATTCCATCTCCTACGATGGTCTCATCTCTTGTCACCCTGTTGTTTCTCTTGAAGATCATGTGAGGATTCTGTATCTTAAAACCTCATCTTTGCCTTATTCGATGAACAATGATTCGTCCTCAATTTTGAAGATCCTACAAGCGTCTTGTGAAGATCCCTTGAGGATCTTATGAAGATCCCGTGAGGATCCTTAGAAGATCCCTTGAGGATCCTATTTCTCGTGAAAATTTTGTCACATTTATTTCTACAAAGGCTCACCATGCTTTGATCACTTGTTTTTTTTCTCAAATTTCCTAACGAATATGTGGACAATCTAATAAACCGGTCTTGGCTTGGATCTTTTGGTTCTTCTTAGCTTCTTGCACTAAATAAACTCTCAATGCTACTTAATGTACCATTATGAGTTTGTAGGAAGGTGCTAAAGTTATTAGTTTATCGTGTTAATATTCACATATGCTAAATATTTACTAGAAATTCATTGTATTTATTCTTGTAATTTGCTCTCATTATAGAGAATATTATTTTTATTGTATTTTTCCTATTGCTCTATTTTCTTGCTTTTGTATGGACATGCTTGTACTGGTATTATAGTCATTCAAATAAAGATGCAAAGTTTATATTTTTTGTCGATTAGTAGCTCTTTGTTTGATCCTCACATAAGGTTTCATCATAAAACTTAGATTCTTATTAACTGAAAGAAGCCCAGATGAGTGGGGGACCTAACTACCCTGCATAGAATACGTGCAAATCTAATATTTAAAAAGAAGAAGATAAATTTTTTTTAAAGTATTTTAGAGATGAGAATGCTCATGGATGATTGGCTTTGCACTTAGGGATAGAATGTGAAACGACTCAAACGAGTATATGCATGAAAAAGTTAGATTAGCTCCAGTGGCATATGAGATTAGAGAGAGTTGCCTTTTATGGTTTGGTAGCATAAAACGTCGCCCTTTTGATGATCCTGTTAAGAGAGTAGATGTTTTAGATCCGACCTATGTTAAGAAAGGTAGAGGTAGAACTAAAAAGACTTAATTAAAAATGATTTTTTTTTTATTTGATTTAAATAAGAATTTGACTCTTATTAGGACACAATAGATAAAAAAGATTCATATAGCCAACCCCATGTAGTGGGATAAAGGCTTGTTGATCTTCTTGTATTTTAAATTTACATTCATCACTCAAATCACATGTGCTATCTAATCCTATTATTGAGATATTTAACTATTCTTAAGATTGTCAATGAAAGTTTTAATTGTTATATTCTCAATATTGTTTCTATCCAATAACTCTTCTATTTCGATCAAACATTTTTTGAACACTTTTTCGAGACTGTAACAAGATTGACATTGGAGGCTTCCTTTGTGGTGTTGTTTGTTCTCAACATCTTACTTTCCATTTATATCTTCACATCTTTTATCAACAACTTCCCTTGTAGTTTCCTGTTAGGTTTTCTATTTGGTCATGTTGTTTTGTTGTGTTTATTTCAAGAATTCCTTATTCTATTGAAATCAATAAATTATGCTGCAGTGCTTGCTTTTTGAGAATTATAATATGATTTTTTTTAGTTATTGTACATAGGATCCAATCGAATGTAGAGGAATTATATGATGAATGATTTTTTTTTTTGGATATGCAAATCCTTCTCCTTTTTAGATATCATTCCTTGATCAAATATGAGACTTGAATTTTAGGAATTTATCTCCTCTTACAAAAGTTTAAAGCCTTCTTTTTTGGCAGCTTCTTTCTCTTTTATTTCTTTTTCTCTCCTACACTTTTCATTATTTGTTGAAAGTGAGAATGTATTTAGACAAATTTGCTATTATATTGATTTCCTTTGGTTGTGTAAATTCAATTGTGTGCATGGATTTTGTTTTTTTTTGTATTTTTGTTATAATAAGGCCATGCGTCTTTTTTTGAATTGGATTCTCTCTTTCCCTTTTTTCATTGAAGGTAAGTATATAGTTGTCTTGTATTAATAGTTGTGTTACGAGAATATATTATGCTTGTTTTGTTGTTTTCTACTTCACATATTCAATTTGTATTAGAAATCTTAGACCCTAATCGTCCTATATGGTATGTCTACTGGGTGACAGAAGCTCCTTCAAAATTCATATATTTTCAAATTCTTGGGATAAATTTTGAATTATATTGAGTTGTACGGAAACATTTTAAGGCTGTCAAATTTGCTAATCCCCATAGTTTCATGTTGCATGTCCTTTCGTTTATTTCAAGAATTTTGCTATTGTATTTCATGGCCATGCTTGAGAAAAAAACATTATGCTTGTGTACTAAGAAGCTGATTTACACTTTTATCCAACCTTATACCTCTTTCTTGCTCCTCTCTTTCAAAAATTGTTTCGTTTCTTCTCTTCCCCTAATTTATGTCATTCCAGCTGCTTCTCGGTCACTTTTGATTGTTCTTTGTTATTCATCTTATGCTTTCTATTGCAGATCATTTTTCTCTCTGACTTTGCTTATGCAATATCTCAAAAATGTTTTGGGTGTTCAGAACAATTTCAAAAAAGGAACATGTTTCTTCTATGGAGAATTATGATTGCTTCTCTTTTATAAGTTTGATTTGTTTTCTTGTTCATTTCTTTGCCAAGTATCCTTTCTTATTTAGGGCAGTAGCACTTTTTTGGAATTTTATTTTATATTTGCATCTTTGTAGGTCAGAGATGCGTGCTTAAGATGGATCATCATTGCGTATGGGTTGTCAACTGTGTTGGTGCGCGCAACTATAAATCTTTCTTCTATTTCTGGTATAACAGAATTCTTTGTTTTCTGTTCGTTATAGTTCTATACCAACTTGGAAAGCTTCGTTAATGCTGCCATACGGTTGTATGTTTTCATAAATGACATTTTAAACCTCAGCATACTTGGTGGACATTAAATAGATTTCTAGCAAAGTCTTCATTATTTTATTATTGGAATGACATCATTGGTCCAACTTATTTTCATAGGAACCAAAAAAAGTTATCATCCAGCATATCTTGCAGTGAAACAGGAAAAAAATAAGGAGAAGATTAGCAAAAAATAAATTTATAGTTAAGGTAGCAACAACGTTTTAAAAGGAGAATTCGGGAATCGAGGCGTATTGGCTAAGCAAGACGAGGCGTAAGCCTCGAGGCGGATCGAGGCGTAAGCCTAAAAATGATAAAAATAAAGTAATTTAAAATTATGAATAATGACAAAAAATAACAAAATATTATGTCAACTGTGAATTTGATGATTTGTTCAAAGATAATATTAGTATATTACTGGAAAAGAAGATTTAAAATAAATTCACTTAAAAATAAAACATCCCTTTAGGATCAAGACCCAATGCAGGCTTATCATCACTTTGATTGTATTCAGAAGAATCTTTATAATTAATGTCAAAGTCATCCTCAAACTCTTCTTCATCTATAATATTTTTTCCTTTATCCCCTATATCAGTTAATATTTCATTAGCTCTAGAATGAAATAATAATATGTTAGACCGATCCACTGGACCAGTCCAGCCGGTCCGCACGGGACCGGCAGTTCGCGAAATGTCGCGTGATCTCCGCCTCCTGCGGAGATCGGGCGGGCCGACAGCTCAAACGGGGCGTTTTAGGAAGGATTTTTTGGGGGTTTCAGAGAGAAATTTGAATGTAGGGACTGTTTAGGGAATTCCTTTTGATTTGTATGCATTAAATAGTTGATTTTGCTAGGGTTTGAGTATCTTGATTTGGCTGAAATTTGAGATCTACTAGATTTAGGTTTTCTTTGGAGATCTAGCGGCGTCTAGAGATTTGGGAGAGATCGATCCTCCTCTCGAATTGAGGATCAATTGTATCTTTGCTGTTTTTATTCATCTACTAATGAAATACAAGCTTTCCTTTGAGTTTCTCTCTCAGATTTTCCTGGACAAGTGCTGTTTTTCTGCTATCAACAGCAAATTTCTGCTGTGGACAGCCAGTTGGCTGCTGTTTGTTCGTCGATTTTGGTTAAATTACTTGCGAACTCAAGTATTTCCTATCAAATTGGTATCAGAGCATCGTTTTTGGGACCGTTGGCGGTTGAAATCCTGAAATTTCAGCGGGAGTTTCGTTTCCGGAAAAAGATCTTCGTGAATCTTGAGAAGAACGATGGCCGGAAAGAAGGTTGACGTCTTGGAAGGCGAAGTCGGCCAATTGAAAGCCGATTTGGAGGAAAGATTCTTCAACCTTCAAAATCAAATCACCTCCAACAATGAAAGGTTGGAGGGGAAGTTTACCGCAATGGAGGAAATGTTGAAGAAACTACTTGAGATGAAAACCAATCCGGCGACATCGGAAGTAAGAGAGACCGCCGACGGCCATGAAATAGGAGGAAATCCGAACCCCTTGCGGGGGAGGAGAAATTCGGAGGTGGAGATCCTAGAGGAAGAGAACGACATGCCTCATCTAGAGCCTCTTTTGAGGGAAGAGATGAGTATGGGATATGACAGAAGGGGGGCTAATTTTGGTGGGAGGAGAGAGGGATCTCATCGCCGAGGTGCTGAATTCGAAAGAATTCAGCGTCGAGGGGGGGATTTTGAAGGAAGAAGGGAGGAACGTCATCGTCGAGGTGCTGAATTTGAAGGTATTCAGCGTCGAGGTGATGATGTTGAAGGGAGGAGAGGTGAGTATGAAGAGGGGTTAGAGTATATTCGTCGGAGGGACGATCGGGACAATTGGGGAATGCCTCCTCTAAGGAGAATGGGAGGCTATGGAGGATACCGTGGAAATCCCAAGGTGACGAAATTGAAGATGCCCATTTTCGAGGGGGAAGATGACCATGGTTGGATCTACAAGGTGGAGCGTTACTTTGCTGTTATTGGGTTGACAGAGGATGAGAAGCTGACGGCGGCAGGATTGTGTCTGGAAGGAAAGGCTTTGTCATATGGTATCAGTGGCGTGACAGGAGGGAGACTATCAGGAACTGGAGGGAATTCAAAAACTGCATAATAGAACGTTTCCAAACCTACAAGGGAGGAGATTTCTATGAGCAATTCTTTGCTCTGGTGCAGGAGGGATCAGTAGCATACTACCGTGAGCGGTTCGAGCACCTGGCTAGTAGGGTGGAGCGATGAGGGAGTGGGGATAACTTCAAGAAGCTCACTGAGACAGAATTACAGGAGAAGAGGGCAAAAGGGCTTTGTTTCAGATGTGACAGAGGTATACGCCGGGGCACAAGTGTAAGGACTGAACTCTTCAAGTTCTTATTGTTTGTGATGAAGAAGGAATGGAGGGTGTCGTCTTTCCACCTTGCGGACAAGGTGGATCTTTGGGAGGGGAGTATTGTTAGACCGGTCCACTGGACCGGTTCAGCCGGTCCGCACGGGACCGGCAGTTCGCGAAATGTCGCGTGATCTCCGCCTCCTGCGGAGATCAGGCGGGCCAACAGCTCAAATGGGGCGTTTTAGGAAGGATTTTTGGGGGGTTTCAGAGAGAAATTTGAATGTAGGGACTGTTTAGGGAATTCCTTTTGATTTGTATGCATTAAATAGTTGATTTTGCTAGGGTTTGAGTATCTTGAATTTGGCTTAAATTTGAGATCTACTAGATTTAGGTTTTCTTTGGGCTCTAGCGGCGTCTAGAGATTTGGGAGAGATCGATCCTCCTCTCGAATTGAGGATCAATTGTATCTTTGCTATTTTTATTCATCTACTAGTGAAATACAAGCTTTCCTTTGGGTTTTCTCTCAGATTTTCCTGGATAAGTGCTGTTTTTCTGCTGTCAACAGCAGATTTCTGCTGTGGACAGCCAGTTGGCTGCTGTTTGTTCGCCGATTTTGGTTAGATTACTTGCAAACTCAAGTATTTCCTATCATAATAGCATAAAAAATAATTCATTATATTTAAGAATACTTTTGAATTTTTTTGAAGCTCAATCTCACTTTGTTTCTTTATTTTATATACATAAGTAGTTGCTTCATTGTCTTCATTGACATGAGTTTTTCCTTCTGCTTCAACTGCAGAAACATCAACATTATTAGAAGTAACACATTCATCATCAAATTGTAAATCATCAACAACTAAATGGTCAATTTCATTATCAATGCTTTCTTGCTTCTGTAATTTGAGATGTCGATCTTTCAATTTTTTTTTAAACATAACATAAACTAGTTTGTTCATTCGATATGTCACCAATCGATTTCTTCTCTTAGTATGAATTTGATTGAAGATGCTCCAATTATGTTCGCATGCAGAAGCCGGATATGTTAGGCTAAGAACCTTAACTGCAAAAACTTTTAATTCAGGAACATCATCTCCAAACTGACTCCACCAATGTTCTACATAAAAATGAATAATATTTTATGAATATTGATTAAAGTAGAAGACTTGAACATAAATATTAAAATTAAAATTATAAATATATAAATTATAAACATACCAGGAGATCATATTTTGTAGCATGTTTGTGCTGCTCTCAATTCAAACTTTCCTTTCTTCAAATGAAATTACTCAAGTTGATCATTCTTTTTTAGGTAATTTTCTTCAGAAATGAGTCTGTCCATACATGCATACAAACTAGTTTTAACCTTTTTATCAACATAAAAGTCTTTATCATAATGAAATTGAGGGTTTAAATAGTATGCAACAGCATGTAAGTGTTGGTGTAATTGACGATCTCACTTTTCATTTATAATATATTATATTTTTTGTAGGTACTTTCTTGACCTCTCAAATCTTTTGCAATGTCTTCTTTAGCCCTATTCACTTATTCATTACTTTATAAATAAATCTCATAGCTGGGGCACTCTCACCATCAAGCATTCTAAGCACCTTAACTAATTATGCTGTTGTCTTCAAAGCATAATTTGTACTGCGCCAAAATGAATCATCTTTCATAACAATTTTTTTACCTGTTTTCCTTCTTGTTTTTTTACCCATGAACTTTTATCCCATTCTTCAGAAGCAAACATAACTTCCAAAGGTTGCCTTAACTCCTTGAATATCTGCAATGTTAAATATGCAGTAGCAAATCTTGTAACAACATGTCTAATAATTTCTTTGTCAGTGAATTTTCTCATCAAATTGAGTACCCAAGAATGATTGTATATGAACTTACTAATGAATTTGGCCTTCAATAGTGCTGATTTATGCTGAGGCAACTGTCTCAACCTCTCAAGCATTAAATCAATGCAATATACAGCACAAGGAGTCCAGTAAAGATGAGTCCTCTTCTCCATTAACATTCTTCCTGTAGCTTTATATGCACTTGCATTATTAGTAACAACTTGTACTACTAAAGCATCACCCACTTCCTCAACAACTTCATCCAACATTTCAAATAATAATTGTGCATCCTTTACAAAATTTGAAGCATCCACTGCTTTTAGAAAAACTATTTCATATGAATTGTTGACCAAAAAATTAATAATACTTCTATGTCGAATATCTGACCAACCATCTGACATTATTGTGACTCCTGTCTCAATCCAAGTCTTCTTAACATCATCCACCATTTTTGAAGTTATCTTGACCTCCTCATTTAGCATCCAAGTCCTCAGTTCGTACATGCTTTGAAGTTGTAGTCCTCTTCCATAGCTTCCAACAGATCGTAACATATTGATTCATGACGAACTCCTAACAACATTAAATGGAATCCCATTTTCATATATGAATCTGGCGATATCCAAACAAACTCTGTTCCTGAGTTCTTTTGTAGCAGTAGGAGGCTGAAGATCCTGAGTGTTTATGTTATCCTCATTATAAATATTCATCATAAATCTATCCATGGGACCCCGAGTGCCTCGGTTAGAAGAAACTAGATGGCTTGCACTACTGGAACCTTCATGCTGTGATCCATAAAAAGAAGTGTTTCCTATCATCTCCTCCACATTTCTTTGTGTGACCTCTTTTGTGGTGGCCAACTTCTTTAAATAATATGTACATTCCTTTTTCACCTCATCAGATACTTTTGCACATGGTCCCACATTGATATGAGTGCATGCTCAGATGATCCTTCAACCTCTTGACGCCATCAGTTATGCATTTCTCACAGAAATTACATTTCATGTAAACATATCCCTTCTTTTCACCTTCGCCTGACACTTCAACTTGAGTTCCATATTTCCATACAGGATCTTTCCTTCTTATGCCACTAGTCATGCTAATAATTTATAGAAATAAATAATCAACATCAAATTAATGATATATACAAGATTTTTACTTATTTACAGGCAAAGAAATCACAGCAAAAATCAACAATATGACATATTTTAATAATTATTTGTATTTCCAATAATAAGACAACATGAATACAACAATATACTGGTCTGCCTGGGGTTCAAGGGGGCGCTGCCCCTGGCGGGATTCGACCTTGAAATTATGCTTGTTTTTAAGTTCGTAAGTTGTTTGTATGGAAAGATACCGAGCGGTACCGAGCATGTACCGCTCGGTACCGAGCAGGTACATGCTCGGTTCCGAGCATATACTGCTAGGTATCGCTAGGTACTGCTATGTATCGCTAGGTACATGCTCGGTACTGCTAGGTATGCTCGGTACTGAGCATGTACCTAGCGATACCTAGCGATACCTAGCAATACCTAGCATTACCGAGCATGTACTGAGCAGACGAATGAAAGAAAGCCGAATCATGAGTTATTCAAGCTTTCGTTACTGCACGTCAAAGTCAAGTCTCCACAACACTGCTCACCTGCTCTTCCGACCTAATCGAGGCCTGAATGTTCCTTGCAGTCACAACTTTGGCTTCGTTTCCTGCTCTCGAAACCATTATTGCTTTCTGCTTCGTTTCCTGCGTCGTCTCCTTCCGAGTTCGTGTCCTGCACTCACGGCTTTGTCTCCTTCCCAAGGTATCGTCGTAAGGCTGGTAGCGTTGTCTGTATTCTTTGAACCAAGTTCAGTAATCCTGTCTATATTCACAATGGTCACTTGAGTTAGACATGCTAATTAAGGTTTCGTTTGGGACATCTTTCTTACGGCTTTTTAAAGCAGCTTCTAGTTTAAAAAAAAATTGTATTAAAAAGCTGCTTTACAAAGCAATAAGAAAGATGTCCTAAACGAAACCTAAATTTGCATTTTGCATGTTACTTCAAAGCATATAAGTTTTTCCTATTTGTATTTTCTCTACAAGGCCTGTTGATAAAACTCGAGCATATGAGAACATTGTACGACTTTGAAAAACTTCAAACTTTTTGGAATCTTTTATTGAGGAACATTTGTGATGAAATAAACTGGCTGTCGGGAATTATAAGCATTGTTATGCTATTCTAGATAATGTGAAGTAAACTAGTCATTATCGAAGGGTGGCTAACAGCCAAATTGGCTTAAGCTTGCAAAAGTTAGTGCGAGTGTTTAGACCTATCAAATTGGGCTCAGGCCTTAAAATTCTGTCCTAGTCAAACATAACTTATTTATGCCAACGAAAGATTGGCAAACAAAATTTATTTATTTCAGCAAAAAACTGAAAGTCTGAAACTTTTATTACTAAATAGTATTTTTGGTGAAATTTGGAGACATTATGATAGGACTTGATTATCAAAACATCACACAACAATATAAAAAAACAACAACTTATTCCAAATAGATTCATAAATAACACAAACAGAGCTGTTTTTTTTTACTAATTTCCAAACAAAGCAAGACAAGATATAAGTTGATTCATTGGTAAAGAGGTGAGTCGTCTCTCCCACAATTCCTATCAGCTACTAGGAACCCAAATACCTCCAAAAATTAATGCAGAAATTCAAAACATAACATAAAAACCCCCATTTTACTATAATCTCCCCCATTAAGCTGCTCAAATATCCTAATAAATGTACCTTACATCTTTACCAAAGAGTCCCCTCTTTTCCAAAGAGTTCTTCACAAAACCTCTTCTCCTATAGGTGATTAAAGAGGTCCTAGGCCCCACCTGAGCAGCTGGACTGCTTCTGCCAGCTGCATCACATTAACATCCAAATGTTAGTTTGGTAAAAATGTTTGTTAGTAGTTTTAAGTATTCTTTCAGTTGAATGCATTATTTTCTTACAAGTGACACATGCTATGTACATAGGATTTTGGTTGAAATTTACAAAAGTAGTGTGGCTAGCTGCTTGTTGCTAAGCACCATCCTGTTGGGTGAACTTTCCTGAGTTAATTGTTATCTTTTCAGTTTTATACTTTCCTTGAGACAGTCTTGGATTCTCTTGCACTTCTTCCACATTTTATAAAATTCTTTGGAGATGCTCGTAACCATTCTGGCTCACCTGGAAATCTTGCTGTCACCTTTCTTTCTTTTGGTAAGCCTGGTTGAAGCTATGGGTCAAATTTCTGCACCGACGCTGTTCTCATGGGCTCTTCATTCTTTATGCAGTGCTTAATGTGGCCTTCGCACTGAGTCTACTTTGTTTTGTGGTTATGCACACATCTCTGGTATTAAGCAATACCACCACTATAGAGGTACCTACCTGTTAAATCGCTGCGCTGAATATTAAGTTTTTTGCTGTGGCTATTCATAATTTTTGTATGATGCTTACCAGAGTTATTTTTGTTGAAATCATTTCCGCTTGATAAGTTCAGCATATTCTTGACAACAAGCATGCAAAATTTGACCATATAAGGTTTATTAGAAAATAATTCATTTTTAATCTGTATATGCTGGAACTATACTTTCACACCGAATTGGGAATCTAGCTTTCGGGATTGGCTTGACTTTCTCACCTTGAAGTGGGGCTCGCTACTTGCTAACGAGCTTGCTAAAGATTTTTTCGCAAATTGAAACGTTTGTGTGGTAGGCCTCCAATCGAGGCAAAGATTAATGAGCATAATCGCTTTATGTGAGCTTGCTCACTTTGTTCTGTTACCTTGCACAAAAAACTCATCTCTTGGAAGTAAAGTTTCATAGCTCGTTTCAGAAGCAAAGTATCGTGCTATGGCTTATTAAAGAACAAGATCAGAACTATTTGAGTATGAGTAGTTGAGATAGTTGAGATGCTTTTTCTATGAAATGGGTATAAGTCCTCATCCTCACCCACGCCTATGTTTTGCGACAAGGCAATAGCTTTCCTTTTTCCATAACTCGGTTTGGAATGAAAGGAAAACTTCCCGCTTTCTTCAAAAAGAATCTTTGCCTTTCTTCGAAGAAACTATCGTCTTGAACTTACATAAGTACACTTCAATGCTTCGCGCCTTTCTTTACAAAAAACATTTTTTCACCCGTTCTTTGTTCAGGTTTATGAGAAGAAGAAAGCGGTTGAGTGGAAATACGACCTGGGGAAGAGGAGGAATTTTGAGCAGGTACCTTATTCGACTTGGAAACTTTAATATATTCATTTTCCTGATTGTTTTCCCCGACCTGTGTTTCAGGTTTTTGGCTCAAACAAATTGTTTTGGTTCTTCCCATTGTTTTCAAAGAATGATTTACATGATGTACCTGCACTACATGGCTTGGACTTCCCTACCCGTTCAGATAATGAAGTGTGAGAACTGGTAAGATCAAACGAATATCTTACATGTGGGTTGATTTTTGAATTCTGTACAAATGTGTAGCAATACTAGTGGTGTACTTAGACGTTGAAGTAGATTTAATTTATTCTTCCTGGAGCTAATAAAATCTCTTCGATGTTTAATACTATCACTTCTGTTCTTGAATTCTTAAAACTATGTCACTCAGTTTCATATAAGTCTTGTTAATCAGCTCTCCATTTCTCTTAATTATTAACTGTTTATAGTTTCATAGTTCATCACCTCCCAAAGCTTTCTAGTGATATTTCAGTGGGTAATTTACTTGCTGTACCTAAAGCAAATCGTAAGGGTCCATGGCGCTAATTTGTCTGCTCAAATTGGTTCTTCCATTAGCAGAATCGTGATCATTGTCAAACAAAATGATTCTAGTAACATTTAAATTGTCATAATTTGTGCAGTGATGATCTAGAAAATAATTATTTTGTGATCTTTCTTTTGGATAACTTCCTGTTGCAGGAAATAGTGCAAATTTTGATAGCTGAATGTCTTTGTATTTTAACTGTGGAGATGTCATGATATTGTCATATTTGCTTGATTGATACATACCTTTCTTGAACCATTCTTGTTAGTGATTTATACTATCAAGTATCGTTAGGCTTCGTTTGGGACAGCTTTTGACCCCAATTTTTTGACTGTTTTTTTTTTTTAAATTATTAAGAAGTTGTTTTAGAAAATATGAATAAAGTTATCTCAAACGAAGCCTTAAACTTCATTTGAGATAATTTTTTATCATTATTTTTTTGTTGCTTTTAAACAATTTTTGCTTTAGAAAATTGCTGTAGAAAATACTAATAAAACTATCCCAAATGAAGCTTTATGATCTGCTTGGTATTGCTACAGTTTTTTATAAAGGTGATTGTAAAATAATTATGAAGAAAATAATTTTTTTAAAGCTGATGTAGAAAGCAACTTAGCACACAAATTTATTACAAGTAGTTAAATAAAAATTGTGATTATGATTTGAAAATCAAAACATTAAGAAAATTGTTCCAAATGAAGTCTTAGGCTTCGTTTGGGACGGCTTTTTTACTGCTTTCTAAAACGGAGTTTTAGTACAAAATTTTTTATTTTTGTATTAAAACTCCGTTTTAGAAAACAATAAAAAAGCCGTCCCAAACGAAGCCTTAGTCTCACTTTAGTTTGGACTTTGGAGTAGTTGCAAGGAAATGGTAATGGAACTGATGAATTAATTGAATTTAAAACTGTTTGGTTCTATTTGGAGTCGTGCTGCCAAATTTTCCAAAAGAAATTTTTTTTACCAGAAATATATTGTTGAATCCCTTCTTTAAATGTGGAATATCTGACTAATTCATTTTTATGGGCCGTAAACATATTTAGGAGATTTTTATAGATATTTTTGTTAACTTTAGGAGAGTTTGTAATATCTTGTGGTATTTCTTTATATATATATAAAGAGGAATTTATATGGGGATTGGCCTTTGAATTCAAGGCTATCATTGAGCTTGATTGTAAGAATTATTTGTCAAATTGGGACGAAAGTCGACCTTAGTGATCTTATGGTATCAAGTGGAAGGGTCATCAGCCAACGACGAAAAAAGTTGCTATTGAATAATTGTTTAATCTTCCCCAAGATTTAGACTTTATTTGGGATGATTTTTTTAGTACTTCTTCAAGCAATTTTTGAATATAAAAATTTAATTTTTTTTCTAAAAAATTGCTTTAAGAAGCAGTAAGAAAGCCGTCTCAAACAAAACCTTTATTCATCGATGGGACAATTTGAAATTCTTCAAAACATGAGATGAAAAACTTGCACTTCTCTCTCTCTCTCTCTTCCCCAAAATACAAATCATCAAATGGGTATCAATTTCGATGCACGGGTTGGGTTCGGGTCTAAACTAAAATTGATCGAGCACTATTTGGATTAACTTGAACCCGACCCGTTTTTGAAAATGGGTCAGTTTTCTTGACCTGAACTCGACTCGCTTCGGGTCCGGGTCAATCGGACACGACCCGAATGACCCGTTTTCATCAAAAAAATATTAGTTTTTGGATCAAAAATGGGTCTCTCATCTTTTTCGGGTAAAAAATTGGTTTATTTCCTCTTTTTCGGGTAAAAAATGGGTCAATCTCGGGTTGTCGGGTCAAAATCGAGTTGCCAGGTCAAAAAAGGTCAATTTCGGGTCAAAAGGTTAACTTGAACCCGACCCGATTTTTGAAATGGGTCAAAATGTTGAACCCGATCCGTTTCAGGTTCGGGTTGACCCTAACCCAAAATTTTCGGGTCGGGTTCGAGTCGGATTTTCGGATCGTGTCAAATATTGACACCCCTATCATCAATGGAAGGCTTGAAATCATGTAAACTATGAGACTTAGAACTCACACCTCTCTCTCTCTATTCAAAATAAAAAAAAAATAAATGCCATCTCTTTGATTGGGAAAAAATCTCTCCATTGTACAATAATCAACATAAATGTTTTTTGGGGGAAAAATTGGGGCATGGTCAACATAATTTAATAATCATCAAAACTCAGTCACATCAACACTAACCCACACGTTAAGACTTAGAATCACATTAAATTATTTATTACTGATCTTTCTAATATATTATCATTATGATGAGAGTAACATATGATACTGAGAATCATAAACTTTGTTCTTCCAAATTGCTTACGTTTCTTTTCAACTTACGGTAAGTTTAACGTGTGGCTCAGTTCATGGAGGATAAATAATTACAATTCACTAAGAATGGAAATTGTGGGAACTAAACGATAAAGCAAAAACACGCATAAAATACATTTATATTAACATTCTCTACAATGTTTAAGCATATATAATAGCTTAGGTATAGGCAGGGTTTAGAAACGATTGAGTATATTATTTGCATTAATTCTCATATGTATCAGAAAGAGATGAAGTGCGCAGAAGCAAGTCAGATTGTCGGGGAAGTAGATAATGGTGAAAGGTCGGCGTCGAAAGACCCGCTGCGATGGCGGCGGTTGCGATGAGCATGGCAGGGGCTGGATTGTTGGGGTGGTGGGTGTGGGTGTTTCGCCCGTTGCATCAGCAGATGTGGATGGTGCCTGCCAGTCTTGTCATGTTTGGGACGCCTATCGTCGTCTTGTTTTCAAGTATCTTTGCTACGATATAATTGTTATTGTTAACCATATTGTTATAGAAGGGTTGAGCTCAAATTAGACTAATGAGATAGCTTCAAGATAGGAGTATAGGATCTTGAATTAAATCCTTGTTTGAATTTGAAATTGATTTATATATTATTGCAACTTATTTTCTTATGAATCAAAGTAGTTCATATCTAAAAGTGGATAATGATGAGTTCTTTCTAAATTGGGTATTTGTTGTTTTGTTATCATCGAATAAATGGCTTCCCTAATGAATGAGTTGAGTTTGGCTTAACTAGGTGAGCAAATTGAGCTAAAAAGAGGAGGCTTAAGGTAAGTGAGCAATTAATGAAATTGTTAAGCAAGTAAAAGAAGAGAGATGATGATAATACAATAATTAGCTTTTTTATTTAAGAACCAAAAAAAAAAAAAAAGTTACCAACTATTAAGTCATCTCTTATGCATTAGAATCTCTAATTTTTATTTACAGGAATGGATCCAGTCTTATTTTTTAGAGTGGGAAAACTCATTATATTAAATATATATATGTATATATATATATGCTAAATTCTAAGCAGTGTCTTGTATTTTTATTATAATTTATGAATTAAAAAAATAATTATAAACTTTGCATTTTCTGATAATGTTGCATAATGATTTTATTGAGAACAGAGTCAAATACTTCATTCTCAATGTATAACACTAGATAGTTATTGAGCAATACATCACCTATTTTGCGATGTAATCAATGCCTGATAATCTTCATTGCAGAAAATAATCTCCCCACTATAGCAATAGCAATTAGATCAACAGGGCATGATCGTATTTTTAAAAATGGAGGATGATAATGTAAAATGATATATTACCTATGTGCTTGGCTGCATATCTAAATAAAAATAAAATGGCATCACAAATTAATTATAATGTTTAGATAAGTTCTATTTTTATGAATAGAGCATGATCTTATTTTTAAAAATGGACTAATTAATTTAAGTAAAGTATTATTTATTTGTGTTTTGTAAATAAGTCAAATTGAATGTGTTTCTATCTAATTGAGAGCTAAGCTTGTTTCGTTTTTATGAGTCAGAGCTCGGCTCGATTGCTCAAACTCTTTGGAAAGCTCGAACTTGAGCTTGATTAGATTGTTGAGCTCGATTTTCTTTATTTTAAATTAAAAATTTTATTTATTTCATTTTAATTTTTTATTTTTATTACAGAATTAATTTAAAAAGGTTAAAATATATTATATAATGATAATTTAAATTAATTTTTAGAAATATTTGAATTTACTCGAGCGGCTCAACAAGTTTTCGAGCTGAGTCAGGCAGAGCTCGAGCTCGAGTTTGAACTCATGGCTCGATAAACTTAACTTGTGAGCTTGCTAATGGATCCAGCTCGAACTGGCCCAGTTGAATTACACCTATTCATCTCACAAAATGCTCGTGGTCTTAGTTTTCTATAATTTTTTTTAATTATATTATTAAAAAAAAAAATTCACAGCTCACTCTCGATCCAAAAGGCTAATCCGTCTTTTGCCCAATTAAGGGACCGCTCGATATTTAGAAATTATGGAAAGCAGGTCGACTGTGCAGCCACGGCTTCTCCCTCCCACTCTCGCATTTGCGTGGTTTCCGCGAAGATTAGCTTCCAGCTCGCCGCATGCACTATCGTCCTTCTCTTACCGCCGCCGCTTCTCTCTCTTAGCTGGGTTCTCCTTCCCGCGCATCGATGACCTCGAAAGTGGGCATCAGTTTGCCCAGGGATCGCACGCGCGTGGGCAGGTATGAGCTCGGACGAACACTTGGCGAGGGCAGCTTTGCCAAGGTCAAGTTTGCTCGCAACGTGCAGACCGGCGAAAACGTCGCCATCAAGGTCCTGGACAAGAACCAGGTCCTCCGCCATAAGATGGTCGAGCAGGTTCACCCGCTCTTTCTCTTTATTGCTCCACATCCTTAATTTCTCTGGTTGAAATTCTTGAGGTTCATTTCGAGCTCTGTTGAGTAAATAATTATCTTTTTTAGGAGCTGGTGATGTTTCTTAGTTGTGTGATCATTGGTTTCTATGTTAATTTGGGCATCAGCCGTCTTATCCTTTGTAGATTGTTGTGTTCTACGTCAAAGTTTGGCATTGTTCAATGAAAGGGTGAATATTGGTTTCAGCCTATTTTAAGATCAGACCCTGTGGAAATATATGGCTGTTTATGGTTTCAAATTAAAATTGTTGATACTTTGCATGATATTGGATCGATGCATGGTTGTGTTTGCATAATCTACTGGCTGTAATTGGAATTTAGGACACAATTTTGAACACTTTTCTTTTCTTTTTATCAACATCTTGATTTCTTGGATAGTGATACAACTTAACAGCAAAAATTAAATGAAGATTTGAGAACACACAAAGTAGAGATTACAAACACAAGACACATAGGTTTATATAATTAGGACAGCATCACCTATGCTCACAATCGCACAGAGATCGGATATTCTGTAAGTTTCAAAAGAGGGGCAAATCAAGAATACCCTTCAAGTGAGACTATCTTCTGCAGTTGTGACGTCCAATAGATTACAATGCCACCCAAAGTAAAGATGTACTTAATAGTACTTGTGTTTCAGTCTTTGCATAGATCTGAATCAATGTAGCCTTGTAGTTTTTGGTGAATCGGTCTAAATCTTAGAGAATAGTTAATTGTACCCAACTTCTCAATACTAATTGTTTTGGATTAGACATCTATCTGCTAATTGCTCTGATTGCTTATGCATTATTTGCTCTGATACAAATAATTGCATACATGAGTGATCCAATGACTAAAGCGTTAGGGACTTGGCCATGTACTCATATATCTCATTAGTTTTTGGCTTTTCTTTAGAAAATATGAAGTAGCTAGCTAGTTTTGCGCTTACAGTCTTTGCCTTTGTAATATTGAATTTGTCTAGTATTTTCAATTAACTATGATTGTGAAAAACTTAGGATACTTGTGGCCTATTGCTATCTTTTTTCATCTCGAGAATCTTTTTAGCTTCCCCTAAATTTTCATTTCAAGCTCCTTTTATAGTTGTTTATAGGTCGTTAATCTTTTAAATATTAGTTCCTACAATTAATGTCATTCACGTACACATACAATAACATAATAATACTATCTTTTTTAGTTCATTTGACATAATAGTAGCGGTTGGTGTTGCATCAATAGAGTTTGATCATATGTATGAACCTAAATTTTGGTAACATTTGTGAGGCTTTTTTTAATCCAGAAAGACTTTTTTTAGCTTGCGCAAATGACTTTTTTTTTTCCTAAGTTCAATAAAGCCTTTGGGTTGCATAATGTAGATGTTTTCCTCTAAGTCATCATGGTGGAAAACTATCCTAATATTTAGTTGCTCTAGATATAGATTATCTACTACTACAATGCTCAGCACTAGACGAATAGTCACTAGCTTAACAACATGTTAAAACATCTTTGTAAACTCTATGCATTATTTTATGTTTGAACCTCTTTACAATATGTCTTGCATTATAATTTTTGGTTTATGTATGTTCTTCTTTTACTTTGTATATTCATTTGTTTGGAAATACCTTTTTCCTTTACGTAGCTTAGGGCTCGTTTGGTTTACCACGTAATTCCTCCGTTTTTTGGTTTGAAACGGAAAACTAAGTTGACAAAACATGTTTGGATGTGAAGCATACTTTTTCAGAAACTCCGTTTCTTTACTTTTTTTAGAAGTTTTATGTATTAGCTTCTCCGTTTAAAAAACTCCATTTCTCCTATTGACATTTTTTAAACCGAAACGGGAAATAAACCAAATGAAGCCTTAGTCAATAGCCAAATGTTGTTTTTGTGAAGAGACTCAATCTCTTCTATCAACAACAACAACAACATCAAGCCTTTATGGCTTCATAAAAAGAAATATTTGACAGAGTTTTTTACCTGTATGGCTTCATTATAACACTCAAGTTCTTTCGTATATTTAAGCAACTTTTAATAAAGAAAAGGATAATAGCAATTAGTCGGGTTGTTAACTCTTTGTGACCTTTTGACGGTTAGAGTGTGGGAAGCTTAGGTTGCTCCGAAGCTTCTTATGGTATTATTGGCCTCTGTTTTGGCATAAGTGGCTCCTCCAGCTTAATATGTTATGGAGTGGAAGTTTTCATTAGTTGTAGTGGTTGACTGGTTCTTATACAATACAAATCCATTGAAAATAGTATTTCTACCTGTGAGGCTATGATAATTCTTTTATCTTCATTATCTCAAATTCCATCATTGAAGTCATCTTCATTAAATCCAATGAAGTTGAATTTATTGGACTTTGAGTTAAGCTTATATTCGAGGACCTGATATGATAGACAATCGAAGACCTTTAAAATCATAAATATAATTATGTGCCTACCCAAGCTTTTGAAGGTCCAAAGTTAAATATAATCGACCTTCCACAGTTGATTAAATATGATGTTGCATTTACTGGATCCATCAAAGAGGCCTTGGGAAGACCTGTATTCAGTCTCATACTCTTTACATGTTCATTAAGATGTATTTTTTGTCCTCTCAGCTACTCCACTTTTTTTTTAGAGCTCCTTAGATTGTTCTCTCAATTTAGGTCCATTTAATTACATTATGTGGAGTTATTCAGGGGCTCACCATCGACAATTAACGCTTTGCCATAATTGCACAAGTATGACATTGTGTGCCTTGTTTATGATTCTTCATCCTCTTTTTTTCATTATGTGCTTTGGCTTGTTATAATGCGAACATCCACCAAGGTCATCTTAAGACTAGATGGCCTTGGTGGATGGTCACATTAAATATAGAGCATAAAGGTTTTAAAAATATGTAGTTTTTGTACTTTGGTTAGACTGAATAATATAATTATTTTGAATAATTCATACTGGTGTGTATAATATGAGTCTTATTAGCAAGTTTGCTAAATAATTTACATTGCCACATGACACATGATACTTGCATTTCTCCTTCTTTTATATTTGAGTTTTATCCATCACTTCAAATTCATCCACAATGAAACTAGACTTCTCTCTATGGGGGATCACCATTGAATTTTATTTTTGCATCCATCAGATTAAAAGAGAGATTTCCACCATGAAGCTGATAAAGCATCCAAATGTTGTTCAACTCTATGAGGTATCTTTGATTTTATTCTCTTTGTTTGAATATTTTGAGGATTTTTCATGATGACTTGCAATTACTGATTTGTTCATTTTTGTTTGAAAACACCCTAATCTCCATATTCTTAGAGTAGTTTGGGTGTAATATTTTTCTGATTATATTTTATTCAGTTGACTTTTAAAGCGCTGGGTATGTGCCAGAGGAGCATCTATTGCCTTGATGTGCTTGAACATATGGCTTGAAAGCAAACCTTGGCATGCATTCTGACAGTCTTATTGTAGCACATATTCCTTCTACTCTATCGGAGATTATAGTCAACAGTTTAATTAGCACCTGATTGCTAGTTTTTAAAGTTTAGTTTTATTTTCATTAGTCATCAGTTGTTTTTTTTTTTTTTTTGAATGAGAAATTTACTCTTTTGCTGACTGTGAGCTGGTGAATGTACTTCTTAAGTTATTGTCGCCTAGATTTTAATGCTAGATCATATCTTCTGATGGTAAAACTTCCATAATCTCCAGGTTATGGCCAGTAAGACAAAGATATATATTGTTTTGGAATTTGTTGATGGAGGAGAATTATTTGACAAAATTGTAAGAAATTTTTCCATAATGCATACTAGATGGCTTTCATGAAAATAAACCTAATATATTTCTTTCTCTTCATTCAAATTAGCGTAGATTAGAAAAAAAAATCAACGTAGATTAGACTTACAGATTATGAGTTTTCCATTTATATAACTTATTTCTTTGCTTAGGTTAATAGCGGAAGACTTAAAGAAGACGAAGCTAGGAGATATTTTCATCAACTTATCAATGCAGTAGATTACTGCCACAGTAGAGGTGTATACCATAGAGACTTGAAGGTTGGTCAAGTTCATATTTAATTATTTTCTGTTTAACATTTTTTATGTGAATATTGTTTTACCTTCATATGTTTTCAGCCGGAAAATTTACTACTTGATTCCAGTGGCACTCTTAAAATATCTGACTTTGGTTTGAGTGCATTTGCTCAGCAAGTTAAAGTAAGTTCATTTCTAACATGAGTATTTCCTTATAGGATATTAGCTTCTGGTTAGTTTTACTAAAAAACTAAGGATTTTATTTTATTTATGACATATTAATTATCATTTACCATGCAATAAGTCATGGCTAATGCACTGCAATCGGTGTTGAATACTACAAGATTTCACCACAATTTAGAAGTTAAAGTACTTATGATGGTTTTCTTTGGACTCATGATTTACATCCTTCCATAATCATACTTTTGGTGAGCAATTATCTCCATGAATGCTCTTTGATGTACACTATTGATGCTTGAATGTTTGATGAGTGGGCATCGAAGTTGCACAGAGGTATAAGCGGCAATGCTGATTGAGAAACGGGCACGGATGCTTGTGAAGAGTAATAGGTGATGATGTTGGTGTTGACATTTGTATAAAATCCATAAGAAACGAAGATGGAAATCCAGCATACATACCTCAAATCCGACGGATCCACGAAATTTGCTAAAATCCTCCGCAAAATCTGGCCTAAATCCCGCTAAAGCACTGTTCCTTCGGTGTCGTTCGCGTCGCTTCTCCGCGAAACCTGCGACGATGGCCTCGATCGTTACTCCATTCGCCTCTATAAAACACGATCGAACCCCTTCTCATTGGCGTCGCTGCTCTTCCACGCTCGTTCCCGATCTTCTTCCCACGCCGGAACTCCACCCAAACCTCCGACCTCCTCTGGCAGAGAGAGAGAGAGAGAGAGAGAGAGAGAGAGAGAGAGAGAGAGAGAGAGAGACATACCTAGCCGAAGACCCCGACGCCAGCTCCGGCCGAACCTCTTCCTCCCTCTTCTGATCAGAACCCGAACTCCTCAACCCCTAGCCGCATCCTTCAGCTCTTCCGCTTCCCTCCGACGTCGCTCCTTCCTGTTTGAATCGGAAGTTACAACATTTTGATCGGAAGAAGCAAGGAGCTCTTGCCGTGAAGGTAACTCTCTCCCTCACGGGCGCTTGTTCGGCCAAATCCCGTAAAACTTCTAAGCCGAGAGGGAGAGGGAGATAGATTAGGCTTTTATTAAAATTATTTTTAATTAATCATAATTATTATGATTAATTATAATTGATTTTAATTGAAATAATTATAATTAATCCTATTAATTATAGTTAATTTTAATTAGAATTGATTTTAATTAATTGTAATTTATAATACTTAATTATAATTAATTATTACTTATTAATTACAATTTATTAAAGTTAATTAATGTTTATTAGTTATAATTAAAGTTAATTATAACTATTTATTTTAATTAATTTTAGTAAGTAATTAATTATTTTGATTAATTCTAATTAATTAATTATTATTAATTAATTAATTATAACTAAATAAAAAAATGCTTCTCTCTCTTGCCTCGAGCCAACGCCGTCGACCCCGTGCAGGTATAATTCTTCTAAACCCTAAAACTCTGAGAACCCGATTTCAACTTATGCGTCGAGACAAAACGACCACCTATACACGCTTTTCTTAGCGTGGTGGGAGAACGTGCATCCCGACGCTTGCGACGAATCGGGTAATCACCTAAAATCCCTTCTTCGAAGTTTGTATCGCCACGGATTTTCCCGCCTATATACGCTTTTCTTAACGTGGTGGGATGGGAACCTGGTGCGATGCGTACGACGAAGCGGGGATACCCATAAGTACCTGCTTGCGGGGAAATAACTGTTTTTCTTACAAAATATTTTCAAAATACCCATACATGCTTTTCTTAGCGTGGTGGGGGATCAAAAAAAAAATACACGGCCGCGGTGTCCTCGAAAGAGGGCATCTACCATACACGCTTTTCTTAGCGTGGTGGGAAAGGCCCAGTTTTCTGTAGTTTTCCCCTAAACAGGGGAGACGCCGGAAGGCTGCCGAAATTTCGGGTGAATGTGAAACTTGATTTAGACCTCATTTGAATTCAGAAGAACTACGAAGGACTTGTATTTGGACTTTTGAACAAGATCTAAATGACTTAATAAAGAATTAAACCCAAGTAAAATGAAATTGGACTGGACTCGAGCAAGAACCTGATTTGAACATTAAGCCAATAAGGCTTGGACTTGATTGAACTCATAGAACTGCATGGGATATAGAACTTGAGTTTGATGCTTGAACTCAAGCAAGGACTTGTGAAAGTGGACTCGAATGAACATGTTTTGAAAATTCGAAGTATGATCACATTGAAATATAAAAGTGTTAACCAATAATCTTGAGCATCCAAACAAACATCAATGAATAGAACTTGGACCTGAACTTGATCTGAGGAATGAGAAACCTTGCTTGAATGCAAATAATATGATTTGAGCTAGAACTGAGTCACATTGTTTGGGACTTGATCAAAGAGCTACAAGCTTAACTTTCTTATCATCAACAAACAATTACAAGCAATGACCTATGATGAATAGAATCCTTATATCTTACTCATAAGAGCAAGTGATATGAACATGATGAGCAAAGACAGTTACAATGGGGATATTCATAAAAAGATTTACATATGAATGTAGCGAAGTCTCCACTATTAACAACAATTCAACATACAAGCAAAGGTACAAACAAGGGTAACACACCGGCAAAGTATACAACAAGCTCCTACAAGTTAACATGTAAAACTCTTCATTCGTACAACGATCTTATCTACAAGTAGTGTTGGTGAACACATCACCAGTGTGGCAGATTTTCTACATGAATGAGATAGAAGATCGTAGCGGATGTGAACTCTTACTAGCAATGATGGAAGATGTGTCATATGCATAGTAATGTACATACGTGGGTACGATGAATAATTATCAGATAAATGCACTGAACCTCAACAAATCATAACAATTAATATGCAATATGAGATGTTCACAAGCAGAACACATCATCAACAACAATTCAACATGGGTCAAATACACTGGTTCTTTAATGCAGAAGCGAACGTATAACAAATGCAAATGCCTAAGAAAGTTTGTAGAAGACCTGCTGTGCACACAACATGTCATCTACAAGAAGGATACAAGGAGTCTGCCACAAGTGTTAAGATACTAATACAATCTATAATTAGACAGTGGTAAGTAGATGCATCTGTCTCCTACAAGCGAAGGGAATTTGATATACAACAAGTGCAAGTGCCTACGGTCTATTACAGGAGGCCCGTTATACATTCAACATATGGTTTGCGAGCAAATGTAGAAGATTTGCAATACATATGAGTCCTCTACGAATACAAATGTATTTACAACATCCGTCCATGGGTAGATGCATAAAGACTACAGTAAATGCAGTATCCTGTAGTCAACTTCAGTCTAAGGATGAATACATCTACCTCCAGCAGTAGCGGCTGTATTATAAAGACCAAAAATCACAGCAGAATGCATAAAAAATACAAGTTCCAACGAGCTTCTACAACCCAAGGCAGGAGATTAGTTAGTGCATTACGATCCACCTGCAGAAAGCAACGAGTAGTGCACGACAGTCTACATGTACGAAGCAGCGAACAATTCTATTCAGAAGCTGTTACGCCACGCCACCGGATCTGCAACCTTCGTACAAGCAGACTGAAGGCATCTACAAATACTTTCAAAGTACCCCTGCACGTGCACTATAAATTGTATACACATAGGTACACTAAAGGGGAAAGTACAATCTCAACCCGCATGGGCCCCGGCGAGCGTGTTATTGGTACACACGTGACGTCTAAGGATGCTGTGCGGGTCAACAAGTGAATTCAAGTTCGAATCCGATCCTTCTATACGGATCAATAGAAGTCGATAAGATTCGAACCATCAAACAAATACATGGTTATAGCAGTCGGTGTATTTATATTTGTACATTCATATTAGACCTTCAAGGCCTAAAATCAATAGAATTCACTAACAAAGGCATAAAACCTACGAAATCCGATCCTCTGTCGACATCCAGATAGAGTTGACAAGGTTCAAACTACAAATGGAAATGCCCCCAAACACCCCGATGATGGCCGTGTTGAATGCAGATCTCAACCGGAGGGGTTCCCAAATACTTTCAATTGTCTCCCAAATATCCAAAGTCTATTTCAAATAATCCAAAGCTCCACCCAAAATATCCATAAAAATCCAAAAACCTAAAACTCCACAAATTCCAGAAATCCCAAAATTTAAAAATATTTAAAAAATGAAACTATCCATCCCAACGCTTAAAGCAAAATCCATCCACCATCTGCAACAGTTTGCTGAGGTGGACAAATTAAAATACTACTTCAGCTCACAAAGAGTCAAATGCCTAGTCGAAAATATCACTAGAATCCATTCTCAAATAGTCTCCTACCGATAAGGGCGTGGTACGTGTCCTCTGACCGGCGGTCTGCCGCCAAATGGTACCGCAGGATAAACGGTTATGACCCGGGGCCCTCTGTTTTGCCGCCAAATGACACCACGAAATACCGGTTATGGCCAGCGCCATTTCGTTTCTTATTGACATCAAATCCTTGAGATATGAATCAATAGGATATGATCGATAGGGCACAAAGCCCTCTGTAAGCTAAGATGGATTCAAATTTATCCCCTTAGGCAAATACCCACCCCAGGTCTACAAGGTCCCCTTGGACGAAGCAACCCATGGCTGCCAACAAGGATCCTTCTGTCAGGTTGGGTCGACTACCTCCTCTGACTAAGTAGACTAGGGACCATGATGGCCCGGGACGACGGAACCATGGGATCTTGATCGGTTCCATTATCCATTCCCCCACCATCCGCTTTAAGTGCAAGATGGTGCAATTTCTATTTTGAATATCAAAATCTTCAAATTTCCAACTATTTCCAAACTTCCAAACATTTCAAATACCTAAATCCATTGCTGCTACTATATGCCAGATAAACGTATATTCTACGTATCTGATCGACGACTAGCCTTAATTGAAAGTTCTCTCTCGTTACTGGGAGGGGTACTTAACTATAAGGGCATGCGCCTATAGGAAACTAGAACTCAGATCATAAAGTCCTCGCAAATGAGGGCAAAATCTCTGGGTAGTGTTTTATCTACAAACCCATCTGCCTTCCAAAATTTACCTCATAACTTATTCAGTTAAAACTCCCTCGCCGAATAAAAAGAAAAGTGAGTGGAGGCTGGGGCCGAATTTTCGGAGCCCACAGTTGGCTATCACCAACTGAGAGCTGGGCATTGAAGCTTTGTAAAAAAGCGCATTTGATGGTGTCAATTAACGAGTGAGCATTGAAATTACGAAAACAGATGCAAGTAATGATGCCAATTGATGAATGGGAGTCGAATTTGTAATAAAGGTACACGAAAGACAATGTAAGCAGTGAAGTGGTCATCACAGTAGTTTGAAGAGGATTAGACAATGAATCCGTATTGTTGATACCTTTTAGGGGTTAACGATTGAGTAAGCATGAGCACATGCTATCATCTTTGACTTGAATTTGGTGTCTTGTCAACTTTGTGCATTATCATTATCTATTTGACTCCTCCCCCATCCCTCCCCCACCCCACCACACCCATAGGCCAAAAAAAAAAAAAAAAAAAAAACTGTGAGTTGAGGAGTTTTCTGATGTCCATAATTGTTGAAATACTAAGAGTTGACCTTTTGGAGATCTCTATAAGAGCTGGTAGCTCCTTGCATAGGGGTACAAATCAATAGCTTTGTGTTGCAATAATTAGTGGTAGCGGGAAGATTTTCCATGAATGGAGCAAGATCGTTGAATGCTAGAAATGATCTTTAAGTGTAAAGTGTGGATAAAATTTGGAAAATGATGTATAAGATCTAAGTGTCGATAAAATTTGGAAAATTATATATGTGTGTGTGTGTTTGTGTGTTAATTTAGCAGAAAGGGGGTGCTTATTTGTAGTTATCAAACAATTTCGCATGATTTATTTTTATCCAGCTACACCAATCACCTTCAAGCTTGTTGATTTATTTTTGCCAGCTCCCATCCTTTCTTTTGTGAAGGAATTATTGGAATTGACATAAAAAAATTCTGCTAGATCTTGTCTTAACAAGTTAATGCTCCGATGTGTTGGAATTATCTTCTTGATGTTAACAGATTAACTAAGGTTTCAAATTCAGGTTTTACTCACCTTTGAACTATCTTGTCTACAATTCCTGCAATAAGTATTTTCTTAAACCTAACTAACGTCCATAATTATGCCATAATTATTTAAATAGATGCTTTCAATCCATAATATTATGAAAAAAAAAATCAAAGAAGATTGCTGATACAAAACCAATTAATTCCTTTTCTTTTTCTTTTTTTTTTTTAATTTCTTTGTTGGATTTTTATCCTTTCTCCATGTTAATTTTTCATGTTAGCTTGACTTTTAGAAAATGAATTGTCCATGAATTAATTGAGTAGTTTATCCTAAAGATGACGATTGATAATAGAAATGTCTGCTTACTTAGGGCGATGGCCTGCTACATACTGCATGTGGAACTCCAAATTATGTTGCTCCTGAGGTTTGTCAAATAGCTTTCTTTCTGGTTGCATCATTCACATTTTACTTTGGTTCACGCCAGAAACCACTTTTTAGAGTCTTCATTTAATTAGGTTCTCGATGATAAAGGTTATGATGGAAGAGCTTCTGATATATGGTCTTGTGGTGTGATTCTATTTGTCCTAATGGCTGGATACTTGCCGTTTGATGAATCCAACCTCATGGCTTTATATAAGAAAGTAAGATTTGCAAAATTATTTTCTCTGCCCTCTCTGTATATGGTAACTTATTCAGAAAACTGATCTTCTTAACTGTAGATCTGTAAAGCAAAGTTTTCAAGTCCATCATGGTTTTCTTCTAGTGCAAAGAAGTTGATTAAACGGATTTTAGATCCAAATCCTCTTTCTGTGAGTGTCTTATCCACTTATATCTCAAAATTGTCATAGCCAACATACTTTCCTAATTTTGCATCACATTATTCTCTTGGAAACAATTCGGATTGTATATGGGCTAAATTTTGATTTGGATAGATCCTAAAATTATTGAATTTACTTTGAGATGAGTGTAATATATAGATTATTAATCAAAATTTATATTTCACTCATCTCAAAAATAAATTTGATGGCTTTGAGACTCATCCTAATAAGAAATTTTGTTGGTTAGAATATCTCGAGCTAATTTTTCATTGTTGTGGTCATAGCGTATTACAATTGCAGAAATATTGGAAGATGAATGGTTCAAAAAAGGTTACAAGCCAGCTAATTTTGAGCAAATGGAAGGGGTGAGCCTGGATGATGTTGATGCGGTCTTCAATGATTCACAGGTAATAATTCAGTCGCTCTTACTTCCGTTGTAAAATTTTACTATGATGCCAAAACTCGCCAGTATTAAAGCAAGATTCCTTCTGAAAAGTTAATATGAGAATAACCTTAGTAAGCAATGCAATTAATAATCTTAGCTATCCATTTTTCCCCCTAATCTCTCATGGGACAAGCATTTCCTTCCCACTTGTTTTGCAGGAACATCTCGTGACTGAAAAGAAAGAAAAACCAGAATCAATGAATGCATTTGCACTTATTTCAAGATCCGAAGTCTTCAACCTGGGAAATTTGTTTGAAAAGCAAACGGTATGCTATAATGATGGCATTCCCTATGTGCTTGACTTGGACTATTTATTTCTTTTAGAAAGTACTTGTATTGGCAGCTTTTAAATATCTGCTCAAGCTAAGAATGATAGATATTTTGGGAAGACCAAATATTGTTGCCAAAAGTTTGTCGTGCTGCTTAGTAATTATTTTAGAAGTTTTATCAACATAAAATGCGTAATATTTGCACTTGTTCTTTAGGATTTTGGTTGTGACTATTTATCGTTCCTGGCCATAGGTAGCTACCATGCTTGTAAATGGATTCAGGAAAAAGCTTAGTTTTGTTGCGTAAAATTTATCATGCTATTTATTTGTGATGTGAGATCTGCATGAAATGCAAATTTTGCTTCTGCTTTTATGATTTTTGGCTGTGGCAAGGTATTCTAGCGAGTTTCCTCAAGTCTACTATATAAAATAAAAGCCCCCATTATGCCAATAAATAACAGGCATCAAAATTATGCTCTTCTTTTCAGGCTCCACTCATCAAATGCATGTGTTCTTCTCTAAAATTACAAGTTGTGAATTCTAAATTAACTAAGGTCATGTGCAGTTAATTCCTTCATCTTCTCTTCTTCTATGACTAACCTTTTTTAACCCAACAGAGTAGAAACAAAACTATTTCTGCTTTCAAGAACTTCTTGTTTATCTTTCTGCTAATCTTTATTTGCTATCTAGAGTAAATTTCCTATTGTCTGCTACTCATGTCCTGTTATCGTTTGCTATTTTCCATTTGTTTTAGCATGTTTATTTACCTCTCAGCTTGTGTTTTGATGCTGGGAATTTGCGTGAATGGACATAAAAAAGGGTTGAAAAGCTCAAATCAGTGGCTGCAAATTCAGAATCATCCCAAATTTTCTTTGAATTTCATTTCATTTCCTTCACATAAATCCAAACACAGCCTTAGGTTATTGACTTGGAAACTAGATCTCCCTTCAATGTGTATAGTTTTGAATAATCTGTTGTGCAAACAATCGCAGCGGAAACAAAATCACACAACAAAATAACTCAAAACACGTCGATTTATATGGTTCGGCGAAGATTCCTACATCCACGGGAATAGGATGACGATTTCACTATATTGGAGAACAATAGGAAATTACAACAGTGCTCAAGCTTTCTCTTATCTCATCTCTTACATTCAACAATAGCCTCAGGTCTCTATTTATAGATTTGAGCTAAAGTAAATTAGTAAAAAACTTCCTAATATAATCTTAAACAAATTCCAATCAAATTTCTAATTAATGCAATAATTAGATCTCCTAATTAATATGCATCGATCAAATTTCCAATCAAATCCTTAATTAATGCAATAATTAGATCTAATTAATGTACCAATCAAATATAAAATCAAATCAACTTAATTAGAGAAATTATCTATTCCGCAATCAATTACAATAATGAGTTATTAAAAGCTTTCTAAATAAAAGCTTATTTCAATTTGGAAATAATTTCAAATTAACAATTTTCACATTTTCTTTCACTTCTGAAAGTGGAATATGACAAATTGGCTCCAATATTAAAATGATTGCACCTATATGGTTGCCTACGTACCCCCCTCCCAAAGGATCAAATCGAGTGTAGTTCTTCAAACAAGTGGCAATCAATCATGAGTCATGCATCACTGCCGTGGTACATTGTTTAAAATTGCGCAATATGAGGCTTGCCTTGAGGCCCACCTTAGCGCAATTCCAATGAAAAACGCCTCGAGGCTTACGCCTCAAGCTTTTTTTATGAGGCTTATGCCTCAGCTTGGTTGAGACTCCCCTTGAGACGCGCCTCGCCTTACTAGAGTGAGGCATACGCCTCAACCGATTAATATTTTTTTTATTAAAACTTACATAAACCCTAAACTAAAGCCTCTAACAAATCATGTCTTCATGCACCCTCAAATGCAATAACTTCCTCTCAATAGCCTCAACCTCTTGCCCACCGCCTTTGCCGTGGTCACCACGATCGTAGCCACCGCCGAGAATCACTTGGAAGCTGCACACCACCACCACCACCTCTAAAAAATTTGGAGTATTATTCACATCTTTATGTTGAAGACAAATATTTATGAAAGAAAAAGATGATTGAAATAAATGAAGAAGAAATAAATTGAGAGGCGTTGAACTACATAGGATGAGACAGGGGAGAGATCAATTTGTTATGACGACTCAAATAAAGACCCCTCATTGATGACATTGTAGATGATTTCTGAGTTGTTGTCAATTCTGTTAGTTTTTTTTAGAAATTGAATGTGGATGAGTAGGGAACTAAGAAGAATGAATTTGGAGATGAACTTAATATTATAGGATACTTTTACCTGATTCTAATATTTCATGTTGTTTTGTTCTTGTAATATTTGGATTTCAATTCTGTTTCACACAATTTGTCACTTGTCACTTTACGTCTTGTGCAATTTATGTTTCATATGTATGACAATTTGTTACTTCATAGTTCAAAAGAAAGTCAATATGTTATTATTTAACATATTATTTGAGTATTATATAAAAAAAACACTTTTAACATTTATTTTCAATTTACGCAAATTTTGAATTTTGAGGCTTACGCCTCAGAACGCCTTGAGGCTTATGCCTCTCATTACGAAAAAAAAAAACACCTCAATACCCGATTACACAATTTTAAACCTTGCCGTGGTGACTGCATCTCTAAGTTACATCAACTATACCCTTTATATACCTCAGGATACTTTTCACAGCTTGCCATTGACTCTTTCATGTATTATGTGGAGAATCAAACAATTGAAATTAAAATATTTAAAAATAGAGATAGGATTAGAATCACCTATAATGATCTGAGCAATTTTTACAAAAAGGGCGAAGCGATCCTGCCGCTAAAAATCGGCCTTATCCCTTTCTCTCTGTTGTGCTGCAATTCAAACAAGAATTCAATTTTTTAAATTTTCAATTATTTTCTTATATTCGGATTGTTACAATCAAAGCTTGGCTGGATCTTGATTTCTTCAACCTGTGAACCATCGTATCGACAAGGTTGACTCTAATGCTAGGTAGCTGGCTAGGTCCCATTAAGGGGAGTGGTAGGTTTGAGCTCTTAGGAAGTTTTAGGTGTTATATGTGTAATCCCCTTTTTTATTATTCCCAACTTTTTTAAGATATGTAATGTCTGCCATTTTTTTTAAAATCCTTTTTCTTGAACTTCAAATTGTCTACTATTGCTCAATTGTGAAACAATAAAGGTAATTTAGTATGATACAACTAATAGCTTGTTATCCTCTTACATTCTTCTGCATAATGTTTGAAATTTATAGGGGATTGTTAAGAGGGAAACAAGTTTTACATCTCCGTGCTCTCCTAATGAAATAATGTCTAAGTTAGAGGAAACTGCTAAACCTCTTGGATTTAATGTGCACAAACACAACTACAAGGTACTTGCAATGTCATTAAACTTCATTATTTGTTCAAATGCAAATATTATAATATTTCATTTTCTAGCTGATTTATTTTTTGAATAAAAAATTTAGTAATATTTAATGGCCATTTTTGCAGATGAAGTTAAAGGGTGATAGGAGTGGAAGGAAGGGATACCTATCCGTTGCAACTGAGGTATTCATAAGGCGTTTGTTGTAGCTTTTAAAAGCTAATGGAAATGAAAGAATTAGATTAGTGAAAAGTCAAGATTTGTTTCAGATGCAATTTTTTTATCGAAGATGACATCATTTTCTGTTTTTTGAAAGATTGATGCACATTTTAGCATACCTAAAAACAATAAGCTTAATCCTGTCAGACATCTTAGTATCTTCATCAAGAGTGAATTTATTGAGCATTTCCCATTTCTGTGTATAATAAACAATAGTATTGCCTTGAAATTCTGGAACACGGTTGCTTCTACCGCAAGTAAATCGTTTTTCATTTTCGATTGCTCAATCGACATCTTTTAACTGTTCAATCCCTTCAAGCTTTTTAACGAGATAGTGCTTTTTCAAATCTCTCAAAATGAAATCTGTTTCAAACATATATGCCATGATTCCTTACTTCGACAGGGTGCAAATATCTCAATTTCATCCTTTTAGGTACTCTTTCAAACCCATTGCCAATACTGAGTAGTAGTAAAAAATTTGTATTCATTTTTCATGATATGATGCATAAATTAGATATATCATGGCCAATTCCTCAGGCTCTATTTGGTTGCGAGGAAAAATTAGAAATGGCATAAAATGGTGGAGAGAACGTGAAAAGAAATTTGCAAGTATAATTTCCTTTGTTTAGAAAAACAATATTAGGGAAATGTTTTAAGACATTTTGCAAGCAAGCGCTGTCCGGCCACCAACCAGCTCAAGATCTGGCCGGCAGAATGCTCCAACTGGTTGCCAGGAGCTCCAATCATCCATGTTAGAGCCTTTAATATTTTTCCAGTAATATTTCATGTTAAATTGGTCGAAAAAGTTGTAGGAAAATCTCGAGGTTGATATATTTCAGTTAAGTTTTCTGTCTTTTAGGCCATTGGTGATTTGTAGATAAAAATATATATTTTAGAAGATGCTGAACTGGGCAAGATTTCATCATCTGGTTAGATTTTCGTAGAAATAAACATTAATTTTCAACTTCATAAATCACTCAAATATAATGATTTTATTTTCACACAAATTCGGTGAAAACTAAATTATCACTTCAGCATATATTTTTTTTCTACAAACAACTAAATAACCCATTTAATTATATCTTAAATAAACAACATGAATGAGTATGAAACACACATTCCTTTCTTGTTAGCCTTATACAAATTTCCTTGGAACCTAACACGGCCTAATGTTCTGCTCAACCATGCCCCCAGGTTTTTGAGGTAGCCCCTTCTCTTCACATGGTTGAGCTTCGCAAAACTGGAGGTGACACATTGGAGTTTCACAAGGCAAGTCAATTTGTACTTAATAAGTTCGAATTTTGAGACTTAGGCTTCATTTTGGACGGCTTTCTTTATGCTTCTTAAAGCGGTTTTCTAGTAAAAAATTTTAATTTTTATGCTAAAAAGTTGTTTTAAGAAGTAATAAGAAAACCGTCCCAAACGAAGCCTTAAATTCCAACTGAGTTTCTGATGATCACAACATGCAGTTCTATAAGAAATTTTCCACGGGCATCAAAGATATTGTCTGGAAAACTGGAGCAACCCACGAAGAAACAAGGTAATCATCTATCAACTTGTACATATAGATTAATTTTTCCTATGTTCATTTCATGTTGAGCTGTGAATAAATATTATTGATTGGGGAAATTTATCGTAAGTTGAGCATTGATTAACTTTGCTCATCTGTCACAGTTCTCGGCCAATGTAATGCAGAACTTTTGACTTTGTTTGTAGATATGATTTGATGATCATTTCTTTATGTAATATATATAAAAGATATTGTGGGATCTATAAAACTAGCAAATGATTTGCCTTCGTTGTCTACAACCAGAAGTCTGGAATGCATGAAATTTTTTTTCACGTTTTTATGTCGCATATTTTTCTGCCATTTTGGTCTATATTTTTTGTTAGTGAAGAAAAAATAATGCACAAGACCTGCGGAATATTTAGAGTCTATTTGTGACAACTTCCTCATTACTTTATTTTCTTAGATCTCAACTACTTTTTCATTTGCTACTGCCTTCTCATTACTTTTCAGAAATTTTTTGGTACGACTCTATTTTTAATAGCCCAAGTTTTTGTTTGAGGTAGCTTTAAGAAATCAGCTTTTTTTCTTTCCTTAAAAAGAATATATCTTATAGGCTTCGTTTGGTATGGCTTTATTACTGCTTCTTAAAGCAGCTTTTGAGTACAAAATTTTTTTTGTACTCGAAAGCTGCTTTAAGAAGCAGTAAGAAACCCGTCCCAAACGAAACCATAATATCCACAATTACTTAAAAAAAAGGTGCTTTCCCAAGAACAGCTTTGGCATCGTTTGGCCCAGCGTTCTTACTACTTTCTAAAACATCTTTTTAATTTTTTTTTTTTTTGAAAGTGGCTAAAAAATAGTGGCCAAAAGCCATCCCAAACGATTGCAGTCAATGCAAACAATATAAATAATCAAATATCTCTTCTAAAGTCCTAAATGCTACGATAATAATATTCATTTTGTTTGTATCATGACAGTGATGGGAGTATCAATGAGCAATAATTTATGTGCCATTGTCTCTAGCTTTTTTGAACGGGCTTCAATAATTCAAAGTAAATGAAACTATGTGTAGGAGATTATTATTTTTAAATGTTTGTGAAGGTTGAGTGGTTTGATTTAATTCTACATTTGTTTAATATTACTAAGTATTGAGATCCATTTGCAGACCTTGCAACAGACGTCCTTTGAATGTGTTAGCTATGAATTGTTCTCGACGCAGCTTAAGCATTCCTACCTCTGCGAGACATTAACAGACAATAGAAGGTTTACTTGTTTGAATGCTTATTTTTCTTATTTGATTATTTGTTTACCGTCAATGCCATCTACTCGTATATATTAGTTTTGATGATATTAAAGAAAATAAATAATTTACAATTGAATTGCATATTGCACGGATGATTAGTTTTGATGATATTACATATAAGAACGGCAAAGGAAACAAAATCTTCTCCTTCTAAACTGATAAAAATTTACAATTCAATTAGCTCAAAGTTAAAAAATAAAAAATAAAACTCTACTCTTATATACGAGAAATAATTCTGTGTGGATGTCGAACACTTCTCTAAATTTGGAAACCAATCAGAATGAGCCACGTCAGCAATATAAGCGCGGTATTGATCGGTATCCAACCACAATATTGATGTGGCTCATTCTGATTGATCATTGATCTCTGAATGATATTCGATGTACCATTTTATCAGTTAAAAAATTTAGCTACTAATTAAAAGTTTTTAATTCAAAATTTATATATGTGATTTGAAATTTTGGCCTAACTGTCTTGAACAAAAAAAAAAACTCTTTATGTACATAATTGTTGCCGTATTCAGAGGCCCAGACTGATCAAAGCTCGGCCAGTCACTTCACGTGGCCATGCCCCGCGAACAGGCATAATTAATGGTCCAAGGAGATTCAAGCGCAAAAGGCTAAAAGATCCAAACTAACTGCTCTACAGTGTATCAACCAACTACAAAAGAGATATTTTATACTTTAACATGAATTATTTAATATATTATACTAATGTTAGTGCATTTTCTAAAAGTGACAATTATATAGTTTGATTGTTACGAGAAGTGTGTAAAAGTCGTGCATCGGACGATCTCATGTGGTGGGATAAAGGTTTGGTGTTGTTGTTGTTAGGGGTGTAAAAGGAAGATGTGGGTTGGGTTCGGGTTGAACCCGATTCTGATTCGTTATTATTTGACATGATAAGAACACGACCCATATTTGTAAATGCATCAAAAATTTCAACCCGGACCCAACACATTGGATTTCTAGGTTGACATGACCCGACACGAAACCACGGGAGCAAAAAGGTTACCTTCGCAACGAGCGAGCTCCCTCGTTACTTTCGATCCAACGATCCCTCCCATCATCGTCTTTACTTTCGATCCAATGATTCTCTCACCACCGTTGTTTCAAACAGCGAGTTGTCATGACCACTGACCGACATAAGGATTGGCATCAAAGGAGGCAAGCTATTTGCCATCGTGGCTTCTGACTCGACAGAAGGCGGTATCAATTCGTCGAACCTCGAAGCCTTGAAGGAGGCAAAACTCCTGACTTCCAACATAATAGAAGTCGACGTCGAAGCTGCCTCGTGACTCTTGACTTCCAACCCGACATGAGGAATGACATTGAAGCATATGAGTTGTCGTGACCTCCAACCTGATAGAAGGAACTTAGGAACGGCTTCGAAGGACGGAAGGTGGTGTCAAAGCCTTGAAGGAACAAGTTGAAGTCGAAGGAACGAGTTAATTTTGGGTTGAATTCGAATTTTTAGGTTGACCTGAATCCTACCGAAATTTGCAATCGGGCTAGGATTTTAAAATCTGAACTTGGCCCTAACTCGAAAATTTTAGGTCGGATTTGAGTTAGATTTTTAGATCGTGTTAAATATTGACACCTTTTTTTGTTTTAATATATCAATAAAAAATTTCTCAAATAAAAAAAAGCATGAAATACTCATTTTAATCGGTCCAGCTAATAAATTAAAGCCCCATTTAATTTTTTTTTTTCTACAACAATAGTTGTGGTCCACACAATTTGCAGCACGTCGATCTCTTGCGTGGTCCACCTAATCCTCACCAATTTCATGGTGGGGTCTTCCCATAGATCACTATTTACTTAGTAATTTGAAATATTATAATTTTTATATGCCACAAATTATTATACTGTCCATTCATATTTGTTTATATTTATTAAAAAATAACAAATTTATTTTATATTAAATAAACTAATTGAATAATAATAATACAATTTTATTAAAAAAATTAAATTTATATTAGAGAGATTTACATACATACTAATATATATCTAACACTCAAAATTTTATTATTGCATACATATCACTCATAGGCCACTTTCATATCAAATTATAAGTTGCATATTTGATATTAAAGTAATATAGGATGGTATGTATGTAATATTAAAGTTTTAAGTATTAGATATATAAATATGATGATGTAAGATGGTATGTATGTAAATCCCTCTTTATATTATACACACATTCATTTGTAAGGACCAACAAGATATGCTTTAGGTTTCGTTTAGGATTACTTTTTTATTGATTTTTAAAGCAGCTTTTTAGTACAAAAAAAAATTGTACTAAAAAGCTGCTTTAATAAGTAATAAAAAAGTCATCCCAAATAAAACTTTAACCATCTGTTGTGGTTGTATGGGTGACAAATGGAACATGATCTACTTAAAAATAACATAGGCAATTGGTCCATGCTGCCCAACATTTATTACTCATTCTACACTTTTGTTTTTCATTTCACATAAAAGCCAATGCAAAGATTACACATCTGATTTTCATTTAAAAAAAAAAAAAGCAATATGAAAATAAAAAGTAGGGCTGTCAATATTTGACACGACATGAAAATCCGAACCGAAAATTTCGGGTTAGACCCGACCCATTTTTAAAACGGGTCGGGTTCGAGTCGACCCAACGGGTTGTCGGGTCAACCCGGAAACCCGTTTAAAATGGTTGTTCGGCTGCCCGTGGAACGGCCCTAGGCTTCCCCCCCCCCCCCCTGCCCGGCTGTCCGCGGAGCTGCAGTTAGCCGCGCTCCCGCCGAAGTTGCCCGCGTGTGCATGCAGTTAGCCGCCCGCCCGAGGCTGCCCCGCGCTGCTGACCACTCACCCACGCGCGCGAGTCCGTGCCCGCACTGCAAGCCTGCAGCACAACCCGCCGCGCACCCGCAATCTCGCGCACCTGTTGCGCCAGCCAGCCTGCGTCCGGTCTCGACCGTGTCTGCGTCCGCGCTGGTTTCCTTCCCGTGCAGGGTCGGGTCAACCCGGCAACCCGCCGGGTCGGGTCCGGGTTCGAATATTCGACCTGTTTACCTATTTGGGTCGGGTTAGGGTCGACCCGATTGAACCCGGGTCAATTCCGGGTTCGACTCGAACCCGACCCATGACCCGAAATGGACACCCCTAATAACAAGTAGTTTAATTACAAAAATAAATATTGTTTAGCTCAATAGTCGTAAGAATTGTTCACTCACATGTATTTTTTGCTCATTGTAATGTTAATAAATACCAGCTTATATCCTTTAAATGGACTCTAAAGCCATACAAACGCAGCAAAGTATGCCCCTAATCCCTTCCATTCATGCACCGGCTTGGTCAAACTCATGCAGACTTGTACTTTCCTTACATTTTGAGGTTATAGTCGCCTCATATTTTTACTAAATAGAATTCAATACATATGATATATATACATATTTCTACTTTATGCAAGTTAGCAACAAAAATGAAATTAAATTTAATATCATTGATACGCCCTAAAAAATTGCCTTGATCGAGCACGAATCTCGAGGCATATTTAAATTGGAAATTTTCAAAATCAGATTTGGGATCATCTAGATTCCAATTTCAGCAAACTTATAATCAAATTGAACATCTCAAAGGAACAAACCAAATAGCACCAAAATTGGTCAAACCCAAGCCCAAATTGGTCGAATCGGGGGCCCGGACCACATTTGGAAGGGTTAAAGCATTATTTGGATAATGAAATGATATCCAAATATGGCATGCTTATAGTGAAATCGAGCATCTCGGCAAGACGAATCCAACAAGCCCAAGATCTCTGAATTCTGACACTGTTAAGGCACTTAAACAGTTGAAAAACTCTTTACGATCGGGGGAATCAATACGAGCCATCAGTTGGAACACTCTGAACCTGCACCGGATCTTCTCTAGATTTACGGAGTGTGTCACTCATGAAAATTTATAAATAGACCCCCACTCTCTACATGAGGGGGTCCTTTGGCTGGAGATTTGAGAGAGCTCTGAAGCTTCAAGAGCTCTAGCACCACCGCCCGGCCGCCGCCTGTCGCCGGACAACCGCCCGGCAGCCGCGTGCCGTCGGACCTTCGCCCGGCCTCCGCCCGCCGCCGGACTTCAGCCCGACCTACGTCGGACCACCGCCCGACTGTCGACCGCCGCCGGACTTCAGTCCGACCTACAACGGACCACCGCCCGGCTGCCGACCACTGTCGAACCATCGACCGCCGCCGAACTTCGGCCCAGCCTTCGTCGGACCACCGCCCGGCCGCCGACCACTGTCGGACCGCCGGCAGCCGCCATACTTCTGCCTGACCTTCGTCGAACCACCGCCTGGTCGACGACCATCGTCGAACCACCGCCAAGCTGCCGACCGTTGTTGGACTTCAGCCCAGCCATCGCTGGACCACAGCCTGGCTGTCGTTCACCGCTAGACCTTCGTCGGATCATTCATTGTCAGCCAAACTTCTGCACAAAAGCCGCCTGATTTTCGTCCGACCGTCATCGGTCCTTTGACTAACTCTTCAAATTACTGTAATTTTATCAACTCTAAATCGAGAGACGGGTCAACCCTTGTAATTCACTCAAGTTTAGTGAAATCTTCTCACCTGGGCGAGGCCCCGTGGTTTTCCTTCTTCGGGTTTTCCACGTAAAAAAGATCGGGTGTCTTGATCTCTCTTTTTGCTTGCTTACTGGATCTTCGTAAAATGCTAAGACGCTAAGCTTCATTTTTCTCTATCGCCGCGAATATTCCTGGACGCAACAATCATAAAAAAATAAAAAATAAAAATAAAAAGCGGTGGCTTATACTATTTTGCAAATAGAACCATTGGTTCATGCAACATAAATTAATTTATATCTCAAATCGCTCTAAAAGCTCTCCCTCATAATTGGCGGAAAGGTAAGCCCAATCATGACAATGATAGTATGACCAATAAAAATGTCAATATATGAAATAATATGATGTATTCACTAATTACTAATGATAATGAATGATGGTGTATGGTGTTGAGTCTTGGGTGGAGATGGGGCATAAGGTGAGATGAACTAGGAGTTGATGGGGGTGGTTAGAAGAGGTGGGCCGCAATTGGGTGGTGCATGGGGTGGGGTGGATGGTGATGGTTAGGGTTGGAGATAGTATAGGTTCACGCATCTAACCAGCTCGCGTGGTTCACCGGTTCCACCGACGTAACCCTTAGATATAGTGAAAAAGTTGATACAGAGCTGCGCTTCAAGTGGGGGATGTGTTGTCCATATTGGGCTCGGCCCTTCCCCATAAGGCCCCACCGTCGGGGCATAAGCGCCCTCTTGCTACCCATATGCAAGGTGCCATCTTAGCCTTCCTTTTCGGTGATCGACATTGAGAACAAGATAAGAGAGTCAAAGTCGAGAGAGCAAACTGATATGGTGAGAGAATGGAAGTACCATATGAATCATAGAAGGTCATAAGCGTGATTGAGAAAAGGTAGAGTAAAGCTTTGGAAGGGATGAAATCCGGCTAGAACGGATGAATTGATTTATTAGAGGTTCGCGAGTGATCTCGAGTATCGATCGTAAATAAATAATATTTTTGTAGTGTTAATATAAAATAAAGAGATTATGTTGAATGTTCATTTACTTAATACTTGGTAAGAGATTCTTTTATATAAAATTAAGAATATTGAATATTCTTCTTGTTGACGCATATTATATAACTGGGCAAATTATTGCGTCAGGTGACCGAACGCAGAGATGTGTTCGGTTTCTCTCTGTCTACAGTAACCTGCGCTTTACTGTAGCACTGCTACAGTAAAGCGCAGGTTACTGTAGACAGAGAGAGACCGAACGCATCTCTCTGTCAGGTGACCTGATCCAATAATTTGCCATATAACTGAGGCTCATTATGTAAGAAAAGATCGAGAGAAAAAGAAGTTTTAAAGGGAGAGAATTTAGAGAGAGAACAAACTGATATCATTATCCAACATTTTCTCTCTCCTATTTCTATATTACTTTTTTTTTTCCTTAAGCCAATACCTATGATGTCATCAAATCTGATACATGCATGTGCGCCGCTTATATGCTCACCTTGTAAGATTTAATCACGTTCACATACTAATACAATAAATAATGAAGATACTAAAGGCATCAGGCAAAAGTCCATTCAGTCCAGATGAACAATCTTAATTACGAGACTGGTACTCGGAACTTCATAACATATGATTTATTAAAGAATTGCTCTTGAATTTAGAGCATGTTGAAGATGTTAGGGATGGGAAAGTAAATCACATAACGAAACAAATTAAAAAATAATAATAATGCAGCGAAAAGTAAAGAATATCAGGATTTAATATAAAAAATTTTGAAATCCGGAAAAACTCACGAAGCCACACCACATCAAGAAATTCATTATGAAAAATGAGAGAAATAAATGAAGATCTCTCTTCTCTCTCACTCTATCATTACTTCTCTTCTCATTTACATTGTTCACACATACTACACAAAAGAGAAAAATTAGAATGAAAATTGTATAGTCCACCTTGAAACATTGCGGTTCTCAACACACTACCTCCAGTCCGCCTGACAGCACTGTGGGGCTCCTAACAGTGCTGAGGAGCTCCATTATAAGTCTTTTTTCCTAGTAAACTTTGCAGTGCCAGGATGTTCGGGTACATAGCGTTATAACATTTTACACACTCGAATCCAAGCTGTTGGAGAACCCCACCCCCCTAGTGAGCATGAGAAATTGACTTATGGTCCTATGCAATAGTATGTACAACCCGATTGGTTGACACAACCATGCAAATTCCGCACAGACTAACAAACGATGGTGATCAGCTACGTACATGAATAATTAATAAGTCGTACCTAATCAAATAAAATTTATTTATATTTAACTCATTAAAAAAGAGTTTAAATTTGGTTCTTTTTCATAACGAAGCGAGTCAAATATGTGTTTCTTAGCGAGTCAAATATGGGCAGTTCGCGACCCATATTTCTTTAACAGCCCATGAAGCCACACACTAATTTAAGAAGCAATTGTTTCGTTTTCATGTCGATGAATTTTTATCTATTTTGATTGAAATTGATAGAAACTTATCATTATTATTATTGTTGTTGTTATTGTTGTTACTTTTTGTCAATTTAAGAGTAATTTTACCAAGTTTTTTAACCTAATTCATATAACTTAAATTATAATTAAATAATTATTGTTATTTCATATCATAAAAATATTTTTGTGAATATGTTCATTAAATAGAGTATTTTTCTTAAATAAAAGCAAAATGAGTTCTACAGAAGCGATTCATGCTCTTTTTACATTTTATATATGATGCAATCTGATCCGGTTGGGACCATCAACAGCAGCCCAGATTGGGCACTATTACGCTGTGGACAAGAAATGCTGGCCAGGTTGTCACATAAATTATTTATTTAATTATTCAATTTTATATTCTTAAAATATTATGAATTCTTTTTCTAATAAAATAAATGGCAAAACCTAAGAAATTAGTTACATATATAGGACAAAAATTGAGTTACCATACGGGAAAAAAAAAGAATATTCTGATAAATTTCAAAGTTCGTAAAGAAATTAGAATATTCTGATATATATATCACTAATTTGACTTAAAATCAAGACTTTGAAAATCGGATCAGACAATGAACCAAAAGAAGAAGCAATTCGATGTTTCGACCGGAGTGGAATCGGATGACATAATAAATAATTATTATTGATATATCATCAAAAAATTATCTTGAGCGTGCACAAATCTAGAGGCAAATATCAAGTTGAAAATTTCAAAAATTAAATCGAAAATCATATGAACTCTGATTTCAGCAAACTTACAATCGAACTGAACGTCTCGAAAATACAAATCCAACGACACCAAATTCAACCCAATCCGAGCTCAAATAGGTCCAAATCAAAGAGCTGGATTGTGTTTTGAATGTTCGATCCATAATTTGGATTACCAAACAGTTTCCAAACGTGACATGCTTATAATCGAATCGAGTGGCTCAACGAGTCAAATCCAACAAGAGCAAGATCGTAAAATTCTGATATCGTTAAGACATCAAATGCCCAATAAATGGTCCATGATCAAGGGAATCAACATCGGCTGTCCATTCAAACCACTCCCAATTTAAGTAGAATGGGGTTTTTTTTTTTTCATTTCATATAAGTATAAGCTTTATAATTGTTAATTTTAGGCCATCTGATTTGGTATGAATAGCTCAAATCATTTTTCAAATGAAATGCGCAGTTATTCAAAATCAGTACCGGTTTAGAGATTGACAATCAAACAGCTGGTTCGAACAATTCAATTATAGTTTTGTACGAAACCGATTTTATAGTAAACTATAACTGTTAGGCGGCCTGTTCGCAGTTTAACATGTTGAACCGGCCGGTCCTATATATCCGATTTTTAAAATCATGCTTAAAACATCTTTAAGGCCCATTTTGATACATTTTAAATATGGATATCGTGAAATAAATTTTTTCTTATGTGCTATTTGGTTGCCTGATAATAAAATACAATGTAAAAAGAATCCAGTATAAAAAGAATGCGATGTAAAAGGAATATTTTGGAGTTATTTGGATGAGTGTAAAAGCTGGAATGCATGTTTTTACTTTTTTGTTTGGTTTGAAGGAAAATGTAAAAATGTTGCATCCTGGGTGGCTAGCGATCAGCGGTGGTGGTTAGCAATCATAGGTGGTCAAGCAAGCTTTGGAGCGCTGTAAAGTGTTCTCGCTCAAAACTTTGTGAGAAAGATTTACCTAAAAAAAGAGCTAAAACAGAATATACTATATTTAATTTATTTTGCCTTAAATTTATTTTTCATCTAGTCCAACTCCAAAATTTTTAGAACTTCAGCATTCATTTTAATTTACACTCATGTTACTTACAACCAAATAGCCCATTTGAAATATGTGGAAAATTTTTATATTTATTTTCAGATGAGAAAAAAAATAAACTATTAATCAAATATTATATTAGATTTATTTTATATCAAAAATTAACTTTTAAAATTCATTTTAGATTATGTTGTTGTCCTTTTAGATTTATTGAAAAGAAAATTATATTAAAATATATTGATACAAACTGTATTAAAATAAATTAAAAGTATTACTATATATATTAAAAAAATTATGTTTTACTATTTTCAAAATAAATCTCATAATTGAAATCATCTTAATATTATTCTATACTGACATATTTTCCTTCCAGCTACATTAGCCCCATATTAGAAATTTCCTTGATACTGTTGTGGTTTTTGGAGATGTTGATTTTGGCATATAAGAACTTTAAGTCATCCTCACCATGAGTTAGCCATTTCACTTTGGCTCTTTGAGCAATCCAACTAGAGAGAATGCTATGGTAATGAGCAAGCTTGGAATTGATGATCTTAAGATTGCAGTTAAGTTGATGGTCCAAAGGATTAAGTTGAATTTGAGAGATCACATCATGTTGCTGGCTAGTGAGAGAGTCAATTTCCAGTTGAATGGAATTGGCATTGGACCAGGTTTGATTCTTGAGAGCATTTTTAAGAGTCTTAAGCTTAAAGTTAAAGGAGCTTAAGGGACTGCTACTATTGGGTTGAGAGAAGACATCCATGAGGCAATTCCAAAATTCCGAAAATTTAGTGCTGTAGTTTTTATACAGGAAATGGTGCCCCCTTTTGATTTGAGAAGAATTCAGCATGATTAATGGAGAATGGTCCGAACATTCAGGATCCCCAACATTGTAGAAGGAGTTAGGGAAGTTGCTGAGCCAAGAGTCATTGATAAGAGCCATGTCTAACTTGATGTGTATGGGATTGAGTTGTTGTTGATTGTGCCAGGTGAAGAAGTGGCCAACAGAAGAGAGCTCTTGTAATCCCGTGTTGAAAACCATACTATTAAAGTCACCAAGCTTAGCATGAGAGAGAGCAGTACCACCAACTTTATCGTTCAGATTGCGGCAACAATTAAAGTCACCGAGAACAACCCAGGGTATAGAGATAGAGCCAGCAATGTCTTGAATGTTTTTCCACAAAACTTGTCTTTCAGCATGAAGATTGCTAGCATAGATAGCAGTTACAGCAAACATAGTAGAATGACCAATATTAACAATGCCATGAATAAATTGACTAGAACTATGAAGGGTGGTAAACTTTAAAGCATCCTCATTCCATTTTACCCAAATGCGGCCAGGGCTAGAATGAGTGAAATTGTCGCAGGAGGCTTCCTTAGGGAAAATTTTGTGGTGGGCTTGAAACCAGTGGTTAGAGAGGTTTTGAGAAGTGATTTTGGCTTCCAGAATGATGAGGAGATCAAGATTATGGGCTTTGAATAACTGTTTGCAGCAATTAACTTTGTCCGGGCTGTTAAACCCACGAGTATTCCAGACTGCAAAGTTAGGGAGGGACATTAGGATTTAGAATTTGGGGTAGAGGCTTTTTTTTCTTGCTTGCCTCTAGTTTGTTTTGGTTTTGGTTGTTTTGCTGTTGGGTTTTATTCGTTTGGGAGGTGGATGAAGATGTGCAGGTAGATGAGTCAGTGAGGTTTGAGGGAATGTTAGGCTTGTGGCTGCGGGGTGAAGTATGAGAAGGGCTATTGTGGTTAGAAGTATTGGGAAAGGAGTTAGTGAGGGTGGTGACAGGTTCTTTGCTATATGAAGGAAAAACCTCCTCAGGGGCATCCTGTTCACATAGGATTTGGAATTTATTGCTGTTGTTCAAAATTGGAGGTGGCTGTTGTGATTGTGGGATGATATCAGAGATATCTTGAAAATCCCCAGACGGAGAATTCAAGTTCGAAATTAGAGTGTCATTAGTGGTAGTTTTATGTAGGGTTGTAATGGGTAGCAGAGGCGTTTGAGAGTTTATCGGATTTGTCTTAGGTGGATTAGGCTTAGGAATAGTAAGTCTTGGGGGGGGGGGGGGGGGGGGGGGGGGGGAGAAACGGGGTTTACGGCTAGAGCTTCTTCCTCTCTGGTTTGTAGTGGCTTGGGTCTTGAGGATGGGATTTTTAGGGCGTAGTGTTGGGGGGTGCATAATCGAGCCGCATTGAGAGCATTTTTCCGGTTTCCAATTGTATTGCACTCGTAAAGGAGCGGTTTTACCATCAACAAAATAGTAGATTTCTTCAGGAAAAGAAGAGTTGCTGGTAACTTGGACACAAATACGAGCGAAAGTAAGACGGGTTTTAGCAGCCGTTAAAGCATCTACAGCGATAGGAATACCGACACAGCTAGCTAGTTTAGAGATACCTTCTGGCGTCCAGAGATAGAGCGGCAAGTTCATTATTTTGATCCATAAATGTATGGAAGGAAATTCCTCATGTTTTGGAACAAAGTCCGGCGTCCATTTCTGCAGGATGAACGACTTCCCGAAGAAAAACCAAGGGCCTCCTGTCCAAGCTAACTCATAGTCTTCAATTGCAGTGAATTTGAGTAAGAAAAAACCGTCATCCATAGTAAGCAGAGAGAGAGAGCCTTTCAAAGCCCAGGTTTTTTTGATGACGTTGAGGAGGGCTTCGTAAAACGGCCGCCGCCCGATGGAGTAGCCAACCAGCGATAATGACCATTCGGGAGCTCCAGCGACATATTCTTCGCTGGTGAATTGAGCTGTAAGGTTTTCAGCCGGGACAAAGGCCAGGGAGTGGGAGAAAGTCGTGGAGATTTGAGGCGTGGTGGTGAGAAGATTCTTCTAGAGAGGAAGAACCAAGTTTGCTGTGAGGAGGGAGGAAGAAGTGGAGGGGAGCGGAGGAAAATCCGAATCAGCCATGGGGAGCAGCCCCCAGCCGAGGGAGGCGGCGACGGGAAAAGTAGAGAGGAAACAAAACCCTAGCAGAGCTCGTAAGGCAAAAACCTGCTATAGTTGACTCCCTGCTTCTTCCCCATGAGTCCTCCCTTTCAAACTGTACTTCTTCTATTTTTTTCTTCTTCCCCGACGATGTGAAGGTCCTTTCTTTCTGTAAACGGTGGTGTTTTTTACTGTCATGCCACAGTTGCTGGGAAAATTCGTAAAGCTGTATCTTATAAAACTCATGGATGGAAAAAAGATTGAATTCTGTGTTCTGAAGTGGGGCTGGTGTTGGTTTCTCCCTACTTTGCCACTACTCAAATACTATCTTACTTGGACTAGCTTGGATGAGGACTTTTTTGGCCTTGCTATCACGGTGTTAAGACACTCCCAGAATCACAAAGCTGCTCTTGCTGATCGCAACATGGGAATTTTTTAGGAACCTGCTGTTTTTGTTTCTGCTTCAGGTCTCCTGCTATCATTTTTTGAAATGACGATGATGAATGCTGATTTATCTCAGCTACCCCTTGGACGGCCCGAGTGGCAACCAGGGGTCACGCTCTTCTTAAGCCCCAAAGATATTTTGTCCCTTACGAGTTTAAGAGCGACCTGAATCCTTTAGGCATTTTTGCCTACTTTTTCCTCCATTCTTTTTGTAGTTCTCTTTCATTTTGTACCCACAATCTCTTTTTTGTTTTGAGATTATGGATTATAGTTGGCTGTTTTTCTTACTTGTAATTTCTTTTTAGCAATGAAATGGGCTCTGCCCCAAAAATTCCCCAAAAAAAACATTAGCCCCATATTAATAATACAAAGTTAGAAGACATTCGTAGTAATTCATAAGTCCCCTTGGTTTCCGCAGACCAATGGAGGCTTCCAAAAAAGCATCCCTCGCAAACTTCAATGCATTGAAATAAAAAACTGTTCTGAAATCTCATATAGAACTGTATTATATATATTTTTTTTTTAAATACAAAATATTTTGGAAGTTGTGATAAATGATTTTTAGGTTTCATTCTTATTATTTTTTAATAACTTTTTAAAAAATATATTAAAAAAGAGAAAAATTTACATAATAAAATAATTTAAAAAATAATAATAAGGTAAGAAATATTATCATAATAATTGTGTCAGAATATAACTCAATTATTTTAAACTATTTATTTTCATCCCAGAAATCTAGGAGTTCTGGAACAATAATGCAGGCAGTAATTAACAACAAGTCAAACCTTTCTGTAACGATAATTCAACAGAAGATATGAACTAAGCACTCAGAATCATATAAAAAATAAAGAAAAATGAAGGGAAGGTTAATTCATAACAAAAGAAGAGAATAAAATCATCCTCAAAATCAGAAAAAAAAAATCCAGAGATAAAGGAAGCTGGAAGAACATTAATTCCTCATTTATCCAAATCACGAAGAGAAAGACACAGAGGTGGAGAGGAGAAGGAGAATAAGTGCTTCTCATGAGTCATGAGATGCATGAGCAAATCAACAAACGCAAGCACTATAATCTTGTGAGTCTTCCTATCGTTAAGCTGAAGGTAGCAATGCAATAGTTCTTGTAGCCTTGGCCAGTCTCTGAGCTCATGAGCCTTCACCATTTCCGCCATTGAAGACTTGAAATCTCTGTAAGGGTCATCGGAGACCATGGCAATGGCCTCACTCTCCTCAAAGAAGTTTCTGGTGGCGGCCTTGCTGACATTTTCTTCCTTCACTTCCTCCATTATGGAGTTGGTGTTGCGAGGAGAAAAGAAGAATCTTTTTGGGTTTATGCGGTCATTGGGAAGCAAGTTGCAGGTGATCTGTTCCTTCTGTTTTGGAATTGGTGTTGTGAGGGAGGAGGAGGAGGAAGAGAAGGATGAAGAGGAAGGAGAGTCTACCATGTGAGTGGTTGCTTGGTGGTGGGTTATGTGTTGTGGCTTGTGGAGGCTTAAGGAAGAAGGAGAAGAAAATGAGGAAGAAGGAGTGTGGTAGACATAGCTGAAGTTGGAGCAGGGGTCGTCTCCTGCTCTAAAGGAGAGTGTTTTAGCTTCTTGGATGCAGCTGGGAGCTGTCGGTTTGAAGCTGGTGATCGATTCTTGGATGGACTTTATGGAAGATTTCAGCTTTCCCATAGTTAAACTTAGATCTTCTTCTTCTTCTTCTTCTTCTTCTTCTTCTTCTGCTTAATAGTTGAGGTAAGGAGGGGGAGAGAGAGAGAGAGAGAGAGAGAGACCAAAGATTGACAAGAGACAAATTTATAGACCTTGTATACTGTAGGCACTATAAGGAATAGGACCCAGAAAAGCCTTTTATGTAGTAGCCAAAAGGCTAAACGTCTTTCCGGTTTGTTTAACGATTTCATGTTGGATACTCCGCACAGGATTTGAATAGTTATTTGATCTGACCGTGAGATTAATGGAAAATATTGTAAAGAGGTTCATATCTTTGGGCTTAATACGCTGAGATTAATAACATGCATTAATTTTAGTAAAAATTCAACGGCTATGAAGACTATGGCTTCGTTTGGGACGGCTTTTTTATTGCTTTCTAAAACGGAGTTTTAGTACAAAAATAAAAAAAATTGTACTAAAACTCCGTTTTAGAAAGCAATAAAAAAGCCGTCCCAAACGAAGCCTATGTTAACTAAATTGGCGTAAGAATATTCTTAATTAAAATTTTCTCAAGATTAATGATTTAATTAATGTATATAATTATAGAACTTACATAATAATACAATAGATGTTTTTCTTTTTTTCATCAATAAGACTTGAGAAGAGCAAGTGGCACATTAATGAGCCTAGTTAAAATATGAGAGATTACTTTCTTCTTGGTTCTTAAAGCTGATTATTGTATTAAAAAGCTGCTTTAAAAAGCAGCAAAAAAGTCGTCCCAACCGAAGCCAAAGATTGATTGGTAGGAGTTCAAAGCCTTGCGCAATTAAACTCGTCATTGCCTGATAGTCATCATCAGTTCTGGCTCAATCTGAAGCTTTATGAATTAATTGTTTATTTCTTTATTGTTCTACCAGGTGAATTATAGGCATCTCACTGATTTTGATTCAGTCCAATTTATGGCAAAAAAGAAAAAAAAATCAATTTGATTATCAACTGTTCCTTCAATCAAATTAACAGGTAGCTTTATCGATCTCCTGCGCTTGATCAGTTGCTTCAGCAATATTGTATAGGAAAAGGAAACGGATCTAATATGATGCAGCTCTAAAAGAGGAAGTATCCATGAAAAACCACTGCACAAAAACATCTCCAGGTAGTGATCTACTAAGTAAATCACTGGCTCCTGTTGCGATGATGAATGACTCTGACACTTACTGTATTTGAAAAACTGGGCACTTGATGTCTTCTTCCTCCAGATTGATAGATATTGAGCAGAATCATTATTGATTTGCAGAAAAAAAGTTCTCGGCCATGGGAGAGGACGAAAGGAAGCACCATTATATCACTGGCTGCTACAGCTAAGAGCTTTGAGATTAATAAAAGAAGACATTTAATTAATACTTGGCAATGCAACAGGGACTGGGCTGGAATGCTGGATGGACCACAGCGACAGTGTTGGGTTCAATTGAAGGATTGATTTCACATGGAGGAGAGAAGAGACTGTCACCATCGCCCAGCTCTACTAAGCTGAGAGGCACGCAGCGAACTGCGCCACCATGCAAGATTACTCAGAAAACATGGCTTCTTTGATTGCTGGAAGGTTGCAAATGAAGGCCGGATTCTCTCATTTGAGGGTCGCATTCAGTTAATTCAGTTCTGTATTTGGAACTTAACTTCCTTTTGCTCTACAGCTATTTTTCATTCTAATGAAAAAAAAAAAAAAATTGTTATAGTTCTGATTTCCTAGTAAATAAGTTTTTATAATTTGATTTGATTTTAATTTAATTTTATTATTAATTTGTGTATGCAAAATGCAAATCATTTACACTTCATTAATAATTCTTTAATAGATTTTAGTTCATTAATTATTATTTTGTGTAGCATTAAAATATTTATGATATATTTTAGTTGATTATTATTTTATGCTATCGCTCATTGGATTAATTATTATGTGCGGACAATGTCTGGACGTAACTTTGTGTCTGGAGGTAAATCAAATCACGCCGCGTCCCTGCAGCTATATATCCGTTATGTACTGAATGACGTGGCGTGATGTGATTCACCTTCGAATAAAAAGCTATGTCCAATATCCATACATAATAATTTCTCCACTCATTGGCATGCACAGTATAAACATGAAGTTAAAATATGTATATTTTTTATAGTGACACAGATCTGAACATTAGGCTTATATCTAATTAAAGGAGTACTCTGTACTTGAGTCATAATTGATTCATTTGGAGCTCATCCCAAATAGGCATTGGTCAAATTTTTATTTTTTATTTTTTTACTTTTTAAAATAATTTTTTATATAAAATTAATATTTTGTATTTAAAAAATTATTTTTAAAATAATAAAAAAATCGTTTTAAATAAAACCTTAATTTGATAGGTCCTGTCTTCTCCAAGCAGATTATTTATATACAAGTAACTTGTGAAGTATAGGAACTTTTTGCAAGCCACCTTAGATAAGTTTAATTAGCACTAATATTACTCTATAAAATTCTAATTATTTGGTTAATTAGCACTAATATAAGTTCCGTGTGGAATCTAATTGTGCCGATCTATTGGATTGTATTATTAATTCATATCTAAATTCTGTTAGTCAAGCCATGAGTGGGGCTGTCCTTAATTTTTTTTTTTTCATATAGTCGTACACTTTCTCCTAACTTTATAGTGAATTTCTTAGTGCGATGTGACTCTATGGTATTTTTTCATATTTTAGATTTTTCTACATTAAATTTGAGCATAATTTAATAGGCTCAAAAGTCAAAAAAAATATTGCGGAAAAGAATTATTGATTAAATACATGATTTTGAAAATCAAACCAAATTGGACCGGTCGGTTCAATTGTGAATCGGTCATATGTTGGTCTGGTCCTCCTTAAAAGTCGGCACAATTAAACAACCGGTTTAACTATTGAACTAGTTCTGATTTTTAAGAATCGATCGGTTCAATTGATATCTTACTTAAATAATTAAATAAATTAACTTAATATAAAATATTTAATTAAAATAATATATCTAAATTTTTATAATGATTATTTACAATCTAAGCACCAACACAATATGTCCATATGGTACCACCACCCCATGTGGGCTCTTAAGTCTTAACACATGATAACAAAAAAAAAAAAAGCTATATAAAATAAACAAATGCTCTCAAAGTGATAGTGATGTGAGACTAAATAAATTAGTTAGAAATTGAAATTTCTACTTCAAAATACATATGTTATATATTTTTCAATTACTTTTTTAATATTGAGAATAATATTTATTTTGTTGATTAATTATATTTAATTGTTAATCTATTTTATTTTTTATTTTTAAAATATACATCATTAAAATTTAATTTTTATCTATATATCAATTATAAATAATATAACATGAATAAATAATAATAATAATAATATATCATGAATGAATTATAGAAGTAAAAATATAATGGGAATTTAATATATAATCAATAGTTGTAAAATTCATCTAAAGATAAAATATAAATAAATAATAATTTGTTATAAATTACATGAAATTTAACATAAATTAGTAATAATTATATTAAATGCATAAGCTTGTATATAAGCTAAATTTATTTTTAGCCACAAATTTAAATGATTATATCATTATTATATTATGTATTTTTTATTTAAATAATTATAATACTTATTACATCATCTGGTTCAACCACCGGCTCATCCCCGATCGAATCATTGAACCTTGAAACTTTGATTTTTCAGGTTCGACAGTCGGTCCGATTTTCACAACCTTGATTAAATACCATAATTTTCTTGCCTTATTTATAATATTTGCAGAGAAAGGTATAGAAAAATATTCACACGTCAATTCTTCTTTATTTCCACCCTATTGCTCTCCATCAAACTTTTAAATGAGTTGCAAATTGATCGCTGCTATGTTAGATTGTTTTAATGAAGGATTAGCTCTGATTGTACTTTCTAATTTTGCTTGTTTGGTTCCTTTCTTTGGAGATGTTCTACATTAACTATGGGGTTCTACTTAGTTTAGAAAGTTTCATGCCACTCTCTTTGGCTAATTGTTGCTTGTTGGTGCGTGGGTTCTTGTCAACAAGTCAGGGACTGTTGGGCAATGATTTAAAACTCTTTGAACTCTTTGACGTTTGGTGCTTCTACCTTAAATGGCTTGCTTATAATATCCCTCTCAATGCTGGACCCTTTCTCCAGCATGCAAAACTGTTGACCTAACTAATCTAGATGACATTTATCTTTTAGATTATCTCCAACCGAATGTATGTCATCGCCCATTCGGTCCATTCGAACTCCAAATCTCACGTCAAAGTTAGGTAGGTGAATAGTACGACGCCAATATTGACGTCGAACTGTTCACCTACGCTAAAAAAATTGGTCTACGGGATTGCCGAAGAAGTGCATGAAAGGGAAGAAAAGCACGGGAAAGAGTAGAAAATGGTTATCTTCGCATGAAGCGCACGAAAGAAGAGAGAAAATGTCGTTCGATTGGACATGAATTGCTGCATTTTGAAATTTTGATGCATTTTGGAGTGGAAAATGGGTTTTCGATTGGAGAAGCCCTTATGTGATGTCCAACCCATTTAAAATAAATGTGCTTTGATTTCCAAATTACAAAGATTAAGACATATTTTTGTGTAATTAGATAATTAAATTTTAGGCTCTCATATTTTTCAACTTCCTACATTAAGGGTTTGCAGAGAAGGTAGACTAGTTATTGTAGATGTGTGATGCTTAAATTTTGGCGAGCCTTAGGAACATTAGGCTCATGGCAATCTCTTTGGGGTGAGATGATATGGATCATGGTTGTTGTTGAGCTAGCAAAATTGCGGCTGCTATTGAATTGGCAAGTTTGTAATCATGGTCGAATTGGCGAGTTGTGGTGAACTTCTCCTACTTCGATGCCTTGGGTGACTTGTCTTTGTTAGACTCGTATCTTTAGCTATAATTATAGGTCATGTATAGAGATATACGAGTGGTATCTTTAGTTACATTCAACACAATTTGTGATGCATCATCTCTATATAATAACAACAAACGAAACTATGTTGTTTGGGGCAATGTCCAAAAGGTTAGCTTCAAGTTTGTCTTTGTTAGAAAGCATGATGTTCATTAGTGAAAAATGCATTTGCAATAAGTTGGTGTAATTATATCTATTGGTAGCACGCAACATTACACCTACTCAATAATTGGTGTGTCTATCTTCAATAAGTTAGTGTTTTTCATTATCGAGCATCAACACTTTCTCATTTGTTAATATTTACCATAACCAATAGAATTTCTTCATGGATTCAAAAAGTTATAGAATATTACTCAATCGAACTAAATTTATAGCTAATTTATGATTTATAAAAAAACTACTTTAGTACCTATTCCATTTTTTATTTTCACAAAACTAACCCTAGCCTTAGGCACTCATTTGCCCCTCCCCAACCCATAATTCCTTTTGTACTAGCTCAATTGAAATGCATCAAACTGAGCTCCAACTCAAACTTTCTAAATTATTTCAAGATTCATATTTTGAATAAAAAAATTATAGTAGATTAGACATAAATTTGTCGAAATCGGGAACAAAAATGCGGAGCCAAACCAAACCAAAAAATCAATATGAAAATGAGAGAAATTATACAAATCTTTTTCTCTTACTCTCTCCTTATCTCGCTTTACACAATAAACAAAGAAATGCACTTAAATCACACAAAGGGTGCAAGCCCTTCATGTGAAGCATGAAAAACGAGAAAGAAAGATATATCCATCCTAACGCATAGCGACGGGACACTATAGTTTGTAGCGTCGAGGTGCTATATTCTCTGTCTCCAACCTAACTTACAACGCCGTGGTGTAGCCGCCTACATCGTCACGTACATTGCTTTGCTCTATTCTCTAACACAAGTACCGTATTGCTAAGTCTGTACGAAAAAAAAAATCATGTTATAATCTCCTGACGAGCTCGGCTAATGGAATTGAGGTTCTGACTAGCTCAATTGATGGAATTGAGGTTTGGGCCAACAAAACAATCCAATTGTGCGACACAATCATATTCCAAATAGTACTAATATCTCAATCATACAATTTATATTGGTGGAGTACTGGAGTCAATTTAACTACACTACCTCTAATTTTCCCCCACCATTGAGAGCATGGCTGAGCTTCACTTCTAATTTTCTTAAGATTCACCACGAAATAATATCACTAATACGGCATCCCAGAGCAATGTCAATCTTAACCAAAATCTGAATGTGGCTGCAATTCATAAGGGTAAATTATTTAGTAATATTCAATAAAGTCGATTGAAATTACTTCAGACTAAATATTATTCATAACAATAATATTGCACTCATAATATTGTAATTTTAAAAATATTTAAATAAAATAGAAAATAACGTATATCAAAATTTTCGCTGTCCTTTACCTTTCGATGGTGCATATATAATTAAAGTGTGGGGTCAATGGGCCCCAATTGTCCAGTTTGGAGGCATCAACTAAACATGGGACGGTACGAATGAGATTAAGACGTAAGATTGAAACTTTTTTTTTTTTTTTTTTAATTTTTTTAATGTAAGATTGAAACTTTGTTAAAGTTGCGACTCTCTTTTTATTCTTAGATACATGCAATTTCGATACAAATTGTATGATAAAATATGGACATCTAGGAGTGTCGATATTGATCATGACCCGAAAATTTGACTCGAACCTGATATGAAAATTTCGGATTCGGGTCAATCCAAACCAGAACGATCCGATTCGGGTTAGAGATTTTGACATGTTTTCAAAAACGGATCCGGTTCGGGTTGCCCCGAAAACCCGAAATACCGTTTCCTGCTCTTTGTCCATCCTATCGCGTCCGAAGAGATATCGCGTCAGTCGTTGTGTCCGCTAGCCATCCGCATCAAGCTGTCACGTCCGCCAGCCGTCGCCTCCTCTAGCAGTCTCGCATATGTTTTCCACTCATAGGGTCGACGGTCCGCTCAGTTGCATACTCGCATCCGCGTCAGTCTCAGCATCTCGCGTCCTCCATTATCGTCGTCCCACTCCCACGCACAGCTGCACACCCTTATGCGAGCCACAAGAGCCCTTCCAAGTTCCAAATGGACTCCCTGCCTCCAATCTCATCCCCTGTGAGCAAAATCAATGTCAGGTCGGGTTGACTTGAATATGAAGAGAGTCAGGTTCGGTTCCCAAAAATCGACCCGTTTGAAAAATGTGTCAGGTTTAGGTTGACCCTAATAATGTCGGATCAGTTCTAAAATCAAACCGAACCCGACTGTAACCCGAAATTGACACCCCTAAGGGCGAATGTCCAGCCGAACCCCAAATGAATGTTTGTAGTGGCCGTGGAGCTCCAACCAAATGACAGTTCAGCTCCCTTTTGCGCAAGGTGAATAGAATGCGACGCCAATATCATACGCCACTTTTTCTTCATTTCTTATGGTTGGAGAATATAACTTGGATATACTCTTTTTTTATGTTAAAAAGTGGAGTTCGATTGAAAATGTATTATCGCATATTAAAATATTACTGCATTTTAAAGTATAAAATGAGATCTTTGATTGGAGATATATCTTCTCACATTATCATCAACTCTCTGTATCATCAACCCACTTAATATTCTTTTTCTCCCTTTCTCTCTCTCTCTCTCTTTCTCCCCGACCTGAGAAAGTAACTTCTGTTTTTTTTTTTTAGTTTGCAAATTGAAACTATCATGGAAGTTTTTTTAATTATTTAAAAAAAAAAATCTATATATCTTTCATAGAAAGTGTAAGTAATTGAACCCAAAAAATTTCTATCTTATACTTTACGGAGAATAGGATTGCAATCTTTAATATAAAAATGTTAAATTATTTGTATTGTAATTTGTAACTGTCATATTTTTAATATAATTTTATATTAATAAAATGTTTTTTATTAATAAAATGTAGCTCTTCTTTTTATTCATTTATTACTCGGTATAGAAAATATTTTAACTATTTTTTTATTTAAATTAGATATGAATAGATACTATAAAAGAATAACTATAGTAGATTAGCAAAAATAAATCAATCAATCAATCAATCAATCAATTATTCAACCCACCCCTTTCCTCCTCAAATAAAATCTTTTCCAAACATCGAATGTCATGTCATAAGAAGAAATTATTCTGTGCGGAGGTCGGACACAGCTTTATGTCTGGAAGGCAAATCAGGTGCAGTCATGTCAGCAGTACCGAGCCACAGTATTGAGCAGCACCGAACCGAGATACCCAGCTAAAGAGTGACGTGCTGGCACATTCTGGTTAATCTTCGAATGACGTCAAGCAGTCTAGACATCCACACAGAATAATTTTTCATGCGAGCCTACTTAATGTTTTAGTTGCTCCATGAGAGCTATTGCTCTTGAACCTTGCTCAATAATTAATCATGATAGAGGCCAATCATATATTAGGGTCAACTCGGGATACCTTGAACCATTTAGGATCATAACAGGTCAACCAAGGCTAATTAGGATAAGATTACTATTTAATTTGTTGGCTTCAACCTGTGGAACAAATAGATCTTTTATTTATAAGGATGAAATTCGTGCCACCATAATTACTTAAAACTAATCTTCAAATCATATAAAAATATATATTTTATATGATGATTTTGTCATGCATTTTTTTTAATTATTATTCTTAAAATTTAACATGTAATTAGTAAAAGTACCATTTAACTCCGGGTAATTAGTAAAAGCTTTATTTCAACAAGACAAGAATATAGTTAATACATATTCCTTCTTCTATATTAATAAATTCTGATGTGGCAGCAAGTCGTAATGACACGTCACATATTGGCCACGTGGTGCATGTTGAGAGCCGTGTGTGATCAAATTGGGTGCAGGTCGAACTGCATTATTCAAACAATTAATCATTTGTATGTATATTTTTTTTATTTTGCATGTGGCCCGGGTGAAAACAACAAGGCAAGGTCAGACACAACTCCCATTGGCCTATTGGTTGAGAGCTTAGGCTTCCAATTAAGAGGTCCAAGGTTCGAGTCCATGTGTATGTGTTGTGTGTGTGAATTTACCTTAAATGACCTAAATGTGAAAACAACAAGGTCAGGAAAAAGATTGCAAAGGAAATCGAATGAGAAAATGGCAACTGGTAAGATTTTTTGAAAAGTGTAATGTAGGGGTGTCAATATTTGACACTGGCACGAAAATCCGATACAGAAAATTTAGCTTGGACCCGACCCGATTTAAAAACGGGTTGGGTTCAGGTTCCCGGATTTGACCCGTTTGAAAAGTGTAATGCCGGGTCAACCCGTGAACCCGTTTATAACATCTGCCCAGCTGCCCGTGGACCTGACCGACCCTACCCGCCCCCTGCCCCCTGCCCTGCTGCCCGACCCTGCCCGCCCTGCTGCCCGACCCTGCCCGCGCTACCACGAAACTGCCAGCCTGCCCGTGCCTGCCAGCATGTTACCGCGCGGCTGCCCGCGCGCCCGCTACGCTGCCCGTGCACCTGTTGCGCTACCCGCACGCATCCGTGCCATCGCGCGCCCGTGCGTCTGTCGCTCACTTCGCCGGCTCGCTTGCGTCCAGCGTCCGAGTCCGAGTCTGTGCCATCACGCGCCCGCGTGCTTCCGATTCCGTGTCAGATCAGGTCAACCCGACAACCCGCCGGGTCGGGTCCGGGTATTCGAATTTCCAATCCCGTCTTCCTACCCGGGTCGGGTTAGGGCCGGTCAACTCATTTGAACCCGAGTCAGTTCAAGTTCGACTCGAACCCGACCCGTGACCCGAAATTGACACCGCTAGTGTAATGCACGTAACTCATTTTGATCTGCTAGCAAGTAGCTTTGTCTATCAACTAAAAAATTTTAAATTTTAAACTTATATATATATAATATGTGTGTAAATTTATCTTACTTTACCTAAATGTACCAAAAAAAAAAAAAAGTGTAACGCTACAAATAGTCATTACACTGATGCTAATTTGGGTTTGCAATTATTATAATTTTGGAGTACTTGTGCATGAAAACGACCCGTCCATGGCTGCGGGCCCCGCCCCCAAGACTCTTGCAGCATTAGATTGCATTTCAAAAGATAGATGTTTCGTGCACCATTTTGAGCTTGCTGCAATCATATTTTTTTATCATCATTATTAAAATATTTACATACATATCATTTTATATTATCCTATTTAAATATCTAACGTCTAAAATTTTAATATTACGTACATATCATCCTATATTATTTAATATCAAATTTATCGCTCATATTTTCTTCCTATCATTAATATATTTTATTTCTACCACTCATATTTGATATGAAATGAACTATGGATGGTATGTATGTAATATTAAAATTTTAAGTATTAAATATGTAAATAGAATAGTATATGATGGTATGTATGTAAATATCCCATTATTATTTTATTTTATTTTATTTTATTTTTTTGCTAGAAACATGCGGGATTTGCTTGATTATTTCAGATTCAAATTAAATAAAAGAAATAATTATTAGGCGTGGATGTTAATATATTATACATGAAGGGAGAAATATGTGGAGTACTGAATGGCTGAATGCTGTGTCGTGTATTCGCTGCGTGCTTCACATTTTTTTAAGTACACAATGAGTAGATAATATATGCGCTCACTATCCATTCAAAAAACTTAATAATTTCTTCAGAGATAGAATAAGAGAGAGTTTTATTAATAGCTAAATAGTATAGATATAGAGAACTAGAATCTACTCAAGGAACTTTTATTTCGTCCGGTGTAAGGATGCAGAGGAACATCCAGTTGTAGGCAAAATCGCGCCTATACCTCAAAAAACTTAGTACACCTCGGTATAGGCGCGATTTTGCCTACAACCGGATGTTCCTCTGCATCCGGTTGGAGGACGTAATAATTGTTCCTACTCAAGCCACTTATAAGAGAGCTGAGCAAGTGTTTTTTTTTTTTTGCAAGTTCAATCCTATTAGCAGAAGATATAAATTTAATTTGGGACAATTTTTTATTATTTTATAAAATAACTTTCTAGTTTTAATTTTTTTTTAATTTGAAATTTTTGTACTAAAAAATTGCTTTAGAAAACAGTAAGAAAGCTATGTCAAACGAAACCTAAGGATTTGTTTAGGACAGTTTTTTCGTTGCTTTACTTTTCAGGTAACAACAATGATTTCATTTGGATGATATTTTCTTGTTGCTTTTTCATTGTTTTTCAAAAAAAATTATGGTGAAATTTTATTCTTTATAACTAGAATAATTAAGTTGTTTTTTTATAATAACTTTATAATCAACTTTATAAAAATTTGGAGGAATCCCAAAAACTAACTCTTAGAGTAAAAAATAGGTAAATATTTACCCATTTCGGGCAAGTGGGGTCTCTATTTATGGAATTTTTATTAGGTCTGGTGTCCTGACGTAGCTCTACGTTCGGACGTCAATAACATGTCACCACGTGCTCTTACTTTTTACTGCGCGGCCCGACGACCTGACCCGGAACGAAACCCGGGATTGATATGTTCGCGTATTGCTAGGTATTGCTCGGTATTGCTAGTTATTGCTTGACAATAACGAGAAGTACCGCTCTGTAAAGACTAATACCGAGCAATACCTAGCAATACCGAGCAATACCTATCATAACCGAGGTATTGCTCGGTATTGCTAGGTATTGCTCGGTATTGGTCTTCACATAATGGTATTTTTTGTTATTGACGAACAATATCGAGCAAAACCTAGCAATACCCCAGTCTGCACAAATCAGCCAATACATAGCAATCCCGGGTCAGGTCCGGGTCGGGTCGTCGGGCCGCGCAGTAAAGAGTAAGAACACGTTGCACCATTTTACTGGCGTCCGAACGTAGAGCTACGTCAGGACACCGGACCTAATAAAAATTCCTATTTATGGGCTCTAAAAATAAGTACTTCATCGTAACACATGAACTATCCACTCTTAGAATATAACAAATGTCCTCCATGACTTTGCAAACGAGATATAGTTAAAGATCCTACCATTGAACTATCCAAAAATAAATCAAATTATGTGGGAACAAGACTCACAATTAATATAATCCTTCAGCCATATAAATATCATCAGGTGCAGCTTGAGCTTTCTGTTGCATTAATTGTCAGTCCAAAATATTTGTATTTGTATATTTGATAAAATCAGCATGAAGCCAATTATAAGTTTTAAGAAGAATTTGACAAATTATTGATACAAGAGCAAAGTAGAATTTATGTCTTTTTTTTAAAGAAAGAAATGGAACTGTGAAGAGTTAGAAATATGGCACATGATCTCTTAGGATCTCTTTGGAATAGCTTTTTTATTTTTCATATAATAATCATAATTTTATTTGGCTACTATTTTCTTGCTGTTTTCTCACAATTTTTTAGAAATTTCTGTTGTAAAAAGCGGGTTTCTGTAACTATAATAGCGAAGTTGTTTTCTCCCGAGTAACTTCACAACCAATTTTATAAAATACTACTATGATTTCAAACAGATTCTTTGTTAGGAGCCAGAATATGTATCACAAGATTAAATAGGATTTATGTAGGAGTCTAAAATGAATTTGAATAGCATTCTCTTTAAAAAAAAAAAAAAGAGTTGAGTTTCAGCACCATTTTTTTAGCTAATATGTAATTGAAAATATATATGGCATACCTCTATTGGATGAGAGATTATTACGTGCGGACTTCAAACACAAGATGAGGTGGAATTTTTGAGGGCGCACAACAATACATAGCAAGTTTTGCAAAAAAAATTGTGTATTTACTGTGTACCATCACAAATCCAGATAGTCCGGACTCTGCACGTAATTGACATCGCAATTTTGCAACAGTTTCACAAAGCAATAAGAAAACTATCACAAACGAACCCTTAAGCACATTCCATCATATTAAGATCAATTGGAATAGCTCAAGTCTAGTTCAACAAATGTGTTAGAGGCTAATTAAGGGTTCAATTAATTGGGACAACTTTCTTACTATTTTATAGAGCAACTCTTTAGTACAATTTTTTTTTTTTACTAAAAAGCTGATCTAGAATGCAATAAGAAAGTTGTCTTAAATTAAGCCTAAGACATTGGAGTCCATAAGGTGATTAGATTTTTCATTTTTAAGATGATACTTCATTTGGCTTAAACTCACAATGAAAAATTCAGTCACATAAATACTTAAATATAAAAAATATTATTTATATTACTATAAATGTGTAAATGCTTATTTTATTTATTTTAGCAAAATTCATTATTATTAATTACTGTATTAATTAAATACATAATTTTTATTTATTTATTCAAATTTAACATCTGATTTTGTCACAATGAAATAATCTGGAATGTCTTTTTGCTTACTAAATGATATATATTACATGTACATAAATTAGCATTAAAAGCAAAACTTTCAGAAAATTTACCATTTCTGCCGCTTCATTCCTTGCCTACAGTTACCTATTATCAGGGTTGTAATCGAGTTGAGCCGAGATGAGCACATTATATATTAGATTTGTTTATTTTTAGTATGATATGAAAGGATTATATTAAGGGGCTATTTGATTGAACTTTTAAGTGTTTGATTTGATGAAAAGCAAATTCAAAGCAAAGTAAGTGCTCTCAAATAATTTGATTGAGAGCGTTTTACACTGCTTTCTCCTTGCTTGACCAACGCCTGCGGCCACCTTCTCCACCAGCCACTGTCGTCACCGCAGCACATCGGCCGCAACCGCCGCCTCCTCGTTGCATTTAACAAGTTACTTTTTGAATAACAAATAAACTACTTTGTCATGATCGATACATAAACAAGTCTGACTGTGTTTAAATTTACTTGAAAATTAAATATGCACAACTTCAATTGAATATGTACACATATTTACATTACAAGAAAAACTCTGAAATCCTCTTTTCTCACTTAAAACCTACAAAGCAGAACTCTTTCTCAAATTTCTAACGGCTGAGTTGTGATCTTTCCAACTTAGCCTGTGATGCCAAAGTGAAATCATTGGAAGTCAAGTGGAGATTGTACAATACAACAACATCAAGCTTTTATCCCACTACGTGGGGTCGGCTACCTGAATCGGCTATATGAAAAGTTGATTGGCATTCGCTGTATTGGAAAGAACATTAGTGAAGACCTTTAGTCCCATGTTAATACTCCTCTCTTTTCTTCTACTTCAAATAATTCTTGAAGTTCTTCCTCATATAGGCGATATCTTCTCAATGTTAAACATCCTCATATAAGTTGCTGCAAGAGACGCCGCAAGTTTGTAATAATAGATGATTAAGGGTTTGTTTAGGACGAGAAATTATTTTGTTCGGACGTCGAATGTCTTCTAGAGATTAACCATAATGCGTCACGTCTTCCCCTTTTCGGTACCCGGTTCGGTACTCTTCAGTACCCGGCTCGGTACTACTGACATGACATGTTTTGGTTTGTCTCCGGACGGTAAACATCATTCGGCTTCTGTACAGAATAATTTCTCGTATAGGACAGCTATAATTTTTTATAAGGTGGCTATAAAGTTGTTATGAGGAAAATAATTTTTTTAATGTTGTTGTACAAAACAGCTTCATAGCATAGAAATTTTTTGAAAACAACGAAAAAATAATAACTATATAGAAACTGTGGTTGTGATATAAAAAGCAAAGCAGTAAGATAGTTGTCCCAAATGTAGTTTCGAATAGCTTTCTTATTGCTTTTTACAATTTTTTTTTAAAAAAATTTATTGAAAATAATGAAAAAGCAGTGGCTAAAAGTTGTCTCAAATAAGCCTGATGTTACAACTTATATAGAAACTAATCATATATATCACAAAATTCAAATTTACATAAAAATTAATTCATAAATTATTTTCAAACAAAGGGTGCTGCTGATGTTATCATTTTATCTATTTTTAGATCTAAGAGGGCTTCACCGATTACCAATAGATTTTTTCTCTGCTTCCATCTCTCCTATGCCAATAATTCTCCCACTAAAATTATTAGGTGCGGAGTGCGCACCGTCTGTACAAGTACTGTGTATCTAGCGGTACTCAGTGGTACCGAGTGTGGGTACCGCTAGATACCCAATACTTGTACGGACGGTTCTCTCCGTCCACACTCCGCACCTAATAATCTCTCCTCCGATAGCCACCTCTCATGATGATCAAGGGGTTTTGCTTCTGTCGCAACTATGATTCTCCTGCTGCCAATGCGGACAATTGGCTACAGATTTCATTCCTTTCAAAGTAAAATCTATCAACTTTCTCTCCATATTCGCCAGATTGTAGCAGAGCAAAACAGCCCCACGTCGGACCCAAATAACTTTTTGCGTAATTTGTCTGTTTTTTCTATTGATTTGGATATTTATCATTCCAAAAAACAAAAAAGTTATTATTGAATTCAAGGGAGAGTATCCAAAAATCATTATTGATTCAATTTTTTATTTGTGTACGACTCATTGACTTATCTTGCTGAGCAAAATCTGTTCATGAACATATATATATTTTTTACTTGAAAATTATGCATAAATTATAAAATATACATACATGTTCTAGGGGCAGAACCAGCCTTAATTTTAAGGGGGAAAACTTTTAAGTAAATGTGTGGAGATTTCACAGATATGTCGTGGTCCTGCCTCTAAAAAAATTTTGTTTGTAAGGATATTTTTGGATATCTTTACTATTTCTTATTGTATTTGGTTCATCGTTCCCTAGCAATATAACACATCTACACAATAAGTTTAATTATGTTGGGGGAAATTGCCTAAAGATCATATTATTTTGAAATTTTTAGGGGGACAATTGCCTAAAAATTACTGTAATAAAGACTAAAAAATAGATGACGGTGGACAAATTACCTAAAATTATTTTTTTAGGGGAGACAGTTGCCCCCTGTGCTTTAGGTAGATCTTCCCCTGCATGTTCTCATGAATATTCTTACAGATATATAAATATACTAATTTTTTTTTCCAGCAGAACATATTAGAACAAGTAATTAAGGCTTTCTTTGGGACAACTTCCTTACTGTTTTTTAAAGCAGCTTTCTATTGCAATTTTTTTGAACTAGAAAATTTTCTACTTGGAAGCTGCTTTAGAAAACAGTAAAAAAGTTATTCCAAACTAAAAGTAAGATTAGTATTTGACTCATTAAATAAACGAGCTTATAAAAACTAGTCAATTCAGCTAATTATTGCTCTTTTTACTATCCTAATAGCAAGTAATTAAGAGGATTTCTTTTAATTACCTTCTTAAGCTCTACAAGAAATGTAGTTTAAGAAGATAAAATATCACATCAAAATAAAAGAACAATCTGCCGGTAGCTAAAAATTTGTATCAGTCATCGTCTAGCAGGTATGATTGCTGAGCAACTGGGAACAAAAGAACGTCGAGTCAGTTTTCCATGGACCACAGAGTCACATGGAAAAAAGGGAGAGCAGGACGATACACTAATTAATGTTCTTTGGTCACCTGAACTGCTTCAGAAGGCGATGGGCTTCTTACTTTCTGCGCAACTCTTATCTTATTTTGAACATATCAGTATTTTTTCTTTCTCTCTGAGATTAAATAACAAAGTTAAGCTTCATAACATAGAGGAAAGAAGTATTTGAATGATGAGCATAGAGAAGGTTTTTGTTGGATGCATTGTTGTTGTCTCTGGAGAGGTGCTGATATCAGAAAAGAGATGTGAATCAGGCCCTAAAAATGGGATAAATTATTATGGGTGTAGTTCGGATGCGTCCGGACTCCAATCAAAATTGGTTATGTTGCATGTACACATGCTGTGTATTATACACAACATGTATACAAGGTTTGTACGAAGACTATGTACAGATGCCTGTGATGATTCTTCCTTTTGCCTGTTGGTTTGGTGATTGTTATTTTGGCTTTGTTCGGTTTGATTCTTCCTTTTGCGGGCTTCCTCAGGGCTAAAGTAGTTGTTCTCGGTGAGAGCTCTTGCAGATCTTTCGGCTGCTTTGTTTGGATTGCTGTGTTGGTTGGACTAAGGTGTTGATAGTTACTTCTTCCGGTTGCTTCTTTTGGGTGATTCTCCTTTTGGTTTTGTCTTTTTTATTTGTTTTCTTTTCTTTTGTTTGTGTTTTGTATTAGCTTGTAAAAAAGGCTCATAAGTTTTATTTCAAATGATATATTTTTAGTGGACTATTGATTCATTAAGGACTTGTAATTTTTTTATTACATTAATGCATAAGCTCATTACATGGGTTTTATCAAAAAAAAAAAAAAAACAGTGCACATACGACGTGACATTTTGATTGGAATTCAAACACAAATTATAACCGGACTCTTCAGAGAATAGTATCACTAGAAATAGAAGGGATGAGAGAGGAAGATTAAGGCTTCATTTGGGACAGTTTTTTTGCTGCTTTATAAAACTGGTTTTTAGTACATAAAAATTTAATTCAAGAAATTTTTGTACTAAAAAACCATTCTAGAAAACAGCAAAGAAGTTGTTTCAAACAAAACCTAAGTTTCAATCAGTCTTTTAATGAAACTAATGATTACAAAGGACTAGGTTGAACCGTTTTGATAAAACAGATGGATTACAATGCAATAAAATCTCATTCATGATTCTAAGACAACCCAATTAATTAATATTTGCTCCTCGAAGCTAAAAGTATCAAAGACAATCTCATTCAAGGTAAATTTAATGAAACAAATGGATTTTTTGGTGGAGCTGAAGTTGCACAGATTGAGGATCGAAGTATTCAAAATTTTAGTTAGGAGATTCACAATTTTGGGCATATTTTTATCCCCAATGATATTATCAGTGAAGTCATAAACTATTCCTCCATTTAATTTAACAGCTTTGATCAATTTGATGGTTGCTTGACGTGAATAAGGCCTTCGGTTTCCCGTTCTATCTCTCGAAATCTAATAGCATATTCTTTTGATATGAATTATTTTTCTCCCCAGAAGTCTTTTAAGAAAATGGCTAATATGCAATGAACTTGGTGAGAACCTTAGCTCCTGATTAGAATTATTTCTTCTTTGATTTCTCCTAATCAAAGATCCTCTCTAGTTTCCCACAATGCCATTACAAAACTCTATCCTCCCATCGTTTCAATTATCATTTATAATGTATGGATGGAAAGAAATAGTTTTATGCGCCTTTATTTTTGTGTTGGTTGGGTATTTTTGCTATGGCTTTAGAATGTGTTGAGCTTTTGTAAGATCATTTAGTTTCTATACAACCTATTTGGATGTTTTCATTGTGGCTTTATTATTAGTTCTGTGTTAAATATGATTGTGTTGATCAATCGGATCGTACTGTTGCCTCAGATCTCAACGCATTTTTTTTGTGCTCGCTGGAGGGTGCGGGGGGTTTACCCCCTCCTTCGGTTTGGGAGCTCTGCGCCCAAAATTTTATTTATTCGTATAGTGCCCAGACGTTGTGTACCCGATCGCTCCCCAAAGTTGTGTTCCCGAGCACCCTAGCCCTAATCGACATATAACAGAGCATCACAGTGTTCTAGATTCGGCTCCACAATGTTGTGTACGCTGCAACGTTGGGAGTTTGAGCACCACAATATCATCAAACAATGGCTTAAGTGCCACAGTGCTTCTAACTGGCGCCGCAAAACTTCGTGGCTGATTGGACAATTATCTTTCTTGTTTTTTCTCGAAGGTTGCATACCTTGGTGGTTTAATACTTCGCCTTCTCTTACATTTATTGTATTGTAGAGAGTGAGAATGGTGAATGTAAGAAGAGAAGCAAGGAGAAAGTGAGAGAGAAGAGAGATATATACTTATTTCTTTCAATATTCATATCGGATTTCTAGGTGTGTGTGTGGCTCCATAGTTTTTTTTCCCCTATTTTAAATTTTTCCACGTTAAATCCTGGTGTCATTTTACTTTCTGCTCATTTTTACTTTCTTATTTATTTCATCGTGGTGTTTTACATTCATCCCGAATATTTCTATCATACCAATTGATATGTCATCAAATCACTTTTATGATCGTGCATGAATCTCGACGTAATTTTGAATTAGAAACTTCTAAAGTTAAATTCGGGACCATCCGAACTCTTATTTCAACAAACTTAAAGTAGATTTGAATGTCTCAAAAAGCCAAACGCAACGACACCAAATTTGACCCAATCCGAGCCTAAATGGGTCCAAATCAAAGATCAGAAGCGCATTTGGAAGGTTCAAACCATAAATTGAATGATCAAATAATCTTTAAATGTGTCATGCTTATAGTCAAATTAAGCAGCTTGACGAGAAGAATCCAACGATCCTAAGATTATCGAATTCTGACATCATTAAGGCTTTTAAATATTTGATAAATGACCCATGATTAAAGGAGTCGATATCAACCGTCCATTCGAAACACTCCCAACATGCTCTTGATCTTCTCCCTACTTACTGGTCATGCCACTCTCAAAAAATTATTAATAAACTACTTATTCTTTACTGAGGGTGGGATGAATCAAGGAAGAGAAGGAAAAGAGGAAATGAAGAGAAATCAGAGTTATCTTGCCACTCGACTCCTCGACCACCGCCTAACCACCGACCATCGTCAAACTTCTGCCAAGCCATCAACCTTTGCGTGACTACGGTCTTTCTAACCTACGTCATCTAACTACAATCTTTTTTACTTCCATCTCCCGCCAAATACGGTCTTTCTGATTTTATCGCCTGCCAACTATGATCTTTCTGACCCCCGTCACTAGCCAAATACGGTCTTTCCTACCTTTATCGCCTGCCGACTATAGTCTTTCAGACCTTCGTTGCCACTAACTACAGTCTCTCCAACCTTCAGCGCCCAACTACAGTCCTTCCAACTATCGTCACCCGATTACCGTCTTTCCAAACTCCATCGCCACCAACTACGGTCCTTCCGACCACCATCACTCGACGACGATCTTTTTGAACTTCATAACCCAACTAAAATTATTTTGACCACCGTCGCCCGACTCTACAGTCTTTCTGACCTACATTGCTCACCGATTATGATCCTGCTGACCAAACAAACACGTCAACAATGATTCTTCCAATTCTCATCATGCAATGCACTCTATATAAATATACATTGGCTGCATCAAGCCAAGGTCTTCCCCACAAGGAAGGGCCCCATTTGTAATCGAATGCAAACACTAGTGGATTTATTTGAACTGGGCAAGCCCCTATAATTTTTTCCCTTTTCAGAAATTTTCAAGTAGTAAAAACTCTGGTGTCTCTTGTAAATCCTACACCCCTACTATTTATTTGTATGTTTGCTATATCTTCGTACAAAGCTAAGACGTTAAACTTTATATTTCTCTACCGCCATAAATATTCCATGATGCAACACCAATGACATGTTGGTGGATGCTTTGGCCGATATTAATTTTATAATTATAATGGAATCCATTTGGAGATCTATTTGCTTTGTGTTAAGTTTTTTGGCATTGTGTTTTGGGATCCTCTCTTCGATCAGAAAGGTAACTTCATAAGGTTTTCTTCGATCAGAAAGCTAAAACAAAAAATATAAAGTAACTAATATAGGGGTTCATGACACGACACGAAAACCCGACCCGGGACCCGACCCGAAAAAGGTGAACCCAACCCGATTTCAACGGGTCGGGTTTTGTCATGGGTCGGGTTCGGGTTCCCATTGTGCTTATCTTTTTGTGGGCTTTGGACGACCGCGCCCGCGCTGTCCCCGCTCGCGTCCGCCTAACCCGCGGTGTCCCTACTCGCGTCCGCCTGCCGCGCTTGCGTCCCTCGCCTTCCGCCGCCGTCTGCATGCTAAAACCCGCCGGGTCGGGTCCGGGTTCGGTTTTCCAAGACCCGGGTCGGGTTAACATAATCGACCCAAACCCGATGACCCGAAATTTACTCTAATAGATACCATTGGCTTCATATACTTCCCTTGAACAGGTTGTTGTAGAGGGATCATGAGTGTCTTATTATTCTCTCTCAGCATATCTCTGAATAATCTGTTTCTCCTTTGGGAATTTGCTTTTGTCTTTTGCTTTTGGAATGGTCTTTTGTTCTGAGTTGCATTCTAAAAACTTTTTAGAGTTAAAGTATGATTCCACTAAAATTTCGTTTGGGACGGTTTTCTTATTATTTTTTAAATCAATTTTTTCAAAAAAAAAATTGTAAGAAAAAATTTGTACTAAAAAACTACTTTAAAAAAGCAATAAAAAATTGTTTCAAACAAAGTCTAAATATTAAAAGAGAGGCACAAAATTCAGTTCTTATGATAATAATTTTCTTTATAAAAAAAAAAACATTAAAGCACATATTTGAATGATGAATATTACTAAATGTTCAAAGGTTAATGTTGTGCATTTGCTCATAAGCTATCACACTCCCTGTAAATGCCTATAAATAGTATTATAAACTGGTGTAAAGGTGCCCCTCTTGTACGAGAAATTATTACATGCAGTCACTGGACCGTCCGAAGGCGAATTAGGATGTGCCACGTCACCCATTACAAAATGGTACACAACAAAGTGATGAAGTGGCGTATCCTGATTCGCCCCCGGACGACATCCGGAGACCGCACATAATAATTTCTTCTCTTGTACAAACCCATTTGAATAAAAGAATAAGAAATTATTGAGCTCTCTCTCTCTCTCATCCAAGATCAAGAAGATCCATCTTCTTCCTCATGCAAGAAGCATAACAGTTAGTTTTATATTTGAATATCTTTTAATGAATTAAACAGCATCTTCAGTAATCAAACATATAATAGCTTTGTATTAGATGTATATAATATTAAAAACATTACAAAAATAAATAAATAAAAATTCTACAATGTTCATTTCTTATAATTTTATTTTAGCTTTGAAGTGAAATTCAGGATTCGTTAAATTAGAATAGCAAAATTATAATAATTAATCTAAAAAAATAGCATTGCAATTGTGTGTAGCGTTAGAAGATACAATCAAGCTATTTCTATTACATATTAATTTTCATATCACTGAGTAGATCGTAAAGAAAGAAAGGGCCGGGCTTGTTTAGTGATGTCCAATGGGCCAAATTCAATTTTATCATTTTAATCCATTAGGCCAGCCTGGTACTTCCAATTGGAGCATGCGTTCATTTCTTTAAATGTGTATCCTGCTCTAATTTTTCTTTATTTTCTATTGAAGAAAATATATGTAGAAAAACTCTATTATGAAATCTGCAATGATTGACGTTGCCATCGATTTGATGGACCTATATTAAATTTTTTATTTTATTATTAATATTTTTTTGATAAATTCACGAAAAGACCTACGCGTTAAATAAAATGAGTAATAAAAGTCCTTGAAGAATCATAAGCCTAGCTAAAATATAGCATTTGAAAAAAAAACTAAGAGCTACTGATTCTATTTATTACAATCAATAAAAAAAAAATAAATAAATACCTTCAAAGTCAACCTGAAAGACTGCAACAACCAGAAAGATAGCAACCTGCAACCTGCAACCAGCAAAATTCAAAAGAAAAAACAAAAACAACCAAGAGAAACCACTTACAAAAACAGAAGAAAAGCCAAACAAAACACACACAGCCAGCACACGAAGAAACCAAAGGGGGAAGGAGGAGAGGCAAAAAGGGATAATTATTTCTTTTTCTATTTCCACCTCCGCCATTTGCCACCACCATGGAAAAGCTTTTTGAACTATAAAACTTACATTTAAACTATACATCTCTTGAAAGGCATTATCTGAACCATCCAAACCATCCTAATTACAATATAAAAATTTTAGTCTGTTTTGAATTTTGATCTTCTCTTAGGTTTCTGTTATTTTTGCTCGATATGATTGAATAAGGACTATAATAATTCATAACATATAGACTTAAGGTGGTTGAACATTTTGGGGTATTAAAGATTGTTTTCAATTTGTAATAATGTGTATTGGTCAAAAAATCACCGTATTGGAGTTAGCTCCTGGGGGATATGTACTATGTTTCACATCAAAACTCTCAAACAAAAGCAGGTCTCAAACCAATTTCAATTCAGATTCAATGTAGACAAAGTATCTCAATGGACTTTCTTGGAGGTCTACCAATGATCATAAGTATTCATAAGTACTACATATTTATTGTGATGGATTGGTTCTTAAGTATGATATTATTCATAGCATTCAAATAGAAAATCACGGGATAAGTAAAAATTTGTCTCTTCTTTTTTCATATTTAGTGCACTTCAAATTTCCAAGTTCGATCATTTTTTTTTCAATGAACATAGCCAAAAATTATAATTCGACAACCAACAAAAAGAGACAATCAATAGAGAAGGAAGCCAAAACCAGTCGAGCTCAATAATTGGCAAAAAGATTTCTGCTAACACCCAAAAGCTAGGCAAGGATCATCCAGAGGAGGAATCAAGCAACAGCCATCAAACATATCAATAGAAACCACCACCAATGGTTGCCAGCAAGCCACAACCGACCAGGAGGTGAACAAAAGGTCTCCACATCATTGCTCGGACCTCGTAGAAAAATCAATAACCGCAAAGGCAAGTCCCTAGCACCACCAAAGTAGATAAAGAGTCCTTCCATCACCAACCAAAGAAAGAAGCCATTCCCAATCAACTAGATCCCCATAGAAGACCCAAATAAAAAAAGTCATTTCTTTTTGGATTTACGACGATCACGCTTAACACTCTTTTTAGATACAACATCCTCAGTAAATTGAATAATATTTAATTCAAAAAAATTTGGCGAATCTAAATCTTTCTCGATAATTTCCTCCCCACCATCTGAAGAACTACTAATATCTAATCATCCATCACCTCATAATACCTCAATTTACTAACAAGATTAACAAATAAAACATCACTAAACATTAAGGCTATATGCACCTCAATAATAGACACAACAGTTTTAGCCATAAAAATAGAACCATATGAAAAGGAAGCATTAAAATGAGTGGGAGTAGCCAAATCATTACCAACATCACCACTACCAATATAAACAAACTCAGCCTAGGTGGAACAAAATCATCAACCACACGGTCCCCCAGCTCCAAAGGGAAAAAACATCAAAATCCACAGCTTCATGACCCACTAGCTTCAAAGAAGCAGAACTACAATCCACAACATTATCATCCGCCACAGCATCGTCAACATCTCCAGCAGTAGCAGAAGGAACCAGAGTAGAGACAAGGTTAATCAAGCAAGGCTTAGGGCTCAACATGACACCCTCATTATTGGCATTAGAATTATTGATCACATTATCCATTTTATTACAAATATCCTCGTTAAGAACACCAGAATCATCGACACGATTACCCATAGGATTAACACCTCTAGCATCATTAACCACATTAGTTGTATGTGCGATAGAAATCAATTAATAAGCATTCTCATTGTTACTAATAACAGTAAAAGCATTCCCATCAGAAATCTGCTTATCGTCAGCTCTAACCACACTAACACCAAGATTATTAACACCTCCCACATTCCGCTACTCATTAACAACAGAAGCCAAAACACAATAGCATTACCGTTAGCATTCCCATCAGACAAATTCTGATTAGCATTAGATTTCGGGACATGCAATGAGGTAGAGGAGTGGATGTTACAACCAGCCCTAAGATGACCAAGACATTAGCACGAAACATAGAATGAAGTAAAATCCTCCATCCAAACAATTTGAACATACCCTACATTCTTAGGAACAAGCCATATTTTATCTAGATAATTTTTTGTGATGCCTAGCTCAACTAAAACCTACGTAAGAGATGACCTAAAATCAACTGAAGTGGCACTGTCGACTTTCAAGGGCCGACCAAACATAGAACCCATAGCATGAAGGATCCGATGAGAGAAAAGATGGGGTTGACGATTGGGGAAGGAGACCCATATTTGAATCACCGAAGATTCAACACCGATATTTAGAGAAGGTGACCATTTAGTAAGTTTCATAAAACAATTATTCACCAAATAGGATCTATGGCAAAATACTTTACTATAATCAAGATCATTATATAGCTTAATCAGAACATGCGACTGATCAAGAACATTAACAAAGAAATTGGCATTCAGCTTCAAGTTGAAAAAAAAAAATTTACCAATTGCATCCAAAGAAGTTTGGTGCGAAAGAAAAACTCCAACCAATGCAAATTAAAAAGGAACTGTACGAGCCAATATTTGTTCCTCCGAGATCCACAAAGAGGGAAACCCATGAAACGAACACTGTCGGAGCTCGGGAAATATAGTAGAAGGAGAACCAGAAAGGGTATCCTTAGAAGATCGTGATTTGAAGGAACCATTCAAAAAATTGAGATCACTAACTCGTTTAACTGCCATTTCGGTGGCGAGCGGCAGGAGATGGAAGAGACGAGGAAGCCAAACCGAAAAAAAAAATGAAAATACAACCCAAAAAAATAAGGAGGAAAAGAATAGCTTCCCTGAAACCTCCAGGAAGAGGCGGCAAGAAGACTTTCCTTAACGAAAGTGGCGGAACTCCCCTGAAATGCGTCGGAGTAGCTGCTAGGGCAAAGCCCTAACGGAACAGGCGAAGCGTTGGAGAAAGAGATTATTCTTTAAGAAATATAGCAATTGAGTGAATCGAAGCCAAAACAACAATAACATATTTTCTCAACATCTTAGATAGCTATTCGTATTTTCTCAACAATATTTAAAATATACTCTAATTCATGATGAATACTACTCAAACTAATAACAATTGTAGGTCTTAATCGAATTATTTGCTAATAGAATTTATCTAATCTAAACATAAGATGGCAGAGTCATCATTAAAAAAAAAAGAATAAAAATAAAATTTATGAACAAAATATTTTAAAGATAGAAGATTCTAGCATTATATATATAAAGCACATTTTATTTTCTGAAATCACATTAATTTATGAAGTATATTTAGATATTTATTTTCACATGCACTTTTAGATATTTTAGTGCATTATTTTGTCGCATGACATTACTTTCCTCCATAATTTATTACGCATTGACAAATACATATGTAAGTGTATGGTTTGGATTTATAATCCTTTCAAGTGTATAGCTTAGATTTGACTATCATATGCCATTTAGTAGAGTAGAAATTATTGCCTATGCAATCCTGTGAAAGAGTTTAGATGATGCCATGTGCCATGCGAATTGTAAGGCTAAGATTTCATCCTGGATTTGACAAAAAGATAATGATCTAAGTGGACGGCTAGAATTTAAAAATGAAAAAGTTAACGGACATGTGTCATAATGTGATACTAAAATACTCCACTTTCTTTAAGAATTTGACCGTTAGACAAATGAAGGCTTGGAGAATGGAGAAGATTTTCTTCTTCTTTTTTTAATTTTTTATTTATTTTGCCCACTCAATAATCTATATGATAGAATTATCGTATGACTTTTTAATTCAAGACTTTCGCACTCATTTTTAAAGTCTTAGGGGAGAATAAATAAGAAAGAAATTTTTGAGAGATTCGATAAATAGGCTTATCTTACTTTGATGAAATTCAAACTTACTTCAGCCCATTACTTTGACTTTCGAAATTTTATAGCATTAAATTGTTCTCATTTTGTGATTGAAATAATAGATTTTTATCTATTATTTAAATATTATATATCTAAGATTGAGTAATAAAAAAAGAGAAGAATAATTTTGTACATAAATATTTTATGATACTAACTTTAATAAAGTGATATAAACAATTTTCAACTATCATAAAGTATGTAATACATCATTAGTAATGTTATTCCTAATTTATACACATAAAACTACATAATCTTATATGATAAAAATGATTCCATCTACAAATTATGTGGATGAAAGTATTTCATAAGTGAGAACATAGGTTTCATGGAGATCTACAAATTATGAAGATGACATATGGCTTAACAAAGCATTCCAATTAAATTACATGATCAAGAGTATGTAAATGTGCGTTTATTCTATAATATATATATATATATAATTTATTTATGTGCTAAATACATCAGCTATATAAAAATAGCTGAGATTATCTGTGCAAGAGATCAAAACTCAGGACTGTTGACGATGCAGACCAGGTTTGTTGTACCGCAGTGCATTGATATGTATGTATAACATGACATTTATAATTGATTTACTATAAATATAAGAGAATATATATTCATGATATGCAAAATTAATTTATGAATGAATAAAAATACTTGTATAAAAATATTTGTTTATAATGATGGAGTTAGAAATTTTTTTTAAAAGAGGTCATAAATTCACTATTTTAAAACCATCATCTATATTTTTTAATATATATCTACAACATGAAATTCTATATTTTTACAAAACATAAATTAAATATTATATTTTTGAACATTTTTCCAAAAACATTTTATACATAAGGACATCTTAAAATTAATAGAACTTTTTATTGAACTCTTACCCTACCCATAAAAGGAAAAGAGTGACCTTTTGAGTAAACTTAGGAAATTTAGGTTTTGTTGATTAGTAAACGACAATGATGATCTATCATGATAGAGACCATAAGATGATATGCTGACGAGAAATTAATAAAATAATCTAATTAAAAAGGCTATATAAGATTGAAAGCAAGTTGATGTAAGATTTATTTGTGGATTAGTTGCTTATATTTTACATATTATGTCCCAAACAAAGCCTAAGACATCAATCCCTTTTATGTCTTCTCCTATCTTTTTATTTGTGGATCAGTAGTTCATCTTTTTTTTAAGACTTTTGAGTCAATTAAGTTTTTTTTTAGGACAAATTTCTTACTACTTTCTAAAAATTTCTAATTATTTATTGAATTAGAAATTTTTATACTATAAAGTTGCTTTAAAAGCAGTAAGAAATATATTCCAAACAAAGTTTAAAACAAACTCACACACATGTTACACCTATAAGCTTTGAATTCAGAGAGATTATTATGTATGGAGTCCGGACAGTGAACTGTTTGGTCGTGTGACTGTGAATAGTAAAAGCGCAGCAGTTACTATTCACTACTGCGCTTTTACTATTCAAAGTCACAAAACCGAACGGTTCCCTATATGCAGACTCCGCACATAAAATCTCTCTTGAATTCAAAACATCTTAGTTAATAGACAAAATTGCCAACCAGCATATCAAATGAGCTGGCTATCTAGCTCGTTCTTCATTATACAAATGCACCCATCTAAGCTAATTAATTAACTAATGGACTATGAAAAACACATCAGCGGCATTCAATACTAATTACTTGACGACAGATCAGAGTCGGCCTAATCAGAAAGTTCCACAAATATTATATATATATATATATAGCATAAGACAAATCATTCGCAGCACGCTTAAGAGCCCATGCCTTCATACGATTTGATTAATCGTTACATGCGCAAGCAGTTCACTGTCACATAATGAATGATTGTTCTACGTGCTCAAAGAACTAAAATTTCAGGTCCACCACTTATCTGGAGAGGTTTTTTTTTTTAAACTGATCAATGCTTTCAGATTTATTAAATAATGAAGAACGAAATTGAAACAAAAATCATAAGCAGAAGGAATAAAAACTTATATGATTTAGAAACTTTTATTTGGGATAAGTTTTTTATCATTTTGTAAAGCTATCATATAGAAAATAAGTTGTTATTAAAAATAGGTTCTTAGTAAATAAAAAATTTAAAAACAGCAAAAAATAATAGTCAAAACAAATATTGTGGTTTCTATTTGAAAAACAAAACATTAAGAAAACTATCAAAGGCTTCACATGGAACAACTTTTTTATTGCTTTCTAAAGCGGTTTTAAAACTTTCTAAGCTTTTCATCAGGCCAATCAATATGTTTCAATATTTAATTGATAAGCCGATATAGTAATATGTACAAACGGATGAAATTGGAAGGAGAAATTATTATGTGCGGACACTGGACGGTCCGGAGACCAACCGGAACGTGCCATTTGGTGTGCAACGGTACCCAGCTTTGTTACCAAGTAAAAAAAGTGATGTGAAGCGTTCTGATTGATCTTCGAATGACGTCAAATACCAACACAGAATAATTTGGCGTATGGAAATTTAAAACTTCTAAAAAAATCATTGTTAAAACGCTACACAACATTATATTAATTGAGAGATGACCTGTTACCATATAATAATGATTAAGCATTTCTTATTTTTAATAGAAGTTTATTTATTAGAATAGTAATAAAATCTCAAACAAAAGTTTGAATAAGTAGGAGATAATAAATCCAAGATTATAAATATAAGATGTACTTTTATGTAATTCGATAAGATTCATATTTAGAGCTACGTATAGCTACATTAGATCAAATAATACACTAAGGTTTCGTTTGAGATTGTTTTCTTACTGTTTTTAAAAACAATTTTCTTGTATAAAATTTTTATACTAAAAAATTTCTTTAAGAATCAGTAAAAAAACCGTCCTAAATGATACCTGAGTTACAAAAAAATGCAGCTATGTTAATAGTTGAGAAAGAATGACTCTTATAAAAATAAGAGCTAATTATAGACAGAAAAAAATGTTATTATGTTAGTCTTCCTCACTTTTCTCCATGTTAAAGCCAAGAGCTTCTCCTCCTCTTACAAGCTTTCCATAAAAACTCATCAGTTTCTTTCTTGTATGGCAGCCTCCATTTCTCACTCACTCTCTTCTTCTTATTGTGGAATGTCAAACACCTTCTTTTGTGACTTTATAATATATTAGTAATTTTAATCATTAGTAAATCCTAGCTGAATTTTTTTCATTTGAACGGCTTTCTTATTGCTTTCTAAAATAACTTTACAGTACAAAAATTTTTAATTCAAGAAACTTTTGTACAAAAATTTGCTTTAAAAATCAATAAGAAAGTAATCACAAACAAAGAAAAAGTATTAAACCGGCCCTTTAGTCAGCCAAACCCAGTAGCCTAACAAATCCTAATTCTCAAACATCTTGCATAGGCTGATCGTGCTACCAACCCTTATGTTGCTGCTCTTGCTTCCTCTTAATGATCTTATTTATCCATTAAGGTTTCGTTTGGGACGGCTTTTTTACTGCTTCTTGAAGCAGTTTTATAGTACAAAAAATTTAATTTTTATACTAAAAAGCTGCTTCAAGAAGCAGTAAAAAAGTTGTCCCAAACGAAGTCTAAGGCTTCGTTTGGGACGACTTTTTTATTGCTTTCTAAAACTGAGTTATAGTACAAATTTTTTTATTTTTGTACTAAAACTCCGTTTTAGAAAGCAATGAAAACGCCGTCACAAACGAAGCCTAAGTCTCACTCTTCCAAATAAATTAATTATACTTTTCCCTCTTCATTGGCCGATGTATGTTTATTTGGTCGTTGAAATAGTTTTCTATTTGCATCTTCTGGATCCTAAAGTTTAGCTATCAAACATTTGGATTTTAATCTTCTTGATATCTTGATATCCATGATCAAATTTGATATACCTTTCTAATAAAAGCTGATAAAAATAAGAAACTATTGAGGTTAACAAAATAGCTCAAGGCGCACAATTATTTTAATTATATATGTTATGTGTTAGAAAATTTGAGTTGATAGAATATATATTTATTTTACGTCTTAATGTTGTGCAAAAATTCAGTATGCATAGAAAAAAGTAATAAAATCATAATTTTCTTATGTGAAAAACTCATAAAGAGAAAAAATCACGGGACCTGAATCAGTTAAAAAATCCACTATATATAGTAAGTGATAGAATAATTCTTCTTTCTTCATTGTTGAGGAAGAGCATTGGTTTAAACAAGCGACTAATTTTTTCTGAGGGAGATAACATAAATCAAGTGTCCATTGGCACCCAGCAACAGAGCAATTTTCCTAATATGAATTATAGAAAATAGATATTCACGGTTGGACACATATAACCAATAGCATGAAAAAATCTTATTAACATTTTGGAGATGGTGGTGATTTTTGATATTGATCATCGGTAGTGATGGTGATTGTCTGCAACAGTAATTGGTGGTAGTCGTCGGCGACGATGATTGGAAAATGAAGGAAGGCCCCTCCCCCCCCCCCCCAAAGAATGTGGCCCTATTTTATGTTTTTTATTTAAACAATTTGTTAATTTGAATCAAAAGCTAAAACACTTCATCGTGCATCTCATATTGATTCACTTGATCATAAGTGTTTATTTAGTATTTAAGCGTCTTAATGATATAAGAATTGAGCAATCTTGCGCTCGTTGATTCATCTCGTTGAGCTACTCTATTCTACTCTAGTTTGGACATCATTTGATTATACAATTATTGCTCTTAAACTTTAAAATATATTTTAAGCCCTTGATTTAAGCTCATTTGTGCTCGAATTAGAACTATTTTGGTGTTATTGGGTTTATCTTATCAATATATTTTTTACTATAAATTTGCTGAGATTAGAACTCAGATGATCCCAAATTTAATTTTTAAAAATTTTAATTCAATTATGCCTCAAAATTCATGCCTGACCAAGGTGAAATTTGGTGACTTATCAATATTTATATATTTGTGTGTGTTTCTACTATATTTTGTGATATTTGATTAGCAAAAAATTGTCTCCAGAATTTACATATGATTTGGTACTATGTTTTACTGCTTTATGAAATAACTTTTTAGTGTAAAAATTAAAATTTTTATACTAAAAAATTGTTTTAAGAAAAAAGAAAACCATCTCTAACGAAGCCTTAGTAGAGTAGCATGCACGTGAGGCTTTAAGCACAGTAAATTAGTGCGCTCGGCACCTGTTTAGGGCAAATTTTTAAAAGGATCAAGTTTCAAGATAGATTTAAGATAAGAAGCCTAATATAATTTTAATTTAAAAAGGAGCAAAAACGCACTGCATGATCACGTTTTCTTTGAAAACGCAAAAAAAAATTGCGTTTTAACAGAAAACGTGAACAGTGATTGCATTTTCTGTTAAAACGTGAATAGTAACCTCATTTTCTATTAAAACTAAATTTTAAGTTTTTTTTTTCACCTTCCTCTCTCTTTAATTATATTTTAATTAACTTTAATTTTTTATAAAAAAATTTTAACTACATTTTAAATATTTAATAATGATTACTATTTTAACTATTAAATATTTATAAGATATTTAAAAAATTTAAAAACTTTTAAATATTATTAAAATTGATATAATCTAATAATATTTAATTTTATTAGTTTTAATCTTTAAAATTTTAGAATATATTTAAATAAAATTATTTTTTAATATTTAAAAATATATTTTATTTAAAAAAAATGAGAAAAAAGAAGTTAAAAATAAATTTATTTAAAATTAAAAATAAGTTAAAATTATGAAAGTTTGTTGCCGCTCTGTTTATTGAAAATTATTAACTTTTTTGTTGCCGCTCTATTTTTTCGTCAAATTTAAATAATATTTTAATTGGGAACGATAAATTCTTATCTACATGTATCCGTGGCTTATCGGAGGCGTGTCTGTATCCGACTTATATCCGGTACAACATGCCTCATAAATAGAAGTAACCGCGCAACATAGGTTATAAATATTTATCATTATTAAATATTTAAAATATAATTAAAAATTACTAAAAAATTAAAATTAATTAAAATATAATTAAATATTTAAAATATAACTAAAAAGTTTATAAAAAATTAAAGTTAATTTAAAAGTTAATAAAAATTTTAAAATTAAATAATTTTGCACTATCTGTTTCTCTCTCTCTCCATTTGTGTCTCTCTCTCCCCTCCATCCATCCCTCTCTCTACCTCTCTCTCTCTCTTCATCCTCTAAAAAGCTGAAAAAAAAAATAAAAATTTCACCCCAAATATAAAACATAAAAAATTGAGTTTTAATAAAACAGAAAATGCAATCACTGTTCACGTTTTATGTTAAAACGTAATTTTTTTTTGCGTGATCATGTAGTACGTTTTTGCTCATTTTTAAATTAAAATTATATTATGCTCCTCTTAAATCTGTCTTGAAACTTGATCCTTTTAAAAATTTGCCCACCTGTTTATGTAAGGCTCATTTATTTCCTTCTTTTTATATAACTGAGCAAAATTTTAAGAACCCAATATTTAGTTGGACAAATTTGACTATTAACCATTCGTAAATAGTAAATACGCTCAAGTTTTGTTCAACAAATACATGCTAAAAGTAAAAAACTTGTCAAAAGGCTTATTTTAATAAATAAAGTTAAAACAAAGCTGAAAATATAAATTACCTGAACAAAAGAAAATGCTTCGGCACTTAAGTCTGCCAAACTAGCCTTCTAAACACTAAGGGGGTGCTCGGTAGCTGCGTTTAGGCTGGATTTGACACTGTTTTGAGCGAAATCCAGCCAAACAACCTAAAGTTTAAAATCAAATCTCACAGCAAATGAAAGCTGCCGTATGCGAAAAATTCCATCTTTTCTTGCTAAATCCTGAATTTCTGGAATCTTGTTCTTGCCGGTTTTATGAAATCCATAGGCTAGAGGAAGAGCCCGCTTCTTAAATATTTACTATAGCCAAACAATCATACAAGATTTAATAGAATTTATTATGAATGTTACCAAATAATTTTCAGGATTTAGGCCCCTTTGGATTTCCGAAATCCGGATTTAGAGGATTTACGAAATCCTACTAAAATCAAATCCTGGGTGCTACCAAACAGCCCCTAAGAAATGAAAATATGTATTCCTGGAGACTAAAATTAGAACTGGATAAACTATGTTTACGATTTAAATCAAACATTAATTTAACGTTATACATACATAAATCACAATCAACAGAGCATTTACAGAGTCTTCAGGCTAATAATTTGAAGACTCGCAACAGATTCATTCATCCAACAGGAAATGAAGCCCTTAGCAGATAACGCAGGAGTTCGGGTTCTCCTCTGCACTTGGGACGTAGTAGTGAGTAGTCATCTCAGGATTATAAGCACTGTAGGAATTTACAAACTCCATCATCATCTGCTCATGAGCAGTAACTTCTTCTTTCTTCGGCTCCTTCTTCGGTTCTTCTTTCTTCGCTTCCTCCTTTTTTGGTTCTTCCTTCTTCTCAGGCTCTTTGGCCGGTCCAACGGAGAGAAGTTCAGTGTGCCAGAACTTCCTAAGTTTCCTCACAAGATCAATTGGATCGACTGTTCCGATCACTGTAAGCTTCCTCTCGTTCATGTCCACAGAAATCATGTCGATTCCTATGAGAGCAAAGTCATCAGAAGAGAATTTTTCAGGGGCTGTTTCATAAAAAGATTTGAGCCAGATAGAATTTTCTCAATCTTTAAATTTTGCTAATTTTGACCGAGAGAGACTTAACAAATATTAAGTTCAATCAATAATAATGAAGCTCAAAACAGTATAATTTAAAATCCCCAATATTCTGTTGTACAGATTTAAGCCAATTCTTTCTTAAATCCTGCCTTAAATAGGATGTCAAACAGTAGAAATTATTCTGTCCGGAGACCGGACTCAGAACGACATGTGGAGACAAATCAGAATGCGTCACGTCAGCAGTACCGAGCCGATGTACCGGGCCTCGGTAACGAGCAAAGGGGTGACATGGCGCAGTCTTGTTGGTCTCCGACTGACGTGCTGCATTCTAGTTGGTCTATGGTGGACGTTCGACATCTTAAAACAGTCATAACGAAATCCACAAATTGATAAGATACCTGGAAGAGTGGAGACTGCCTTCAAAGCCTTCTGCTTGGCTTTATCATCATGCAAGTCTAATTTCAAAACAAGCTTCTGCAATCAAATACAATGAAATCAAGCAGAATCCAGCTTCACAGCTCAGAATAAACTTCAAATTTTAAAAAAAAAATCTAATATCTTCTAATTTCTGTAGTAAAAGTAAATAAGCAAGAACCCTACATGAATCAGGGCATCTTTATATCCACGGCAAAGGAAGACAAACAAAAACTTTTGATAAGAATCTTCAACAAAATAATCCAATAAGATCAAATAAGCGTAGGATTGAAGAATTTGAAATGATTTTTCAAAAAAAGGCGCTTACTTTACGCCTTCTGAATAGTAAAAGTGCCAAGCAAAAACTAACCGCAGCTCATATTACAATAAGCATCAGAGGGAGAAAAAGCGTTAGTTTACCATCATTTCCTGAAGCAAATCCAAGAGGATGACGAGGGCTAGAAGTAGGTAAGGGAGGAGAACAGACCGTCAAGTGAGTGGTTGCCAAAAGTAGAACTAAAAGGTAAAGAGGAAGGAGGAGATGTGAGAGCGTTGGCCTTCTACAGAATTTATTTTATAAATAAGCGCAATTGCAAATGTACCATTTAAATTCTTATCATTTACGAAATTATTGTATTTTTGTCCTTATTTTTTAAATTGTCATTCAAAAATTTAAATTTATTAATAAAATTTTAATCTTGACTTTTCATTTTTATTGTAAGGCATGATAGTTAAAAAAATTACATAATGTTACATTTTATAATTATGTAATATTTAAATGGTATAAATATGTAATATTTAAAATTTTTATAGGATTCAAATTGTAATTAAATCGAACTAATTATATATTTGATTCACATAATTTAAAAGTAATTATATTACTAATAATACATATGAATTTTATAAGAATTAATTATAATCTACTGAGAATCATTTCTAATTTAGTATGAATAACAAAAGAAAAAAGATTTTAATTTATTCATCTAATAATTTGATCAATATTATAATATCAAATTTTAAATAAATAAAATAAATTATATTTAGTCTATCCATCTATTATTTTATGAATATTTTTATAATCAGTTATTAATAGTAAAAAATAATTTTAATTTTAATTTATCCATTTAACTATTTGGTTAATATTTTATTGTATTTATATTTTAAAAATCATTTTTGAAAAGCATATAATATAAAAAATTAATGTAATAACATAAAAAAACTATTAAAAAATAATTAAATTGTGCGATTTATTAAATTTTTAACAAACTGCTTATTAAACATTAAATAACATATTCACAAACAAGAAGGAAGATAATATATAGTCTTAACCAAAATATTTAAAATGAATTAGTAAATTCATGTTCGATATAATCAAATTATTAAAAATTTAAAAAATCAATTAAGTATAAAATTTATTAATTGTGTAGTGGTTTTTAAATTTAGGATGGCATTATTGAATTTCGGAATTATTTCTATATATTTATAAGAATTGAATTTCTCCTACTCTATTGACCCTTTTTATTCTTTTTAAAATTGTAGGGATGCTTTTGAAATTTCGCTGAAAATATTCTAAATTAAGCTCTATTTTTACGGAAATTTTACCTTCTAAAATATTTTTCATATTTAATATTTCTATTATTTGCTCTTTTTTTTTTTTAAATGATAGGTGAAGTGGCAGACTTTGGAAAGGCAATTGAAAGCTTTGCCCTATTTTATATTACATTTCGTGAATTCCGCGCACCGTTTATGCGTTTACTGTCCTATTGATTATTCGTTTTAGTAAAGAAAAAAGTTTTTGGATTTAAAAAAATGAAATAAATAAAAAAAAAAGGTGAAAAAAAACCTTCTGAAAAACTACAAGGAAAAGGACACCAAATAATAACAACAAAATTTTCTTTAATTTTATTAGAATTCCAGTAGATTACAACGGGTTGACTCGTCCTTAAGGGCGATTTGATTATAAATGTCAACCATATGGTTGAAATCTAGTGACAAACGGGGATGAAAATCGGGCATCACTTTGGACAACATTAAGTGGTGGTCCGGCGGAACTCCGGGCGTCAAGTGGTTGTTTGGTGGAGCTCAGGGCGTCAGGTGGTGGTCCTGCGGAACTCCGGGTGTTAGGTGGTGGTCCAGGTGGAACTTCGGGCGGCAGGTGGTGGTGTTGCGAAACTCCGGGCATCAGATGGTGGTCCGGTGGAGCTCATGGCGTTAGGTGGTGATATAGTGAAACTCACAACATTAAGTGGTGGTCTGGCGGACTCTAGGTATCATGTGATGGTAGGGCAGAACTCTGACAGTGATCGAGGAGGCAAGAGCGATCTCCGATCTCTCTCACTTTTCTCCTTGAGCTTAGGGTTCCCTTTCAAGAGGAAGGAGGGGTGCAATAACCTGTATTTTGACTTTGCTAATTTTTTATGTAGTAATTATAACTCCAAATTTTAAACCATCTTCGTCATGATATTTTGATTGAAGTATTTTACTTACACGATTTTTTTTTTTTTTTGTAATTTTTTAACACTGGTGAAAATCCGTAAGAAATTTGTATATATCGGTACAAGTTAGGATTTTAGGACCGTCAGGTGTCCCTTTTGCAAACCAATTTCAACTATATATTTTAAAATATTATGCTTTATTTTATTGATATTTTTCAGAAATTTTTGGAGTCCTAAAATGATTTATTTGAATTTTATACTAAAAATTTGATTTAATTAATTATTAAATAAATATTATATTACTTTGTTATTATAAATATCCTAAATCACTAAGATATTTTATTAAAAATCTTTTTAGATTTCTTTCCCTCAAGAATTCGATAAACAGAGAAATGAAAAATAGGAAATGTGAGAGAAAGAGAAGAGAGATAGAAAGAAGTTAAGATTTGGATGCTGTGGTGTGATTTTTGTCTATCGGATTAGTTGGAAAATTTGCTCGTCTCGCCATAACCCTATTTCTAATTTCAAATATTTTATATTTTTAATATTTTTTCACTTAAATTTTTGTTTTCGTTACTGAAAAACGTGAAAAACTTCGTATTGACAAAATTATTTTATTAAAAAGCTTTTAGATTTCTTTCCCTCAAGAATTAGATAAACAGAGAAATGAAAAATAGGAAATGTGAGAGAAAGAGAAGAGAAATAGAAAGAAGTTAAGATTTGGATGCTGCGGTGTGATTTTTGTCTATCGGGTCAGTTGGAAAATTTGCTCGTCTCGTCATAACCCTATTTCTAATTTCAAATATTTTATATTTTTAAGATTTTTTCACTCAAATTTTTGTTTTCGTTACTGAAAAACATGAAAAACTTTGTATTGACAAAATTTTCATGCATAACTTTATTGATTTCTTAGAGTGGTATGGCCCGTAAATAGGAGGAGGATTAAGGGAAAATGTGGAGTGGTTTGGATGGACGGCCGATGTTGAATCCCTTGATTGTAGACCTTTCACTATACATCTGAAGGTTTTAATGATGTCGGAATTCTGTGATATTGGGCTCTTTGGATTCATCTCGTTGAGCCGCTCGATTCAACTAGAAGCATATCCAATTTGGAAACCGTTTGGTAATCCAAATTATGGTTTGAACCCTCTAACAGCGCTTCAAACCCTTGTTTTGGACCCATTTGGGCTCAGATTGAGTCGAATTGGGCTTATTATATTAGTTTTGTCGAGTAGCTCGATATGACTATAAACATGCATGATTTGAAATTTATTTGATCATCCAATTAATACTTTGAAGTTTTCAATTACACTTTAAGTTGAAGTTTTCGATATGACTTAAAGTTGAAAATTATGATCTAACATAAGAAAAAATAAATAATGCAAGAAGACATGACTTTTTTTTTATATCATTTAAGCTTCAAATTAGTTTATTCTTAAGTCTTAACACTATTTTGAATAATTAAGAAAATTATCGGCAATCCATATTTATCTCAACCAAATGGTCTAAGCTAGAAATATTTCGTAAAGAATTTTCCAAACAAAAAAAATCCGTAAAGACATTTGATGAGCTCAGCGTGGCAGCATATAAAAGACAATAAAGGTAGGTGGCAACGAGAGCGTGCTTGTCATCAAGACGCTGATAGCGATAGAGTAGAGATTGGATTTTTTTTATTTTTTGTTTTTAATTCGATTAAGAAGAGATCTGTGTGAAAGGAGTTGCATTACATGATTGACTGATTGTGGTTGTGGTGCTAAAAGTAATAAGAAAGTTGCTTCAAATATGTCCTAAGATAATGTAGAAATTAGCCATAAATTGCAATTCTCTTACCGACTACATAATTATAAAATCATAACAAAATGATACTTTGGGTGTATGTGAGGTGGGTGACTCCGTTCTTTTACAAAGTTGATTGTGAAATTATTGTAGGTAATGCAATTTACATTTTATTTAGGACGATTTTTTTATTGATTCTTAAAGCAGTTTTTTAGTAAAAAAATTAAAATATCTGTACAAAAAAACAGCTTTAAGAAGCAGTAAGAAAGCATCCTTAAACGAAACCTTAGCTACTCTAATAACAAAAAGTGTTTTTCACCACAAAAAACTTTTGAAAAATAACGAGAAATCAATAACTAAATTAAGGCTTCATTTGGGACAACTTTCGTACTGCTTTTTAAAATGACTTTTTAGCACAAAAATTTCGAATTCAAAAAATTTTGTACTAAAAAGCTGTTTTAGAAAATAAGAAAAAAGCCATCTCAAACAAAGCCTAAATTATAGTTACTACCTAAAAAGCCTAAATTATAGTTACTACCTGAAAAATCTTTCTTTGATAGAACTTCTACAAAGAAATTTGAAAATGTAATCAATATTTTAGCATTGAGTATTTTATATTTCATATAATTCATTGTAGAATGATAGTCTTATAGTTCCACATCAACTAAGGATCATCTAATAAAAATGCCCAAGAGCATGACTTCCTATGTTAGAGTATGATACCTTAAGTCATTTGTTCTTTGGTATTTTAATGGAAGCGTTAAAGAAGAAAAAGAAGGGATCAAATTTGAACTAATATGAAATATTATATTTTAATTATTTTAGCAACCAAGTTGATAAGTTATAGAATTTACGACAACATGGATTATTAAGTTTCTCCTAGGCTCTTCCAATTAATTAATGTTAACATAACCCATATATCAATCACTGCTAGCTTGATCACAACTTAATGAGCAAAGTAGCATTAAAACTATTATAAAAATAAAAAAAAAGCAATTATTGTAATATCATTGCAAGTGACTAGTTTTCATATTCCCTCTTCTAGTTCTCTAAAAATCATATTCAGCTCATCAGTCATTAAATATGGAAATACTCTTTATTTAGCTTAGTTGCTCGGTTCTTAAAAGGGTCAACAAACATATTTATTGTAGATTTGGAACCACTCCATCTAATAATACTTGTTGCGGGCTAGAATATACGCAGCGGTAGAGTTAGAAAATTTTCGTCTGAGCCTTGTACGAATATCTAGCACACACAAACATAAGATAAAAGAACACCATGATTTTTACGTGGAAAACCCTAAAAAGGGAAAAAATCACGAAGCCTCGCCCAGTTGAAAACAATTCCACTAATATTCGTTTGAAGTACAAAAAGGCTGACTCGTTCGCAAAAGTTAGGACAATCATATTACAATGAGTCTCTTCTGAATTGAGATTCAGTTACAAAGTTGAGCAGAGTTTTGGCGTCACCCGGACGTCCGGCAGGATTCTGACGTTACTTAGGCAGCAGGAAGAACATCGACGGTGGTCGAGGAGGAGCAGTTCTCTCCTCTCATTCTCTTCTCTTCTCTTCTTCTCTTCTTCTTCTCTTCTTCTCTTCTTCTTCTCTTCTTCTTGCTTGAGTCCCTCTTATAAGAAATGAGGGGTCTATTTATAGTTTTTCTGAAGTGGCATTGCTCGTAAATAGGTGTGAGATCAGAGTCAAATAGGGAGTGGTCGAATGGACGGCTGATATTGAATCCCTTGACCGTGCACCGTTCGTCAGACATTTGAAGACCTTAGTGATGTCGGAATTCAATGATATTAAGCTCGTTGGATTCGTCTCGTCGAGTCGTTCGATTCTACTATAAGTTCGTTAAAATCGGAGACCGCTTGGTAACTCAAATTGTGGTACGAGCTTTCCAACAGCGCTTCAGGTATTTGATTTTGGCTCATTTGGGCTTGGGTTGAGTTGCATTTGGTGTCGTTGGGTTCATATTTCCGAGACGCTCAGTTTGACTATAAAGCTCGCTGAAATTGGAGTTCAGATGCCCCCGAATTTAATTTTTGAATTTTTCGGTTCAATTTTGCCTCAAGATTCATGCTTGTTCAAAACAATTTTTGGAGAATATATCAATACTTAATTTCATTATGAAGGGATGGCTAACTAAATTTCTTTGTTGGAAGAGTGGAATTTGAAAGAAAGAACTTTTTGACCTCCAATCAAAGAGCCAATCAAAGTCTTTTAAGGTACATAGAAGATCTCCAAGATTCCCATATGTTGATCTGCAATAAAGGAAGATTACCCAAGTATGCTTGAAAAGACAACATAACCTTTGTGGATTATGTGGAGGCTTCTGAAGAGATATTATAGGTGAGATGGTTGGCTAAATATAAGGTTTTAAGGGTGGTCAAGGGAAAAAAGAAAAAAGAAAAAAGAGGAGATAAAATAAAGTAAACATAAAGATATCACAATTTCACAACAAATAATTTTACTTAGGAATAAAAAAATAATAAATTCATCTTATGATCAAATCAATAAACTTTATAATTAAATGAAATAAAATTATTTTTTTAATGAAAATGTGCTAAAATCATATTGAATAAGTTATGATAATCTTAAATAAGAATGACAACTAACTTATAAATATGCCTATTTTATCTTATGATTAGATTAATTAAATTTAAGCTCATCTTAAATTCACATTCAAGTTTTATTTGGGATGACTTTTTTATTACTATTTAAAAATTTAATATAAAAAATTATTTTAAAAAATAATAAAGAGCCGTCATAAATAAAATCTAAATTAATACAAATTAAATAATCTACAATATCACTCAAAATTTCTTCCATTATTAAAAAAAATTATAATAAAATTGTCCTGTTTTAAAAAAAGTTATTTAAAATAAATAATAAATAAATAAATAAATCATCCCTTAGTCCAAAGAGAAGCCGGTTCGGTTCTTTACTTTACTTCATCAACGGAGTATTTTCGGGAAATGGATCCGGTCATAATAGGAAAAAGCAGTGTGCTGCCCGCGCCCGCCCGACGCTGGCAATTTTCCCCATTTTCGCCCTGCGCCGATTCTCATCGTCTTCTCAAACTCCACAGTCCACATAGCCGATAGGACCCGGAGAAGCAAACCAAAACCTAATAGCCTGATCAGGCCCATATGGCCTCCTCACTCCCTCTAGTCGTTTCCCTCAACTGCATCGAGGACACTTCCTTCGAAGTGGAAGCTCTCGCTGGCGTCGCTTCCGTTGAGCACGTCGGCATATCTCACCTCGCTGACGGACGGATCGAAACTGCCGTTGCCGTTCTCCTCCATTCCCTCGCATTCCTTCCCCGCGCCGCTCAACGTCGACTCCAGCCCTGGCAACTTATTCTCTGCCTTGGCTCTTCCGATCGTGCAGTCGACTCTGCCCTTGCCGCCGATCTCGGCCTCCGCCTGGTTCACGTCGATGTCAATCGCGCTGAGGAGATTGCGGATACCATCATGGCGCTGTTCCTCGCGCTTCTTCGCCGTACTAACCTTCTTTCGCGGTACTCCTCATCATCCTCCGCAGCGTCGGGTTGGTTCGGATCAATCCAGCCGCTGTGCCGGGGTATGCGGCGTTGTCGTGGTCTTGTGCTTGGAATCATTGGGCGATCTGCCTCTGCACGGTGTCTAGCCACCAGAAGCCTTGCGTTCAGAATGAGTGTACTCTATTTTGATGTTAATGAGGTATCTTAATCTTTTGTCGAGTTCCATTTTGAACTTTTGCCCTTGTTTATACTATTATGCCATTATGCTGTTTTATTGAGCTTAAGTTCTTATCCAAACTCAATATATGCTTTTGCCCTTTTGTTTGTTAGTGACTTGTAAACGATATGATTTTGATTCTATTAACGTGCCAGAAGGTCTTAGCACTTGTCAGCTATTGAGTTCGTCCTCTGAGCATTCAAATTGGAGTTTTATTATAACGGATGACTTTGTAGGTCTTTCAGTCTTGGTGAACTAACTTGTGTACACTGTGCTTTATGAGCAATGCTTCCATTAAATCCACACATTATTTTATATGGCATCTATATATAAGAGAAACATGGTGCACAAGAAAATAGTTGGCCAACGTCACTTTTTTTTATGTTACATGATTTGGATATATAGTGTTGAAAACATATCGACTTATGTTGCTGCAAAGAGGTCGCCATTTAAAGTAATTGGTAAATAACAAAAATAGAGAATTCGAACTTATTTGTTCATGTTACTAGAGTTAATTGATGGCCAAGACTTGTGGGTGACTGGTTGTTGGATGTGAGGAACCAACACATGTAGAGATTGGAAACTATATGCCAACAACTTGCAAGTCTTCCCGGAACTAGCTATGAGTTTTGTGTATAGGCCAATAGCAAGCATCGTTGAAGATCAACAGTGAACTCTTGCAAGTTGGTAACAAAAATCCCTTCTTGGATAGTGACAGAATGTAGGAGATTGACAATTGTCCTATTTGAGGACGGTGACTTGAGGTTGAGGACAATGATTGATAGTGGATGATAGAGATAAGTGGATGGGAGTTTTCAAGGAAGTTATTCTGGCTATGGTTATCAAAACTTCGAGTTTTCTTAAACTTAGTATATGAATAGAGAGTAGAGAGAGAATATAGTGAGTTTGATGCACTCCTCACTAAATTAGTAGAAATATATCTCTATACCATTGAAGATATAGGTGGGATAATCATATTGAAAAACAAATTTTTTTATTATGTATTTGTTTTCTCTACTTTATTCTAACTTGTTATCGGGATTTTTTAATGATCAAATTTTCAAATAGCTTGTATGATGATGGAAAGGTAAATATCAATAAGTTCAATGGGAAATATTTTAGATAGTGAAAAATGTAGATTGATGATTTTTTTTTTTTTGTAGATTGATGAATATTTGTTTCAAGATGAAGTCAATAACCATAAGTCCATAACACAAGAAGATTGAGATCTTTTGGATAGATATGCATGTAGTTGGGCGCGAACACTTATTAGTAATTTGTTTTGAACATGCTGCACATGAAGACAATAATTGGTGTGGTGAAAGTTTGCCTCACGTTATGAAGCTTCCATGTAGTCCTATTTGTAATTTTGATTTGAACCTCATCAAGATATACTTTCAAATAACTTCCTTCAAAACAATTAGAGATAAGTGTGAAGTCAAGTGAAAAGACATACCTAAGTCTAATATCCAAATTTTCATAAGACTATGAAGTCTTAAGGATTAACAAAGCAATAATTCCTTTTTTGTCAAAAAAAAAGAAATTCACATTTCTTCCTGACTCGAATTTTGCCCGCATTGCTTCTATTGATAGCCTTATTTTATAAGCCACATTTTTACCGCATGACCGGCATGCACCATCATGAATTTTATAATAACTTCACTTTCAATTGCTTTGTTGACTTCTTCCTTAAGACTTGGACCTCTCTCAGTTGTACACCATTATTGCAGTTCTATTTCTTTTAAGATTCAAATCTTGAAAACAGCCTTTTATTGGATTTTCTTCTCTTAATATCCTAAAAAAAAGATTAAATATTATTGAATCTCTGTTTTGTAGACCCATAATTGTTGCTGAAAGCAATGACAATCACACCAACTCCCAATAAATGATGGTAGCAAGCTCAAGGCAAAGCTTCATTATCAAATTTGATATCAACTGAATTCAATGGACTTGTAATTAGAATGAATTCAATGATATTATTTACTGTAGAAGTAGCTTCCACCATCCTAAGATTAAAGAATTTCCAAACATTAGAAATGCCATGTTTAATACTAATTGCTAGGTTGGAAGTGGAATATGATCTCAATGTGATAATTTGATGAAGAAGAATTTAACGATCTTTATTACGAACACCTGGAAGGTAATAAGGGTGATATTCTGATGACATGTGGTAACATGAATGTCATATTATATATGATTTCAATCACTAGAACAATAAGAGTAACTATGGTCTCCAATATTGAGGCATGTGAATGAGAAATGTATTAGAATTTGATATTTTAAAAACAAAATTTTAAGTTCAAGTATTTGCATTTTGTTTGATTGTTGGATTGCATTTTTTTTTTGTAAAGCAGAAAATGTCTATTTCTTAGAAACTATAAGGGAGCCAAAACTCAATTTTAGAGCTTTTACACAATGATGTATATGAAGCATCCAGAATGACATCCTTTATTGGAAAGGCTCAATGTATCATATCTACTAGAAAGATATTTTATTCATGAAATAATAAATTAAACACATTTGTTTCTTTTAAAGATGAAAAAAAGTCTAGTAGAGAACATATTTGGTGTAAAAGTACTTGAAATTAGGTAATGGAGGATATTGTAATACCCAAAATTTTCAAGTAAAATCTTAAAATTTTTTAAACAAAAATTATACCCCGAAATTCCAACTTTCACAAAAATCACCAAAGATCATTCCATTGTATTTTACTCATAAATTGGAGCAAATTGGTATATGGAAGTATATACTAATTTGTAAAGGTGTGAAGTTATTGAATTAATGTTGATTTGCATTTTTCCTAAAGTTTTAAATTCAATTATTTGTCATATATTAAAAACACTGTAGTAGGGTTAGAAAATTTTCAGATTTTTTCACTAAACTGAGCATGCAGTTGATTAGGCTAAGGGCATTTAAGTAAAAGTGCATTTACTTGCCATTTAATTTTATTTCCCTGTTAACCCAAGGCCATTCCTCATTTCAGCTGTTAATTTTTTTTTTATATGTTCCTGGAATTGAGTCTGGGAGCGAGGCATGCAGGAGGAATTGGGTAGAGGAAGAAGATAGGGAAGAATTTTAATATTTGTAGATTTCTTTTTTTGTTTGTATTCAGGTGTAAATGAGTACATGTAGATTTTAACGATTCAAGCTCAAAATTAAGTATATTATAATTACATAAATGTTTCACTAATTGATAATATATTGGAAAGAAAAGCAATGAGTTATCTATTGCATTATTTTTTCTTCATATGCATGCATTGTTGTATTACTTATGCCTTTTATATTAATGCATGAACCATTTAATTACCAAATAAATAATTAATTAGAAATTGCTAAGCCTAAGGAGTGTCATGTTAGGTGATGGGTGACAATGTCGTGTTATAATACCTGCGCAGATGAAGCAAAAGGAACCCCAATAAAGACATTAGGACTTCAATGTAATTCAATGACGATAATGTTGGGTTTTATCAGGGCTCCATTGAACATTATTATGAATCTATAAAAGCTAACTCTATGTTATGATGCACCCTGCGTCAATTGGTAGGGAGTTGGTGTGGGATTGTCAACAATCCTTAGGACCAACCGACCAAATCGTAAGTTCCTTTAATCTTTTTGTTGGAGCCAAAACCAACAAATGACTTCAATCATTTTGTTAACTCAGTCAACCAAGCACACTTCACAATTTATTTGAAAACCTTTCTTTCCCTTGAACAAATGTTTGGATGATTTGAGATTTGTATGGATCAGACCCAGTTTGATCCTTCTCTTAATAGGTTTTCTTTGCTTCGTGTTTTCTCTAACTCTATATTAAAGCTTCGTAGACTTTTTAATGAGTCCAAAAACATTAGCACTACTTATGACCAAATCCTAAGCATGCAAAATCCTTTTGCTTTCCTAGAAAGCAAACAAGTGATCCTCTTCTCTTGATTAAATAAAATTCATTAGCTAAATTCCATCTTCCTGAATCTATTTGAAATCTTCTCTTGTATTTAAGTAAATTTTAAAGTAGACCAAGCTATGAAAGCTAAACCCAAATTTGACTTTCTCGAAGAGGATTTATCTTTCCAATCAACCCTAGACAAGCTTTAGGTTTGCCTTGGTTCAAAAAACCTCTCCTGGTTAGGTTCTTCATCTTAATTCTCTTTTTAAATCCCACATAGAGGCTCCCAAATGACTTTTAAGTAATTATAAATTAGTGCTAACCTATTTAGAGCCATAATCTTGAAATCTCCTCTATTTGTTTGATCTCAAAGTCAATAAATGATTCAAATTCTTTTGCATATGACTTCAAGTTTAACATGTGTCATTTGTCTTACCCAATAAATTGAAAGAGACTCATTCCTTAAACTCTTAAGTTTAGGATATTCTCTTTAACATCAATTTCCAAATTAGAAGCCAAAATGTTCAATTCTATTATAGCTATTTGAACCTTTTTTTTTAATTGCTATTTGAACCTAATTCAAACAAATATCTCAATTTTGTCATGGGAAATAAAAATCACATTACGTTATTGTGCCTTTGCCTCAAAGCTGTATGACCTTTTGTGTTTCATTGGACGTAAAGTTATTGAAACATGCTCCTCATTTGCTCAACTAATATCAAATGGTTATCTTTGACAATGACCCATAAGACTTATCATTTCCTATTTGATTCAAATCAATTGGAAGCTATCTTTTCCTTTGAGCCCAAAGCCTTTAGCTCACTTTTAGACCCAATCAACTAAGTAACTTTCTTCACCCTCAAATCCAAAGTCTACCTATCGAACCCTATCGAGCAAGTGGTTTATTTATATAGATCCAAACTCTATATTTTCATCACTTAACCACAATAGGTGATTGCATCCTTCATCTTTAAATTAACCAAAACCTTAGGTCTTTTTAGGAGTCTTTCTTTCTTGAAATTTGTCTAACCCATTTAGATGAATTTCATCCTGTTATAAATAAAATGCTAAGATATGCTTTCGTAACCCAGTTAAGCAACTCTTTCTTCCTCTTAGCCAAATATTAAGAGACCTATAAATTATATACACTGTTTAGAGGTTGTTTGTTTGGGTGAAAAGGAATATTTTTTTTAGTTTTTTTGATGAGTGTAAAAGTAATGCATGAGATTTTTTTTTTATTTAAAATAAAATAAATGCAATGTAAAGTGCAAAGAGGGTGGTGGTAAGTGACCAACATTGGCGGTGGTGGTGGGCCTGGTGGCCGACCGTAGTGGACGGTGGTGGCTGGCAGTGTGTGGTGACAGTGGTGGTGGCGGGTGGTGCTTGGTTGCAGTTGCCGATGGTGGTGGTCGGTAGTGGCAGCAGCGAGGGTGGTGGCGAGGGACGGTGCTTGGCGGTGGCGGACGGTGGTGTTCAATGACAATATCAACTAGTTTATGCACAATATCATATACAACTTGGGATCAACTAGTTTATGCACAATCCAAAGAAAATCCACAAGTTGTAAATCAAGTATTAGAGTGCTTGGAAGGAATTTAAGGGATGATAATTTTGCTAAAAGCGTAGTCAAGTATTTGAGAATTGAGACAAGAGTAGATGCTAATTATATTGGGTCTGTTGTGGATAAAAGATTAACCTTTGTATATTGCATTTATTGGTGGGAAACTTATAACATGAAGAAGTACAAAGCAAAATTTGGTGGCCACATCCATTGCTGAATTGGAATATCAAGCAATGAATAAGGAGTTTTGTTAACTATTATGGTTGAATACTAGGTTATTAAAATTGGATCAAACTAGCTAGTTCAACTGGTTGAACTGGGAACTGGCTAGCCGGCCGATTCGGTATGTGTAAAATTGGAATGGCATTGAGCCGCCCGAGAACTGCTTGAACTGGCAGTTGAACAGGCGACCCGGAGAATCGATAATGGTTTTGCAAAATCGGACAGTTTAAGCTTAACTGAATTTGAACCGATTCGGCTCGTATTTAATTAAATGAAATAATTTAATAAATTTATTATTAAATATTTTTCTTAATAAAGTAATTTAAATTTCATATATTTTAGTTAAACAAGCATCAACAATGCTTTATCACATGACCCAACTTACCATGACTTCTTTTCCCATGTGAATCAAAAAGCTTATATAGATAAAAATAATACTAACATATTGTATTTAGGTAACGTGAGACTAAAAAATCAAGGTGAAATTCTAAAATTAACTATATATACACTACATATTTCTACATATATATTTTTAATTAAAATTTAATAATGCAAATAATATTTAATTTTTATCTATTATTTTTCATTTTATTTAAGTAATTGATTTATTTTAATTTTTATCTATTTTTTAATAATAAATAATATAACATAAATTTATATATATGATTTTATAATGTAAAATTTGTATATTTTGCATAGGTATAAATTATATCTAAACATATAACATAAATTAGAAATTATTTATATTAAATTTTAAAATATATATGTAAACTAATTTTATATTAAATATAAATTATGTTGTTTGTAAAGTATGGTTTTAAACCTCTAACTCATTCTTAGTTTGAATATTTGATATGTATGATAATATGGGTTTATGTTTAAGCTTCATATTTGTCATATTATCATGTTAATTTTATTAATTTTAATAATACTATTATTTATTATGTTAACCGATTCGGCCGCAACCCCCAAATCGGTCGAACCGTGAACCTCTACTTCTTCCAGTTCGTTGTCCGGTTCGGTTTTGATGCATTTAGATTTTTGCATTATTTTTGTTTTGAACAATATTAGTTATATTTTATATTTTTTGTTTTATTTTTATGCTATCCAATGATGGTGGTAAATCCAATGATCATGGTAGGAAAAGGTTTGGGTTATGCTTACCTTGGGTTTGCTGGTTTTGGGGTCCACCTTGTCCTTTGGGCTGTTTTCTGGTTTCATGGGGGACCTTGGCTGTTTTCGGTTGGAGCTTTAGTTGTTGAATTTTTAGTTGGTGCAAGCTCATTAATATCTAGTAGAAGTGTAGCTCATTATGAGCTAATGTTTAGTTCTAAAATTGATTTTTGAGGTAAGATATTTGGTGGATGGAACTTGCCCCTTCCTCTTCCTTTTGTCTCTTGGGATGCTGCAACCTTCTTGATGGTTCTCTGTCTTTGGGCTGTCTTCACCCCCCTTTTTACCGAGAATTAAATGTGGCTGTTGGTTTCTTGTGCTTGGCTGTTGGAACCGAAGCCTCCTCCTTGGATTTGCTGTGCTGTTTGGGGTTTCTCTGTGCTGGAACCCGTGGCCTTTAATCCTCTTAATGCTGTTCGGTTTCCCTGAGCTGGAACCGTAACTTTTTATTAAAAAGATTGCTTTGCTGTTTGGAATTCCTGTGCAGGAGATTTAAGGCTTTTATCATTCCATTTATGGGGATTCTTGGGCTGTTTGGTTCCCCTCTCTTGCTTATATATATGAGATGTTTTGTGATGAATTGGTTGGTGAATATTTGAGAGCAAAGTGCTATAACCTGCGGGTTCTTCTTGGAAAAGCTTGAAAGCTTTGTCCACCTTCTTCCACCTCCTCTGGAAATCTTGCGAGCTCTTTCCAACCATTCGTCTCGGCTTCTAACCTCTTTCTTCTCTACCCAAGTTTCACTCCACCTGTATCTTTCTTCTGGTTCCGTTGGTAAGAATTGTTGGTTGTATTTTGGTGGCATTTGCTGGAGGAGTTTGGTAGGACATTAGACCCCTTTGCAGTGGTGGACCCTTGGTTTGCATATCTAAACCTTATTTTAAAATATATTCCTACAATCGGTGCATGTGAGGAGTCCTCTTGTAGGATGTTCTGAGGATAGTGTTTGTTTGTTTTATGATTGTTTCTTTTGCTAACTTTTCTTGTTGCTTTGGTTTTTGAATGATCCCTAATTTTCTATTATGAATTTTAGTGGTTCATTTAGTCTATTGTGTTCTCCAAAAGTTTCTCAAAGTTATATAAAAGTGAGTTTTGATTTACTTGGTTTTCTCTTTGAGTTTTGTTCTAAGTTGCTTACATCAGGTTTTCACAATCTTGGTTGAATATCAATTTAGAGGATTTGAAGATTTAGTTGGAAACTTGTTCATACCTTATTACGACAATAAGTTTGTAATATACATAACACATAATCTAGTGGAGCATGATTGAACAAAGCATATAAAGGTTGACTGACTCTTCATTTAAAAGTTGGATAGTGACTTCATTTGCATGCTCTCTATAATCATTGATCAACAACTTACTAAGAGGTTAAATAGTAGAGTGTCTCAATGTAAAACATCTATTCATTAATATTATGGGGAGTGTTAGAATCCACAATTTTTATATGAAAAAAAGATATTAGGATCCCACAAATTCTTGCCTAGAAATCAAGATTGATTGCTAACAATGTTATTGTTTATATATATATATATATATTTCTTTTTTGCAAAGTGTCAGTGTAGAATGTAAAGATGGAAAAAAGTGAATGTAAATGTAAATTATAGATTCTTTGTCTACTTAGATCGAGTTGTTAATGTAAGCAGAGCTGTAAGGATTTTAAATATGCTTGCTTACACATACTTGTAGTTTCAAAAAAGGAGATGATTCTTCTTCCTTTGAGGGACATTATATTTTTTGTAATTTTATAGAATATCAAGGAGCTAACATACTTGAAGACCAAAATAAACAATCATATTTAAATATACATTATTTCATAGTCCCTATGAGCTGCTGTAGAAGACACTTTATTTATACAACAGACCGCCTATGGATGATAGCTAGCAATGTGCAACCAACACAATAGAGTCCCCAGCAAATGAAAGAACTCGACATACAACAAATGTAACAATTCGCAATGCACGCGACACAGTATAAAGACAAAGATTTCTACATTTGCAATGCATACAACATCCCTATAAGCGATACATTATATGCACAAGACCTGATATAGCCCATGTAGTGGGAACTATCCTTAGATTCCAAGCAAGGCTCGTTTGGAACATGTGGAATGGATCCTATGCTACTTAAAAAGTCTTTATTGATATATAACAAGGTTGGCATAAAACTTAGGATTTTCTTGATGTTGATCTGAATCCTGAAGAATTACAATTGGATATGTCTCTAGTTTGAATGATATTGCTATTAGTTGGATGTCTTATAGAGGAATAATATGATATAGTTGCTGAGGCTGACTAAATGATGGCCTGACTAGAAAATTCTTGAAAGGGTTAAGAAATAAACATGATGACAACATGTTTTTTTTTGTAATATTCAAAATGTAATACATCTTGCTAAGAACGCAACTTGTTATTTTTGGACAACTTATTAGGCTAAAATATCATTTTACCTGAAGTTTATTGATAGATAATGCTTATTTTTAAAAAAATAAAAGGGATCTAAGAACTCAGCCCTACATACTAGCAAAGATAGGCACCACAAAATGTTGATGTTTTGAAATGTTGAGTTAACCTCTATGAATGATTGGACGGGGTTCTCAGAGAGTTAAGTTTCTGCCAGACAATAAATCAAATTTTATCTTAAAAGGTGAGATCAACTTATGAAAACCAAAATAAGATTAGGTCAAAACTCTTGATAAATATATGAATATCTTCATTAATTCTGGATAATTACATTATTGAAACCTTTTTTACAGGATTTGCTGCTACATTCGAGCAAATTTGTTATCCAAAGCTAAATTTTTTTAACAAAACCTGGATATTTTTCGTGTACATATACACACACATATAACTTTTGTAATGTGAATATTCTTGCACATGCAAAGAAGGCCTCTCTCTTATTCCCTGCTTTCATTCTCTGCCTTTTTTACTGTTTCATACTCTCATCTTGTGATGAGTGTAAGAAATGGAGACCATCTACGAACCAAATGATGCATCGCCTTGCAACTATCCCACACACCCCAGTTCTACCTTTTCTCTTTTTGCAACTACAGACACTGATAAACCCCAACATGCTTAAACAAAACAATGGATCATGAGTCGTGCTCAAGTAAGTTCCCTGAAGCCAGGATGGATATTTTCTTTTCATAAAAATATTCATGTATTGAACTTTTAGAAATTCACCAATTTTGTACTCGTTGCGTATTAACTTAGAAGTTTCTATTGCTGAAATAAATGCAGTGAGATCTAATTATTGTTAGTCCTTGTCTAGAACAATTATGCGAAGGGAAAAGGAAGATTTCAGCAGAGTTCTATAACATTTCCCCCTGCTGCTCGGAAAATGGATACTCTCAATGATTTATTGGCAGCAAGTGATCTCATTTCACTTCATTGTGCATTATCAGATGAGCCGATACAGATTCTAGATGCTGAATGCCTGCAGCATATAAAACATGGTAAAATCGTATGAGAATTTACATGTTATTCTTGCATTTTCTTTCAGTTATTTTTATCTATGAAAAGCTTTTACTAATGGTTTGATCACTAAGTACATCATAACCTTTTTTTGGTTCAAGAATAATGATCTTTTCTTGTAGGAGCTTTTATTGTCAATACAAGTAACAGTCAGCTAATTGATGATTATGCACTAAAGCAGCTCTTGATAGATGGCACTATAGCGGGCTGTGCATTGGATGGTGCTGAGGGACCACAATGGATGGAAGCATGGGTATGAGCTATAACTTTAGGGTATGAAACAGTAAATTGAGCACTTACCAAGGATTTTTACGATCTGATTTTGTAAGATAACATGGGCATTGGTGTTTTTGCTCAGAATATTATTTTTTTACTCTATTAAGTAAGTTTACTTGCCAGGCTTTTCATTTCACTTTTTGCCAAATAATTACCATGCCTGCTATTGTCAAACTTAACTATTGGTGTTTTTAATATCATCATTGCTTCTTTTTTTATTTCGACAGGTTTGGATGAAATTTAGAGTATTTTCGTTGTGCAAAGGATAGACTTATTTTCTTTTGAATTAACTAAAGTTGGCTGTACTTCGGTTTTGATCAGTTCTTTTATCCTTGAGAAGTTGGGTGGCCTTCCTTGGATGGAGACCCCATAGTCTTACACACTGTTATACTGGTCATTTGTTTGAATGTATTTCCTTATTTTCATTATGATTTCTTTTTTTCCGAGCATTTTAACCATGGAAACCTAACTTTATGGCATAAGTGCATCTTCTTTTCAAGAAAGAAAGATGAGAATATATTTTGGCATGAGATGCAGCATATTTATGATATGATTCCATTTAATGGTATAGATACGTAGATTTTTTCTAAGATCCAATTGTTGTCATTTTGTTGGACATTTTGCTATTATCATTCTTTTATAGATTTGAACATTACTGTAAGTTGAGTGATGGAGATGTGAGGATTTATACTCGTTGCAAGCACAAATCTAGTTGAAACTTGCATTTTGCATTCATTCAAAAATAGCAAACATACAACTTAAGCGTATGCAAAATTATAACCACCCTCCTTTAGCAAAACAAAAAATTCAGAAAGAAGATTGTTCCTATAATAATTTTTCCATACAAAATTATCATTTAATGCTAATTGAGCGCAAAAGTGGGCCACCTTGTTAGCGGATGTATGCACATGGTGGAAGATAACTTAGTTGAAGTTCTTGAGAAAGCCAGTGTCAATTGCCTCTCTTATTCGTTTCTTCCATGATTCAACAGCCATAGTGCATCTAAGATAGTTCACCTTTTTAATCTCCCTCTATAATAATGCCCTTAGCTTCATACATTCAATGCTGAATAATACTTTGCACAAAAAGAGAAGTTTGAAGCTCAACAAAACTACTATGCCAATGCTCTATATTTTGTTCATTCTTCGCTAAATTATTGAACATTTAAACAAATTGGAAGTTGGGGGGGGGGGGGGGGACACCAATTGGAAGTGGCTTACAGTTGATGAAGCTGTAGGTTGTTCCATTGCTCTTGTCATAGAAAAGACCATGGGTTGGTGGTAGCTTCAAGGATGGTGATTGATATAAAAGCTGGAGTTCCATGCATTTCTCCTTTTTTTTTTTGCATAAAGAGCCCTCCAATCTTGATATATTGCTTGGCAATAAATTCGTGCTGAAGCATTGTTTGAGTCAGTCAGGTTCGAGAAGGCTGAGCAAAGTCATCAAGATTTGAAAATTGTGGAATTGAGATGCTCCTGGTTCTGAATCAATGTTGGTCTGCAATCAGCCCTTTGTAATTGACTGCAGTGGGCATTGTCTTCCGGTTGTGAGCAGCCTGAGATACAAATTTTAATCTTGATATGATATTGATTTTTTGTGAGCTTTGATCAAACTTGGATTTGTCATGTTTGTCAAATTACTATTGCAAGCGGATGGATAATTGCTTTAAGCTTTAAGCTGTATGTTTCGCTTGGATTTTTTTTTGTAAGTACTTGAATTTTTACAATTTTTATGGGGATGTGAGTCTATGTAGTTTGCTTTGAGATTGGAAGGCAGTTCATATTAAAAGGATTTCCTGTGGTTGAGCGACTATCAACAGAGAAAGTTGCTTCCATCACTCACTCTCTCTCTCTCTCTCTCTCTCTCTCTCTCTCTCTCTCTTGCTCTGTTTTGGTTTTTATCCTGTTGCTGACCCGCAAGTTCTAATCAAGAGCCTTAGGTGTTTCGTCTCCTTTAGAAGAAGCCATAAAGGTGCTCCCTTAAGGAGTTCTCGTCTCAGAGGTAGGGTTGCCCGCTAGCTGTTGAGGGAAGTCATGAAGGAGCTGTGCCTTGGACGTAGACAGAAAAAGGGCTACTGTAGCATGGTTTCTACATCCCGTGAAGCAATCTTGATGTGAAACGTAAGCGGAGGCTTTGCTAGGGAGAGGATCTCCTCTCCAAAAAGCTGAAAAATTACTCTTCAGGAAATCTGAAATTTTCTTCAGGTTTCTTATTCAAAACCTGAGAGGAATGGCTTAGGAGCAAGGGAAATTTGAAGGAGCCTTCACGCCTTGATTCCAACAAGGTGTTGAGTGAGAGAGAGAGAGTTGAGGAGAGACAACCCAGGAAAAGAGCATGCGGAGTTCGGCCAACAGCAGAGAGATTTTGGAGAAATAATTCCAAGCAAAACAAAGAAGGAGGAGGCAGTTGATTGAGACCAGAATCTCCTAATGCCACTCTCAGCCTATGGAAGGAATTGATGGCTCAGTTTCACGTGGAGGGATAGGAATTAAATTATGCTTTAATTCCCTGAGATTTTGAGAATTCTCAGATTTGGGAATTCTTTCCCAAATCTGCTGGAGTTAATGAATGAGAGGGAATAATCATGATTTCTCATCTCAGATTTTGAAATCTGGAATGAAAGCTGCAGTTACGTTGAGAGGAAAGGTATTTAGGAGCATTTAAGAGGTGGTGATGTGGCAATTAAATAGAAAAACAATAAGGGGAAGGCCGGCCAAGCATAGAGAGGGAGAAAATGTTTAACTTAAGTAGGTGGGGACCACTTGGCTAACCAAGCTTTAAATAAAAATCTGAAATATATTTCAGATTTTTAAGCTAGGGAAGTTTCCTAATAAGAGGGTATTAATTAAGACCAATTTGAATTCAAATTCAAATTGAAATCTAATTAATTTGGATACCTCAAATTAAGGAGCTAAATTAGGAAAGTATCAAAGCTTCATGAGAGTTTTGAATTTCAAATTCAAAACTCCAAGAGGGGCCGACGGGTGGAGTGGTGGGGAAGGAAAATTGGGGAAGAGGGGGCGGCGGCTTGGACCAATTTTCAGGTGGTGGTGGCCGGTGGCCTGGGCGGCCCAAGGTGGCCGGCGGAAGTGCTGGGTGGAAATGGGTAAGGGGATGGAGTTCAATAAAGAATGCGATCCGGACGGATTCTCCTTGAATTCTCACACTATTTGATCACAAAGAAAAATTGAAGGAAGGTTTAGAACTCACAAAGAGATCTAGCTCTTCCCAAAACTCACTAAGAGATTTGGGAGAGGGATGCACTCACAAAGTGAACACAAAGTAGAGAACTCACTAAGAGATCTCAAAAGAAAAAAAACTCACTAAGAGATCTAAAAGATGGAACTCACAAAGAGAACGCAAAAAGCAAATTTTCATTCATCTCATCCTCTCATTACATAAGAAAGGGCCTCTATATATAGGCTTAAGAAACTAAAATAAGACACATATGCCCCTAAGGCTTACATAGGACGACCCTCTTAAGCGAGGGTAAAAACGGAAAATTCATAATAAAAATTTAAAAAAATTACAACTAAAATACAAGATAACGTAGGACGATGACAGCCGTTGATCTTCAGCTCCTCGGATAGCCATGGACGGTTGGATGTCCGCATCAAATCTACCTTGAGGACTGATGAAAGTTGAATTGCTAAGGCTGAAAACTGAAGGACTTAAGGAGTGCTTTAGAGGGATGCTCTTATAGAAAGAATGTGAAACCTATGTTCATTTTACAGAGCAATTTTCATTTGATAGAGAACAAGGGTGTGGATTATTGTTGTCTTTGTTTATTAAAATTTAGAAGCAATTTTTATCTATTAGTGGTATTGGAGCTAGATCAAGAAGAAACAAGGAGATTACCAGATTCAACAAAATGTTAATAGCCCAGGTTGAGATTGAAATGTTCTCCAATCTCAATGATTTCAGCCTTTGGAGGCTAAAAAATGAAGGCACTTGTGTACCAAGGCTTGGATGTGGCTCTATCGGAGGAGCCAATCATGAAAGTACAAGAAAGATTGCACGGAGAGGTGTTGAACAAAGCTCACAACTTAATTCTTTCAAATCTTGGAGATGAAGTTTTTCGAGAAATTGTTAATGAAAAAAATCCATCCTTATGTGAAGACAGTTAGAATCCTTATATCTCAAAAATCCTTGTAGCTATTAGTGCTTTTGGTGAATGCAACATCATTAAAATGAGCACATTTTTTTTATCTTTAGTATATTGTTCGTAACTGGATCCACAACACCCTGATGGTGGCCATGTTGACCGCATATTTTAATCGGAGAGGACATTAATATCAAAATGCTCTCAAATTTTAAAGCAAACTACTTAGGTTTCAAATCCCTATAAAACTGTAAAAAAGTCCAAATAATCACAAAATTTAAAAAAATGGTAAAGCAAAATCCATTATCCACATCAATTTGCTTGAGATGATAAATTTAAGATAGTCCATGCTCATAAAGAGCCAATGTTATATCAAGCATATCTCTATGATCACGCTCATAAATCTCACACTAGCTAACGTGTTCTCTTACTCAATGGTATGCCATAAAATGGAACACATCTATGACTAAGGCCATTTTATTGGGTGATTTATTGAAAAATAAAACCATTAAATTATAATTATGACTGAAGTCCGAAAGTTTTCCATGGATTAGCCCCCTAAGTTATAAATCATATTGTTCATTTGATGGGGGCACAACACTATTTATTACTTGGGATCAACTTTAAGTTAACCCCTTAGGCAAACATTCACCTCAGTGTTACAAGATCTTCTTGCGTGATGCAACCAATAATTATTGACAATAATCTTTTGGTCGGGTTGGGTCAACTATCTCTGTTGACTAAGCAGAGTAAGGGTTCATGAGAGCTCAGGATGAGACTGATGGGATCTGGATCAGATTCTTCATCATTGTCCCACCATATGTTTTAAATTAATGAAAATATATTTCTTATGTCCTAACCAAATCACAACAACTATAAACTAAATATTTAGAGCATGTGGACTAATTTTAATTAAAAGTTCTCTCTTATTACTCTGAGGGATAACTAATTATAGTGGTTTGCACTTATAAGAAATCTTTAATCAGATAATAAAGTCTTCATAAAATGAGTACAAAATTTTTAGGCAGCACAACCACACTTTTATAAAAGATTTGTTTGCAAATTTTCAGAGCCCGCAACTTTTTTACTAATTCCTTACTAAACTGAATTTTACTTACCGTTTGTCTTAATATGTACAAAGAAATTTGGTAGTATATAAGAAAAGTTGTAATAATTTTATGTTCATTTACGGAAACTTCTCAAGGCAGTTTAATTTAATGAGAGCCACTACAGAATAGCTTGATTTTAACCTGGGATTAGATTCATTAGGCATATTTTTTAATTTATTGATCCTTTTTTAGCCCGTTTCTTTTTTGGATGAACGATAGTCTTCTAAGTGGCATAGCTTCTTCAGTTTGCTTCTTTCATTTGATGCTTATGCGCCTCGGTATGATTGTGTAGGATTCAGTATGTAGGTGGATTTTGCATGTACTTTGAATCGGTGTATTTTATGCGGTAATAAACTTGTTAATAGCGTCTACCATACTTTATTTGGGCTCCTTGTGCTATCAACTATAGTTTCAGGGAGAAGACTTAGTTATTATGTTTTGCGACAGGTCAGAGAGATGCCAAATGTATTAATTCTTCCTAGGAGTGCTGATTATAGTGAAGAAGTTTGGATGGAAATCAGGGAGAAAGCTATCTCTATGTTGCAAGCTTTCTTTCTTGATAGCGTGATTCCAAATAATGATATATCTGATGAAGGTGAAGAAAATAGTGGGATAGCATATGAAGGTGACCAAGTGGAGAACCTGGTAAGAGATAATTCATCTCATCCTTTTGATTCAGAGCAGACGGCAGATGCAAGTAAATTCTGTGCTGGATCTGATCAGGAACTGAGGACCAGTCAGTCCAAAGAGTCTAAAGTTTCAGGCCTGCCTCAAAATACTGTTACAAGGTCAGATAGAAGACATAGTAGGTCCAGCAAGAAGGCCAAGAAGAGGCGTGCACGCCAGAGTTCCCAGCAGAAATCACATGATTTTTCAGGAGTAGAAGGTAGCTATAGCTCTCAACAAGAAGATGATACTGCTATCAGTGGTATGGAGCAAAGTTCTCGATTTGCTTCTCCGGATGATTCTAAAAGCAAGCAAATTTGCCTTCTTGAATCAAATATGGAATCATCTTCACGGAAACCAGAAACAATAAGTGAAGGACTTAATAGAAAATGTGTTGAACTTTTGAAAAATGGTTTTGTTATTGCTTTACATACTAGAGAGCGTACTGGGTTTTACGTGTCTAGACAAAGAGTACCTGGTGGTGGATGGTTCTTGGATACATTTTCCAACGTAACCAAAAGGGATCCTGCTGTTCAATTCCTGGTTTCTTTTAAAAGCAAGGTATGCTATTGAATTTTCCTTTGTGCCATGTTTTGAATTCCTCAGTAAAACATCAATTCTTTAGATGATCTATTAAGCCTTCTTTTTTATCCTTTTTTTTTTTTAACTTAGGACGTGCTAGGGTTGCGTTCTTTTGCAGCTGGTGGAAAACTGCTACAGGTCAGATAATTTTTTTAAAGAAATTCTACTCATCCGTTTTTTTTAAAGTATAGCATCAGAAGATGTGACAAATTTGGAGATGTTGGCAATAACTGCAAAAGGCCGATTCATAATTCTGGCATCTCAAAGTTTAATGTCTCTATTGTTTCATTAGTTTGAATGTTTGTTATTAAAATTGGGTTCAAAGATTAGATGAATTGCATTTGCTATATTTTATTGTGCATCTTATACGCGTCGTTGGAGTGCTTAGTGGTCTTGGTTCTTATTCATGAACCAGTCCTATTAATTTCATCTTTAAGATTTAAAAAAAGATATGACAGTCGAACTGCTCCCTTTTGGACAATATTTTTGCATTTGTTAGCTTTTTCTGCTGTTCTTGGACCATTTAGTTTATAGCTTATTGTAGAAAATTCCCTTGAAATTATTCCTAAAATCTGTCCTTGAAAGCAGCCCCATTCATCACACCTCCAAACCAACCCCTCCGCTGGCTATCCACCCAGCTGGACAAGCCTCACATTGTGACTTCGTCCTCTGTTCGCTGTTCCTCCCCAGCTGGCCAAGCCTCAATGATCGTGGATGTCACTTCATTAATCCATATATTCTATCCTATTATATTTAATTGTATCATTACTTTAAATCTCTGATTTATTTTCTATTTGAAGTTGTCATAGGATTGTGTAAATACTGGACAAATGTTAAACTGAAACTCAACCAATTCTTGTCATGGTATCAAAGATTTGGGATTTTCTCTTCATTGCATATTGTTGACCTCCACAGATTACCCAAAGAAAAAAAATCAAAAATGAAAATCAAAATCAAAATACCTGTAAATCGTTGGTTCCAGGAAATCCTCCGCAAATCCTGCCCGAAATCCCGCCGAATCGCTGTGCAGTCGGCGCCGTCCCGGGAATCCTGCGCGAATTCTGCGATCCTCTCCTCGATCGAGCCCCGTTCGCCTCTATAAAATGAAGCCGAACCCTCTGCTCTTCACGTCCGACCTCTCTCGCACGACTCCTCTCTCGATCTCTCCCACTTCTTTCAACAGACCTCTCCAAGCTTCCGATCCCACACGACACTCCCTTCCTCCCCCGACTCCACAGACGATCGCCTCCTCTCTGTCGAAGTCACCTAAATCCCCTACCCAACCTTCCGCTTCTCTCAACTCCACTGTCGAGCCCTCCACCTCAAGCTCCCGTCATCCCTTTCGATCCATAGAGAGAGAGAGAGAGAGAGAGAGAGAGAGAGAGAGGGAAATCCATACCTAACCGGCCGAACCCTTCTCCGCCTCCTCCGACGATTCTCTTCCTGTCGGATTTGAAGTCACGACATTTTGATCAAAGCAACAACGAGAGCTCACTTACCGTGAAGGTAACTTGCTTCCTTTCGCGTGCTACACCGGCCAAATCCCGTAAATCCCCCAAAGCAGAGAAAGGGGGAGGGGTTAAATAATTTTAATTAAAATTAATTAACATTAATTTTAATTAAAATTAATGTTAATTAATTTTTTAATTATTATTATTAATTACGGATTAATATTAAGTAATTAAATTTAATTGGTTTTAACTAAAACTTATTTCGATTAATTATAATTAATTATTTTTATTAACTGTAATTGTTAGATTAATTATAATTATTATAATTAATTATGATTAATTTTAGGTAATTAATCATAATTAATCTTAATTAATTATGATTAATCTTAATTGAGGTTGATATTAATTAATTATGATTAATTATTATATTTTTAAATTAAAACTAATTAATATTAATTATTTATAATTAATCAAGGTTATTTATAATTAATTATAATAACTTATAATTAATTAGAACCATTTTAATTTTATATTATAATTAATTGTGATTAGTCATAATTAATTATGGTTGATCATGATTAAATATAAAATAAAATGCAAATGCTTCCTTCTCTCATCGAGCCCACACCGCCGTCGACCCGCGCAGGTATAACTCCTAAACCCTAAAACTCCGAGAGCTCGTTTCAACGCATTCGTCGAGACAAAACGACCACCTATACACGCTTTTCTTAGCGTGGTGGGAGGGAGTGCGTCACGACGCTTGTGAGGAAGCGGGTGATCACTTGAAATTCCTTCTTCGAAGTTCGTATCGCCTTGGAAACCCCGCCTATACACGCTTTTCTTAGCGTGGTGGGAAGGGATCCCGGTGCGATGCGCGCGACGAAGCGGGGATACCCATAAGTACCCGCTTGCGGGGAAATAACTGTTCTTTTATTGCAAAATATTTTCAAAATATAAAAATACTTTTTTTTACAAACAAAAAAATACCCATACACGCTTTTCTTAGCGTGGTGGGGGATAAAAAATACACGGCCGCGGTGTCCTCGAAAGAGGGCACCTACCATACACGCTTTTCTTAGCGTGGTGGGAAAGGCCCAGTTTTTCCGTAGTTTTCCCCTAAACGGGGGAGACGCCGGGAGGCTGCCGAAATTTCGGGTGAACGCAATGTTATACTTGGACTTGATTACACTCAAATGACATGCAAGAACAAAGAGCTAGAACTTGGTTGAACTCAAAGGACGATCGAACTTGGACTCAGCTTGTGAACATTTGGACTTGATTGAACGGTGGACTCGGACTTATAAATTTGATTCAATCGACCTAAGTGAACTCAAACCCAAACAAATTTGAAAATATAATATTTGAGCCTACATTTGATTTAAAAATCAAATGAGAAGAACAAAGAACTAGAACTTGATTTGAACATGAAGTCGATAAGGCTTGGACTTGAGAATGATACAAGGGACTTAAATGAATATAAAGGACTTATTGAAGACTTGAGTTGGGCTCGAGCCGAGCTGCACTTGAACAATAGAACTTTGATTTGAACTCAAAAGACCTCATTCAAAGCTTAATTCAAACTCAAGCAGTTATAATTCAAACAACTTGGACTCTCATTTGAACTCAAGCAAAGACTTGAGTTGGACCGCAGGGGACTATGGTTGAACTTGGACTCAAGCTGAATTTAACTCAAATTGAACAATAATAAGCTTGGACTCGAATGTGATATGAACTATAATGACTTTGAATACCAATTTAGATTGAAGTTTGAACTTGACAAAGAATTCAAACTTGAATTATATGCATAGTGCTTTTCATTGAACATTCAAAGTCAAATGACTTAAGCAATTGATAAAGGACTTGGTTTGAATAATGATATCAAACCCACCATATACATTGAATGATCCTTGAAGACAATGGGGCTTGTAATCATAACTCATTTGCAAGAAAAAAGCAAAAGTAAAATGTGTTGATACATTTGCAAGCAATGATACAAAGTCATTTTGGGCATTAAAAGAAAGATTTTAATGAGTGGTTAAAGTACAAGCAATCATGAACAAAATCATCATGCAAAGTATAAACTATTTTCAAAGATAGTGAAGGGCTCGTGCTTACCATCCCATAAGCAATGAAGTTGAAGAGAATATGTAATTTGATTGCAAGCAGAGCATTCCAAAACTCATCATACAAGATTTAAGTTATCTTCATATGATAGTAGAAGACTTATAATGTTCAATATGACTTGTCTATATGCAAATAACTATGCTCATCTATTATGAACATAAGAGCAAAATGAAGTCAAATATATTGAGTCCTACAAACAGAGGGGATTCAATATGTAACAAGTGCAAAGGGATACGAGCATACAAAGTCCTATGAGTTATTGTAAAGGATCTGTTGCACAACCAATGTGTTTTTTTTTTCACAAGCAAACCTGAAGGAGTTCTAAATATGTTTTACAATCAGTAACATGGAGTTTCCTATAAATGAACATAGTGATGTGCATGATGAATGTGAACATTCACAAATGAACGAAAAGGAGTCCTCATTCATATAGAAGTCCACTAATGGGTGATGACGATTAATGTGTAGTGGTGCTAAATCGTTAATACAATCAATAACCACTCAGCATCAGTCAAACATATCAGTCTTCTACAAGAAGAAGAAAGATCTGCAATACATACATTCTCTTTATAAATATGGATGTATGTATAATATGCTACTTATGGGTAGATGTAGAAGGACTTCAGTAAATGCAGTATCCTGAAGTCAATTTCAGTCTGAGAAGGAAGACATCTACCTACCTACATGCAGCAGTGACGGATATACTACAAGAGATCAAATACCATAATAAAATACGTGAAGAATACGAAAAGTGCAATCTCCTACGACCTAAGGCAGGAGATTAGTTAGTGCACTATGATCCACCTACTGAAAGTAAATCGTGCACGACAGTCTACCTGTACGAAGCAGCAAACCACTTATCCAGAAGCTGCTACAATACGCCACCAGATCTGCAACATTCGTACAAGCAGACAGAAGGCATCTATTCCAAGAATACCCCCGCGCGTGCACAATAGTTTGTATACACATAGGTACACTAATGAGGTATATAATCTTAACCCGCATGGGCCCCGGCGAGCGTGTTATTGGTACATACGTGACGTCTAGGGATGCTGCGCGGGTTGACAAGTGAATTCAGGCTCGAACCCGATCCTCCTATACGGATTAATAGGAGTCGACAAGGTTCGAACCAACAAATAAATATGTGGCCGTGGCGACCAGAATATTTATCTTAATACATTTATATTAGGCCTTCAATGCCTAAAATCAAAAGAATTCACTTTCAAGGGTACAAAGCCTACGAAACCCGATCCTCTGTCGACAGCCCGACAGAGTTGACAAGGTTCAATCCATAAAAAGAAATGATCCCAAACACCCCGATGATGGCCGTGTTGAATGCTGATCTCAACCGGAGGGGTTCTCAAATAATTTCCAATGCCATTCCAAATATCCAAATGTCTTTCAAGCTCCATCCAAAAACTCCACAAAAATCTCAAAATCCCAAAAGTCCAAAAATATTTAAAATTGAAATAAATCCATCAAAAAACTTAAAGGAAAAATCCATCCGCCATCCGCAACAGTTTGCCGGGGTGGACAAATTCAAAGAAACTCTAGCTCACAAAGAGCGAAATGCCTAGTCGAAAATATCACTAGGATCCATTCTCAAACAATCTTTTGCCAGTAAGGACGTGGTACGTGTCCTCTAACCGGCAGTTTCGCCGCCAAATGGCACTGCAGGTAAACGGTTATGACCCGGGGCCCTCTGAACCGAGTGGTTTTGCCGCCAAATGGCACCACAGATAGCGGTTATGGCCAGAGCCAATACGCTCCTTAATGGCGTTAAATTCTTGAGATATGAATCAATAGGATATGATCGATAGGGCATAAAGCCCTCTGTAAGCTAAGGTGGATTCAAATTTGTCCCCTTAGACAAATATTCAACCCCGGTCTACAAGGTCCCCTTGGACGAAGCAACCCATGGCTGCCGACAAGGATCCTTCTGTCAGGTTGGGTCGACTACCTCCTCTGACTAAGTAGACCAGGGACCACGATGGCCCGGGACGACGGAACCATGGGATCTTGATCGGGTCCATCATCCATTCCCCCACCATCCGCTTTAAGTGCTAGATGGTGCAATTTCTATTTTAAACATCAAACATTTCAAATTTTCAAACTTTCAACTCAATTCTCAAATCTAAATCCAGTTCTCCAAATTCCAAACCTATTGCTGCTACTATATGCCAGATAACACGTATTCTATACGTATCTGATTGACGACTAGCCTTAATCGAAAGTTCTCTCTCGTGATCGGGAGGGGTAATTAACTATAGGGGCTTGCGCCTATAGGAAACCAGAACTCAGATCATAAAGTCCTCACAAAATGAGGGCGAAATCTCTGGGTAGTGTCTTATCTACAAACCCATCTGCCTTCCAAAATTTACCCCGGAACTTAGTTCGTTAAAACTCCCTCGCTGAATAAAGAAAAGCGAGCGGAGGCCGGGGCCGAATTTTCGGAGCCCACAGATTTCTGGCGACTCCGCTGGGGTTTGGTTTCTCTTTCCATCTTTGGCTAGTCGTCTCAGTGCTATAGTAGCAGCTATATCAAATCGTACTCAAGATTTTGAGTCTTTCAAAATGATCGTTTAATGATTCAAAACTCTGAATTTTCTAAAAAATGATCATTTGACAAATTAATTTGACATTCAGCAGTGTTTTAAATTTATTTTTATTGCTTGCTTATGCTAATCATTATTGGTCTATTTTTATTTTAGTGTTCTGTGCAAGTCTCTGCATTTTGAAAGTGCGGGGTGATGTATCAGATTCTGATTACTAACCCTTGCCTTTCATTTATGCAGATGGATCTACAGAACACGCCGATGACTGTCCAACTGGGACAAGGAGCCAGGATTCAACTGACTAATGCTATTATTGAGACTGGAAACACTGGAGCTACCATCCAATTTGGTAGTGTTGATTTTCCTGCAGTCGTTGCAAGGACTGCCGCCATTCCTGTGAATGGAAGGAATGCTGAAAGGCCTGTCAGGAGGCCCCATTCTACCGAAGCTCCTTTCCGTCGTGTGCATCTGCCAGCACAACGACCTGTTGCTGAAAATCCTCGTAGGAGGGTTTCTGTGTTTGAACGACTGTCACAATCAGAAGTCCCATCCACCAAGAGAATTGTGAATGGTGGGAGAGTTTCCGTGGTGACTGCAAACACCACCACTCTGTCAACCAGGTTATCTGCGCCTGGAGAGTATAATGCTGAAGCCTCCCCATCCGGAGGTAGGCCTACAAGAAGACAAAGGAGAAAGATGAATGCTGAACTCCGAGCTCAGCAACAACAACTCCCTGTTCACCCTTCAAATCTGTCGGCCCAAGTGCTGAAGCCAATGTTCCTACCCGGAACAAGTTTTCTGATTTAAAATGGGTGAAAAGGAATTAGCTCCACTGGTGAGCTGAAGAAGTCTTTCTAGGAGCAACGACAGGAGGTCCCAGCTCCTCCAAAGAGAAAGGAACCTGAAACTCTGTCAGCCCGGGTCTATCGGGTCCTGAAGACTGTAAAGGAGAAAGGTCTGAAAAAGAAAAAGTTCCAACGACCCTTAGTGATAGAGGCCAGAAGAACTCCGCCAAGAGAACGTCTATCTGCTGTGGCGGAAAGAAGAGAAAGAAGATATGTCCCACGCGGTGAACATCGGGGTGTGACACCTGAACCATATGTTCAGGGATCCACTGCTGAAAGGTCCCGGTGGAAAGGAAAACAAGTATGGAGGCCAAAGCCTCGAAGAAATGAGAAAGAAAGAAAAGAAAGAGGAATTGATCTGGGCGTGACATCCGGTGAGGCTTCCCGGAGATCCGCCCCCATCTACAAACAACATCAGAAGTGGGCCCCAAAAAGGACCCATAATGACACTGTTCCAGACGGTAGACACCTTGGAGAATCCTCCAGGAGATCCCGTCGCCCTCCATCCCCTCCAAAGGAAGAGACTAATTTTGATCGCAGCCCACTGATCGAAGAAGTCCCTGTGCCTAATCAGGAGCCGGAAATCCAATGGCGTCGTCGCTCGGAGATCCGAGTACTGGAGGAAAATATAGATGATCAAAATTTAGAGGAAGAAGAACTCCTTGAAGGGGAAGAAAATATTGAAGAAAATATTGATGAATTTCTGGAAGAAAATTTGGAAGAAGGATTGGAAGAAATAAACAACGCCCTAGACATGGAAGTTGTCTATATGGTGACACATATAGACCTTGATGATGGCGCCAATTATGATGATGATGAAGATGAAGAGCGTTGGCAATCGCCACCCAGGCAAGTATATCGTCGTCGTCGTCGAGAAGGGTCCACCACTGGCAGAAGTCGTAATTCTCAAGAAGAAGAAGAAGTGGAGGAAGTAGATGAAAATCCTTCTGAAGCCGAGAACGTCACACTCGCTGAAATGCGACGACAAATGAGGCGACAAATGAGGGCCAAAGACAGGGAAATATCTCAGTTAAATGAGAAGATGACTGAGATGATGACTCAAATGGGGGCGATGATGCAGATGATGCAGAGAAATGCTACTATTGGCGCCATGCCTAATCCTCCTGCTGACCCTCCGAACTTCCAAGTGCCACAAGGTTCAGGAGTACAGGGAGCTCCTGAAGGTGGTCGCGAAGCCCATAATATCGTTCGCCAGCCCACTCCGCAGAATATTGCAAGTACTTCCGAGCCTGTGACTGCTGCACAGTTGGAAGGAATGATCACAGAAAGAATCAGGGCTATTATAGCCGTGGATCAAGCAGAGAAGTTGGTGGGCAAAGGTCGTCCGTATCCTGCGGAATACGACCAAGTACCATACCCGAAAGGGTATTCGGTCCCAAAGTTCAATACTTTCAATGGTAATAACAATCCCAGGCAGCATCTGGCACAGTTTAAAGCCACCTGTGGGAACACAGGAGGAAATGACGCCCTACTCTTCCGACAATTCGTCAGCAGTTTGACAGCAACTGCTTTCGAATGGTATGTTGAACTACCGAATGATTCTGTGAAGACTTTCGCAGAATTGGAAAATATGTTTGTAAAAAGATTCGCTAGTGCAACTGAGAAGATCACGATCGCTGACCTCGCTCTGGATAAGAGAAAAAGAGAAGAATCAGTGACTAAATACATCACTCGCTGGCGAAATTTGAGCATGAAATGTGAGCAGCAGTTGGAAGAAGAGCATGCCGTACAGTTGTTAATGGGCAACATTGATGACAAGATGCAACCCTTCCTGTGCATGGCTACAATCAACACATTTCAAGACTTGCTCGATAGAGTGGCTAAGTTTGAAAAGCTGAATTTGTCCAGGTCAGAAAATCATTCTGATAAGCCCAAGAAGGCTAAGGCCCCAGGTGCTAGAAGGGGTGATGCCGACTCTACATTCTTCTTTAGAGCTGATAGAGAAAAGCAGGTAATTTATAATGTAGACAAGGGCAAGCAGCCGATGCAATATCAAGAAAAGCCCAAACAGGCCTACAACCCCAACCCCCAGCCAAAGTTGATACTAGGGGGAAATGATAAGCCACGGACTTATCAAGCTGGAGGCCAGAGACAGGCTATAGGAACTGGTGATAGAACATTCCAATCCCTCAAAGATAAAATGAATAAAGAATATTCATTCAAAAGGGAAAGTGTCGCCAAATTATTTCGACAAGTGTTGAAATCGGGTCTAGAATTGCCTGAATGCAAGAGACCCGAAGAGTCGAAGCATACTGGTGACCCAAATTATTGCCCATATCATCGGGTGCTCAGCCATCCTATTGAAGATTGATACATCTTCAAGGATTGGCTTGAAAGAAAATATCAGAAGGGAGAGATCACATTGTCCGATAATGTATTGTCTCACCCTAAAAAGGAATCAAGTCGGGTGGTCACGTCCTCTTCCGTACCCCTGGTTGAAGAAAGAAGAAATGAAAAGAAGCCAAGTCAAGAAGAACAGTGGGAGACTGCGGTCTCTAAGAAGACTGTGAAAATGTTGAAGCAGCTTGAAGGATTTTCAGGTGTAAAGTGGAAGTCTCCTATCGAGCCAATAATAGATTTGAAGGCACTGCCGGTGGTACAACCTTCTACTTCAAAACAGTTTTCCAACCAAGTTGGTTCTTCAAAGACTGAAAAGAAGAAATCATCAAAGAAGAAAACCAAGTTGAAGAAGCCCAAGGAGAAGATGACTGCAACTCAGAGGGTTATCGATAGTTTGGATGAATACTATCAGACTGTAAGGCGACCTATCAAGCTCGCTGACTTCATGTCGGAGCTTAAGATAGACGAAGCCGGAGAAGATGATGAGAATTCTCTTCCAACAGAAATATGTCGGGTCATCTCGGTGACATCGAGTACTTTGACAGAAGAAGAATATGCTGAAGAAGTACCCTCTGAATCCTGTATGATGGTTTTGCCAATGGATTACAGTTCAGAGGAGGATTTGTATTTTCCAGAGGAAAACGAATCAGACCCTAGCATAGCATCTCGGATGAGACATGTAAACCTGGGTGGTGATTCTGAATCAACAGATGAGTTCCTAGATGCAACAATGACTGATTCTGAAGAAAATGCTCAGTTAAATGACTCTGAACCGGAGGAGATTGCTCAAGTGCAGTTAAGAAGCGGCAAGGTACTACCGCCTCCACCGAAGAAAGGGGTCTCCAATAAAGATAAAGAGAAAGAAATAGTCATCAATGACGATATAATCCCTGAAGATTACAAGAAAAAGAACACCTCAGCCAATGGGATAGACTATAATATTTTATCCCATTTGAGAAAAATTCCAGCACAACTCAGCATATACGATGCTTTGGTGATGTCTAAAGACCTTCGGGAGACTCTGATTCAGGCTCTCAAAGATCCCGAAAGATACGAGATGTATTTTGCTGAATGTAATTTGACTGAGGTTCTACAAGCTCGTAATGAGCCATTTATGACTTTCTCCGAAGAGGATATGATGCTCGGAACTGCAGACCATAATCGTCCTCTGTATGTTACTGCAGAGAGCGATAAGCTAATTATCAGTCGAATCTTAATCGATCCTGGATCCTCCGTGAATCTGATAAGCTTGAAAGCACTGAGATCCCTCTGCCTTGATGTAGAACACCTCGGGCCAGATAAGCTGATGGTGCATGGTTTCAATGAGAAAGGGCAGAAGACCCTTGGATCATTCATGCTCCCTCTTGTATTTGGAGAGCTCCACACAGAAGCTAAGTTCCATGTGATTGATGCGGATACTTCATTCAAGGCACTACTAGGTCGTCCCTGGTTGCATGAATATGGCATTGTCCCGTCAACACTACACCAGTGTATGAAGTATCTCAAAGATGGAGAAGAGTTCAGGATCTCTGGTGACATTCAACCCTTCACAGTTCATGAAACAACAGTTTATGAAGATGCACGGTACTTCATGCCAAAGAAGCAAAAGTCTTCGAGCTCTCTCGAAGCTAGAGCATCAAATTCAAAGGCTGCAAAGCGATCTGAACGAGAAGGTGAGAAAAAGCATGTGGGGAGAAAGAAGGCAGTGCCGACTCTTCCCAAAGCGCCGACCATTCCAAAGGAAAAGAAGCATGTACCTCATCTGGGAAGTGACACAGATGAAGATGATGTTACTCCCGCTAAATCTCGGAAAGTGTGCCACTCAACGGATGAATGAAGCAGGCAGGTCGAATTTTCAAATGATGATTATGACTACGACTCCATTTATATGAACACGGTGCAGAATGTGTTCTCTAGAAGAATTGACAGCCTATCAATTTCAGATAGTGTACTTGTAGTCACGCGTGTTCCTTTACAACATTTTAAAGAAATTATTCCGCGCGAGGTGCATAAAGTTGAAGAACTCGCCACTCTCTATCTGCCTCCCCGTAAAAATGGGACTATTCCAAAGAATGTGTTATATTCCACGGGAGTTCGCGAAGAGGAGAATCATGATTGGGATTGCATGATCCTCGATTTTGAAGAGGTATTTCCTACGAGGCTACCTAGGTTCAATACCAAAAATATTCAGAGAATGCTACGAAAGCAAGTCAATATTCCTACTACCAAGAGACAGCTTCGTACAAGTTTGGGCCTCTGGTATGGGAGGAGTCCGCGTCCGTTACGGCAGAAGGATACAGACGCATATAAAGGTATTGGATTCATCAAAAGAAAATTCCTCCGGAAAGAGACTTGTCAGGCAATCACATGCATGGAGATTGAATCCGATGATGGTGATGCTGAAGAGACATACGAGGCTGAAGATTATGATGAACAGCCCGTAGAAGCCGAGCCTGCACCAGAAGAGCTTGAAGATGGTGGACAGGCAGCCACTATGGATGAACTAAGAGAAGTCAACTTGGGAATTGAGGAGGATCCTCGCCCAACCTTCATTAGTTCTCTCCTACCCGAAGAACAAATAGAAGAAATAAAAGAACTCCTATGTGAATTCAGGGACTGCTTTGCCTGGACATATGCTGAGATGCCTGGCTTATCCCCTGATGTAGCAGTTCACAGATTAGCAATCAAACCGGATGTAGCACCCGTCAAGCAAGCTCCAAGGAGAATGAGATTGGAGATTGAAGAACAAGTGATTGCTGAAACAAAGAAATTAATAGAGGCAGGCTTCATCCGAGAAGAAAAGTATGCTGATTGGATTGCCAATATCGTCCCAGTGAAGAAGAAGAACGGGCAAATTCGTGTCTGTATTGACTTTCGGGACCTTAACAAAGCATGCCCAAAAGATGATTTTCCACTTCCTGTATCCGAACTCCTGGTGGACAATACGTCCAACTACGACATGTTCTCCTTCATGGATGGATCGTCAGAATACAATCAAATCAAAATGGCGCCCGAAGATGAAAAGCATACATCGTTCAGGACGCCCATCGGGATTTTCTGCTACACAGTCATGCCATTCGGCCTGAAGAACGCTGGTGCCACCTACCAGCGGGCGATGACTCACATATTTGATGATTTGATACATCAGAAGGTCGAGTGCTATGTAGATGACCTTGTTGTCAAAAGTCTTGGCCGAAATGATCATTTAAAAGATCTCAGAATTGTATTTGAGAGAATCCGAAAGTTTGATCTGAAGATGAATCCTCTCAAATGTGCTTTTGGAGTCTCCTCCGGCAAATTCTTGGGGTATGTTGTTCGTCATCGAGGCATAGAGATCGACCCCAACAAAATTAAGGCAATCACGGAGATGCCACCACCAAGGAACCTTCGACAGCTTCGCTCGCTGCAAGGACAACTGGCTTTCATTCGAAGATTCATATCAAATCTATCGGGTAGGTGCCAGCCATTCTCTAAGCTAATGAAGAAAGATGTCCGTTTCAAATGGGACGCAGAATGCCAGGAAGCATTTGATAGTATCAAGAAATACCTGTTGAATCCGCCCATTCTAGCAGCGCCAATTCCGGGGAAGCCTCTTATACTGTATACAGCAGCACTAGAAGAGTCCCTCGGAGCACTATTGGCCCAGAATAATGAAGAAGGCAAAGAAAATGCGCTCTACTACATCAGTCGAAGGTTGATTGGAGCAGAAAGTCGTTATTCCCCAATTGAAAAGCATTGTTTGTCGCTGATTTTTGCAGTTCAGAAACTCCGTCACTATATGCTATCTCATAAAATCACACTGATATCAAAGATCGATCCGCTGAAGTTCTTGATGACAAGACCAGCGTTGACAGGTCGTCTAGCCAGGTGGGCAGTATTGTTATTGCAGTTTGAAATCATATACATGCCACAGAAGGCGGTGAAAGGACAAGCCTTGGCAGATTTTCTTGCTGCACATCCAATCCCGGCTGACTCTCCACTCAACGATGATTTGCCCGATGAGCAAATGATGCAGGTCGAGGAAAATGAAAAGCTACCATTTTGGGAGATGTACTTTGACGGTGCATCATCTATTAGACCTGTCCGACCTCCAAATATTGCAAGAGCCCGAGCCGGCATTGGTCTCATTTTCGTAGCACCCGAGGGAGGTATAATGAGGTTCTCATTCAGTTTGACTGAACCTCGAACCAACAACGAAGCCGAGTACGAAGCTCTATTAGCAGGACTGGAAATTGCGATCGATGTCAGAATCCAACATCTCCAAATCTTTGGTGATTTGCAGCTTATAATAAATCAGGTCCTCGGCATTTATAAGGTTGGCAAAGTCGAATTGGCCCATTACCATCGGCGAGCCCTCGAGCTTCTGAAGCAAGTACCAAATGTCAAAATGGCTCGAGTTCCTCGAGGACAGAATGCTAAAGCAGATTGTCTGGCCAAATTAGCCAAAGAAATGACGAACATCAACGAGGAGAAGCCTATATTCATTGGAGTTTACACTCGTAGGGTCTTGGAGCCCGCTCTATTACAATTCCCGAGGGCAGAAGGAATTCCAGATTCAAGTCAGCAGGATGAAACTCCAGGTGACCCTCAACCTCTCCATCAGATCATTATGGAAAATTATCCGGAAGGATATCATGCGGCCAAGAGACATAAAGCTAGTCAAGCTTCAGAATCGTGGTGGCATTGTTTAGATATTGAAGTCGAAAATGATTATAGACAACCATTCATTGACTACTTCAAAGAAAATAAACTCCCGACAGAAAAGTCTATGGCCGCACAAATTCAAAAAAGGGCGTTGCGATACGCATTTGTTAATGACACGTTGTATAGACGAGCCTTTGATCAAATGTGGCTAAGGTGCCTAGGGACCAAGGAAGCTGATAAAGTGGTAACAGAAGTCCACGAAGGGCTTTGCGGAGCACATCAGTCAGGTCCCAAAATGGCTGCTAAAATCAAGAGAATAGGTTACTATTGGCCGACCATGGTCAGAGATTGCATTGACCATGCTAAGAGGTGCCACGAGTGTCAAATCCACGGTGATGTTATACATCAGCCGCCGAATCCACTGCACCCAACAATAGCATCCTGGCCATTCGAATGCTGGGGCACTGATATAATCGGGCCAATAGATCCGCCGTCATCAGCGGGACACCGCTTTATTCTGGCAGCAACGGACTACTTCTCCAAGTGGGCAGAAGCAGCTCCATTCAGAGAGGTCACATCGGAGCATGTGATCAATTTCTTTACCCACAATGTCGTCTACAGATTTGGTGTGCCACGCCGCATAATCTCAGACAATGGTACTGCATTTAAGAGTACAAAAATTTACAAGTTCGTTGATCGGCACAAAATCGATTGGCGATATTCATCCATATACAATCCAAGGGCAAATGGATTGGCGGAAGCCTTCAACAAGACGCTGGTGAAATTGTTGAAGAAGATCCTTACCAAGAATAAAAGAGAATGGCATACGAAGATGGCAGAGGCACTATGTGCATACCGTACAACCTACAAGACGCCAACTAAAGCCACTCCTTACTCTCTAGTGTTCGGTGTTGAAGCCGTATTACCATTAGAGATCGAACTACCGTCGCTTCGAGTAGCAATTCAGAATGATCTCACTCAAGAGCAAAATACCCGTCTCAGAATGGAAGAGCTTGATGCACTTGATGAACTCAGGTTACAAGCTCAACAAAACTTGGAAATCTACCGAGGAAGAATGGCAAAGTCCTTTGATCGAATGGTGCGTCCTCGATCATTTCAAGAAGGGGAATTGGTCCTGGTGCTGAGAAGACCAATCATTCCACACCGAAAAATTGGTGGCAAATTCGTATCCAATTGGGAAGGCCCCTTCGTCATCGAGAAGGTGTACCAAGGAGGAGCATATCAGTTGATCGATCTGAACGGTCAGAGGCCTATGCCACCTATCAACGGCCGACATTTAAAGAAATACTTTGCATGAAAATTTCATGACGGATGTATTTTGTGATGATCAAAATTTTATATGCATATTTATCAATGCATGTTTGCTTATATTTTGAAATTCTCTTGTATAGCAAGAACGCATTTCAAAATCCTCCATCAGACTGGGTGCATTTTAAATATTTATTTGGGTCGACATCGCGCTGCGTGCCGAGATTCCCAAATAAATATTTAAAATCTCAAAGATACAAAGCCTATCCGAAATGTCCCTACGAGACAGGGGGCATTTTAAATATTCATTTGGGTCGACATCGTGCTATACGCCGAGATCCCCAAATAAATATTTAAAATCTTATATTCCAAAGTTAATTCCATTCTAAAATGTCCCTGCGAGACAGGGGGCATTTTAAATATTTATTCGGGTCAACATCGCGTTGCATGCCAAGATCCCCGAATAAATATTTAAAATTATCAATTCAGATATTCTTTCATGCTAAAGAATACAAATATTTGTTTTCCAAAGTATATGCAGGTGATCTTTCAAAAGTTAGAGACGCCATCTTCTCCAATAAACCAAGGCTCAAAGGTCAAGAAAGTGACTTTTGTGGCTACACACTCCTACAAAATTGAGCCAAAGAAGCTTGAAGTCTTTCGACAGCCTGAAGCTTAAGGTTCGAATGGGTGTAAAAGGTCGGATCCAACACGCCCAAATATGGCCGGATCGTTGGCAGCTCTGTCTACTCAACAAGCCATAAGAAAGGCCGTAGTAGCAGAACCCCCACTTCGTCAACCCGTCAGTAGGGACTTTAGGAAGAACGAAGACCAATTTGACTCGACTAGTTCAAGTGATCGTAGTCTACAAAATTCTCCTAAATCAAAAGTTCCAGTGGAAAGATGAGTCTCGAACAACTACCAGATGTTCGTAGGCTCCAAAATCCAAAACCACGAAGGATGACTCCAAATCTGTCAACTTCAGCAAAATCAGCATTGGGGAGCGCAATTCCCATAGCTCAAGTCTAAAACCTGAATGGGTGTAAGAGGTCGGATCCAACAAGCCCAAATATGGCCGGATCGCTGGCAGCTCCGTCTACTCAACAAGCCATAAGAAAGGCCGCAGTAGAGGAACCCCCATCTCAGCAACCAGAGGACAAAGAGCTATCAAATTTTAGCTCTCCCGATCTGATGAACTCAAATGATCAGATTAAAGTCTTCTCACGTGGTTAAGGATCAAGATACTACCTACGTTCGGTACTATCAGATTAAAGTCTTCTCACGTGGTTAAGGATCAAGATACTACCTACGTTCGGTACTATCAACAGAATTCAGGACCTGTAAATCCTTCAACAAATCTGTAAAGCACAAAGCGAGGATCGAAGGAATTTTTCTTCAACAAGTCCGCCAAAGCACAAAGCGAAGGACCGAAGAAAATTATCCCAAAGTTCGTGAAAAGCCCAAGGCTGAACTAAAATGATTCTGTCATCAACAAGTCCGTTATGCACAAAGCTCTGGACCGATGACTTTTCGCCACCGACCTAATACAAATCTAAGGGTTTAGGTCACCGGCATCTACTCCTTCAACAAGCTCGCCAAAGCTAGAAGCATAGGGCCGAAGGTACAAAAATCACCTGACAAGTCAAAAAAGACAAATCAGGCAATTCTCCATCAATGTCCACAGCATAAAGCACATGGCAAAAGAAATCAGTATCTCAACCATCTATTGATACATCCAAGAGATCTAGGGAAGAAGAAAACCTTAGTGTGACATCCAAGTGAAATTTTGGAGATCCACTAAAAGGAAATTGTAGTGTGACATCCAAGCAAAATTTTGGAGATCCACTAAAAGAAAACCTTAGTGGGACATCCAAGTGAAATTTTGGAGATCCACTAAAAGGAAATTGTAGTGTGACATCCAAGCAAAATTTTGGAGATCCACTAAAAGAAAATCGTAGTGTGACATCCGAATAAATTTTTGGAGATCCACTAAATGAAATCCCTTGTGTGACATCTAGAATAAGTATCTAGAGATCCACAAGGCCAAACAGCATACAACAAACGTGATTCGCTCTAGACGCATACCACATTTGTTGGGGGGCATTTGTTGACCTCCACAGATTACCCAAAGAAAAAAAATCAAAAATGAAAATCAAAATCAAAATACCTGTAAATCGTTGGTTCCAGGAAATCCTCCGCAAATCCTGCCCGAAATCCCGTCGAATCGCTGTGCAGTCGGCGCCGTCCCGGGAATCCTGCGCGAATTCTGCGATCCTCTCCTCGATCGAGCCCCGTTCGCCTCTATAAAATGAAGCCGAACCCTCTGCTCTTCACGTCCGACCTCTCTCGCACGACTCCTCTCTCGATCTCTCCCACTTCTTTCAACAGACCTCTCCAAGCTTCCGATCCCACACGACACTCCCTTCCTCCCCCGACTCCACAGACGATCGCCTCCTCTCTGTCGAAGTCACCTAAATCCCCTACCCAACCTTCCGCTTCTCTCAACTCCACTGTCGAGCCCTCCACCTCAAGCTCCCGTCATCCCTTTCGATCCATAGAGAGAGAGAGAGAGAGAGAGAGAGAGAGAGAGAGAGAGAGAGAGAGAGAGAGAGAGGGAAATCCATACCTAACCGGCCGAACCCTTCTCCGCCTCCTCCGATGATTCTCTTCCTGTCGGATTTGAAGTCACGACATTTTGATCAAAGCAACAACGAGAGCTCACTTACCGTGAAGGTAACTTGCTTCCTTTCGCGTGCTACACCGGCCAAATCCCGTAAATCCCCCAAAGCAGAGAAAGGGGGAGGGGTTAAATAATTTTAATTAAAATTAATTAACATTAATTTTAATTAAAATTAATGTTAATTAATTTTTTAATTATTATTATTAATTACGAATTAATATTAAGTAATTAAATTTAATTGGTTTTAACTAAAACTTATTTCGATTAATTATAATTAATTATTTTTATTAACTGTAATTATTAGATTAATCATAATTATTATAATTAATTATGATTAATTTTAGGTAATTAATCATAATTAATCTTAATTAATTATGATTAATCTTAATTGAGGTTGATATTAATTAATTATGATTAATTATTATATTTTTAAATTAAAACTAATTAATATTAATTATTTATAATTAATCAAGGTTATTTATAATTAATTATAATAACTTATAATTAATTAGAACCATTTTAATTTTATATTATAATTAATTGTGATTAGTCATAATTAATTATGGTTGATAATGATTAAATATAAAATAAAATGCAAATGCTTCCTTCTCTCCTCGAGCCCACACCGCCGTCGACCCGCGCAGGTATAACTCCTAAACCCTAAAACTCCGAGAGCTCGTTTCAACGCATTCGTCGAGACAAAACAACCACCTATACACGCTTTTCTTAGCGTGGTGGGAGGGAGTGCGTCACGACGCTTGCGAGGAAGCGGGTGATCACTTGAAATTCCTTCTTCGAAGTTCGTATCGCCTTGGAAACCCCGCCTATACACGCTTTTCTTAGCGTGGTGGGAAGGGATCCCGGTGCGATGCGCGCGACGAAGCGGGGATACCCATAAGTACCCGCTTGCGGGGAAATAACTGTTCTTTTATTGCAAAATATTTTCAAAATATAAAAATATTTTTTTTTTACAAACAAAAAAATACCCATACACGCTTTTCTTAGCGTGGTGGGGGAGAAAAAATACACGGCCGCGGTGTCCTCGAAAAAGGGCACCTACCATACATGCTTTTCTTAGCGTGGTGGGAAAGGCCCAGTTTTTCCGTAGTTTTCCCCTAAACGGGGGAGACGCCGGGAGGCTGCCGAAATTTCGGGTGAACGCAATGTTATACTTGGACTTGATTACACTCAAATGACATGCAAGAACAAAGAGCTAGAACTTGGTTGAACTCAAAGGACGATCGAACTTGGACTCAGCTTGTGAACATTTGGACTTGATTGAACGGTGGACTCGGACTTATAAATTTGATTCAATCGACCTAAGTGAACTCAAACCCAAACAAATTTGAAAATATAATATTTGAGCCTACATTTGATTTAAAAATCAAATGAGAAGAACAAAGAACTAGAACTTGATTTGAACATGAAGCCGATAAGGCTTGGACTTGAGAATGATACAAGGGACTTAAATGAATATAAAGGACTTATTGAAGACTTGAGTTGGGCTCGAGCCGAGCTGCACTTGAACAATAGAACTTTGATTTGAACTCAAAAGACCTCATTCAAAGCTTAATTCAAACTCAAGCAGTTATAATTCAAACAACTTGGACTCTCATTTGAACTCAAGCAAAGACTTGAGTTGGACCGCAGGGGACTATGGTTGAACTTGGACTCAAGCTGAATTTAACTCAAATTGAACAATAATAAGCTTGGACTCGAATGTGATATGAACTGTAATGACTTTGAATACCAATTTAGATTGAAGTTTGAACTTGACAAATAATTCAAACTTGAATTATATGCATAGTGCTTTTCATTGAACATTCAAAGTCAAATGACTTAAGCAATTGATAAAGGACTTGGTTTGAATAATGATATCAAACCCACCATATACATTGAATGATCCTTGAAGACAATGGGGCTTGTAATCATAACTCATTTGCAAGAAAAAAGCAAAAGTAAAATGTGTTGATACATTTGCAAGCAATGATACAAAGTCATTTTGGGCATTAAAAGAAAGATTTTAATGAGTGGTTAAAGTACAAGCAATCATGAACAAAATCATCATGCAAAGTATAAACTATTTTCAAAGATAGTGAAGGGCTCGTGCTTACCATCCCATAAGCAATGAAGTTGAAGAGAATATGTAATTTGATTGCAAGCAGAGCATTCCAAAACTCATCATACAAGATTTAAGTTATCTTCATATGATAGTAGAAGACTTATAATGTTCAATATGACTTGTCTATATGCAAATAACTATGCTCATCTGTTATGAACATAAGAGCAAAATGAAGTCAAATATATTGAGTCCTACAAACAGAGAGGATTCAATATGTAACAAGTGCAAAGGGATACGAGCATACAAAGTCCTATGAGTTATTGTAAAGGATCTGTTGCACAACCAATGTGTTTTTTTTTTCACAAGCAAACCTGAAGGAGTTCTAAATATGTTTTACAATCAGTAACATGGAGTTTCCTATAAATGAACATAGTGATGTGCATGATGAATGTGAACATTCACAAATGAACGAAAAGGAGTCCTCATTCATATAGAAGTCCACTAATGGGTGATGACGATTAATGTGTAGTGGTGCTAAATCGTTAATACAATCAATAACCACTCAGCATCAGTCAAACATATCAGTCTTCTACAAGAAGAAGAAAGATCTGCAATACATACATTCTCTTTATAAATATGGATGTATGTATAATATGCTACTTATGGGTAGATGTAGAAGGACTTCAGTAAATGCAGTATCTGAAGTCAATTTCAGTCTGAGAAGGAAGACATCTACCTACCTACATGCAGCAGTGACGGATATACTACAAGAGATCAAATACCATAATAAAATACATGAAGAATACGAAAAGTGCAATCTCCTACGACCTAAGGCAGGAGATTAGTTAGTGCACTATGATCCACCTACTGAAAGTAAATCGTGCACGACAGTCTACCTGTACGAAGCAGCAAACCACTGATCCAGAAGCTGCTACAATACGCCACCGGATCTACAACATTCGTACAAGCAGACAGAAGGCGTCTATTCCAAGAATACCCCCGCGCGTGCACAATAGTTTGTATACACATAGGTACACTAATGGGGTATATAATCTTAACCCGCATGGGCCCCGGCGAGCGTGTTATTGGTACATACGTGACGTCTAGGGATGCTGCGCGGGTTGACAAGTGAATTCAGGCTCGAACCCGATCCTCCTATACGAATTAATAGGAGTCGACAAGGTTCGAACCAACAAATAAATATGTGGCCGTGGCGACCAGAATATTTATCTTAATACATTTATATTAGGCCTTCAATGCCTAAAATCAAAAGAATTCACTTTCAAGGGTACAAAGCCTACGAAACCCGATCCTCTGTCTACAGCCCGACAGAGTTGACAAGGTTCAATCCATAAAAAGAAATGATCCCAAACACCCCGATGATGGCCGTGTTGAATGCTGATCTCAACCGGAGGGGTTCCCAAATAATTTCCAATGCCATTCCAAATATCCAAATGTCTTTCAAGCTCCATCCAAAAACTCCACAAAAATCTCAAAATCCCAAAAGTCCAAAAATATTTAAAATTGAAATAAATCCATCAAAAAACTTAAAGGAAAAATCCATCCGCCATCCGCCACAGTTTGCCGGGGTGGACAAATTCAAATAAACTCTAGCTCACAAAGAGCGAAATGCCTAGTCGAAAATATCACTAGGATCCATTCTCAAACAATCTTTTGCCAGTAAGGACGTGGTACGTGTCCTCTAACCGGCAGTTTCGCCGCCAAATGGCACTGCAGGTAAACGGTTATGACCCGGGGCCCTCTGAACCGAGTGGTTTTGCCGCCAAATGGCACCACAGATAGCGGTTATGGCCAGAGCCAATACGCTCCTTAATGGCGTTAAATCCTTGAGATATGAATCAATAGGATATGATCGATAGGGCACAAAGCCCTCTGTAAGCTAAGGTGGATTCAAATTTGTCCCCTTAGACAAATATTCAACCCCGGTCTACAAGGTCCCCTTGGACGAAGCAACCCATGACTGCCGACAAGGATCCTTCTGTCAGGTTGGGTCGACTACCTCCTCTGACTAAGTAGACCAGGGACCACGATGGCCCGGGACGACGGAACCATGGGATCTTGATCGGGTCCATCATCCATTCCCCCACCATCCGCTTTAAGTGCTAGATGGTGCAATTTCTATTTTAAACATCAAACCTTTCAAATTTCCAAACTTTCAACTCAATTCTCAAATCTAAATCCAGTTCTCCAAATTCCAAACCTATTGCTGCTACTATATGCCAGATAACACGTATTCTATACGTATCTGATTGACGACTAGCCTTAATCGAAAGTTCTCTCTCGTGATCGGGAGGGGTAATTAACTATAGGGGCTTGCGCCTATAGGAAACCAGAACTCAGATCATAAAGTCCTCACAAAATGAGGGCGAAATCTCTGGGTAGTGTCTTATCTACAAACCCATCTGCCTTCCAAAATTTACCCCGGAACTTAGTTCGTTAAAACTCCCTCGCTGAATAAAGAAAAGCGAGCGGAGGCCGGGGCCGAATTTTCGGAGCCCACACATATCCATAACCATGCATGGATATATTGCCAAGATCTTCCAATCATCATTGTTGATGTTCTCTTTCTTCTGCCTAATTTTCTCATAATTAACCTCCATCATTGTAGTCTTCTATCATTCTATCTTTTTGCAATTAATTACTGCCACAATTTTTGTCCCATGAATCACAATAATACCCATGTTCCCTTGTTTTGTGTGTTGTGCAAACAGTCATACAGCGGAAATAAAATCACGGAAACACACAATACAAAGACAATAAACACGGCGATTTATGTGGTTTGGGGAAGATGCCAACGTCCACGGGGAGGGGATGATGATTTCACTATATTGGAGAACAATAGGAATTACAGTGAGCTCTCTCTTCCTCTCATTTTCTCATGCATCGATGCATACAATATAATAGCTCTCAATCCTTATTTAAAGATTTGAAACAAAACTATAAAGGAAATTTTAATTAATGCTATAATATGGCAAAATCTAATCATGCAAATTACATCTCCCAATTGTGCTTATTAAATCACCCAATTTATGCAATAATCAGATTCCCTAATTAATGCACCAATCAAATCTCCAATAAAATTCCTATTTAATGCAATAACTAGATCTCTTAATTAATGCATCAATCAAATCTCCAATCAAATCAACTTAATTAGGAATAATTCATTCCCTAATCAATGAGCCATTTAAAGCTTTACAAATAAAGCTTTATTATGATTTGGAAATAAATCCAAATTAATAATCTTCACCTCATCTTTCATTTCAGAAACTGAAAGATGACAAATTAGGCTTTAATATTAGAATGATTGCACCCAGATGGTTGCCTACGTACCCTCTTCTAAGGGATCAAGCCAAGCATAGTTCTTCAAAATGTGGACAATCAATCATGAGTCTTGCACCATTATCGTGGTGACTGTATCTCCAAGTCATAAACTGTACCCTTAAGATATCTCAGGAATCCTCTTCACAACTTGTCAATGACTGCATGTATCATGTATGAACCTGCTCACAACGTCAACTTCAATGTCTGGATCGAGCTGCTCCAAAATCAGACCATACTGTGCTACAAGTGTCAAGTAACCACGAGTCGAGGGATTCTTAACCTCTAGGGAGAACACCTCATCATAAGCAATTCTTTCCCATTGACACACACACACACACACACATATATATATATATATATATATATATATATATATATATATATATATATATATATATATATATATATATATATATATATTAAAAAAAAGAAGAGGGGAAGCATTCCTAAAAAAAAATAAAGAGAGATGTTTCAAAAAAAAGAGGCAAAAAAATGTCTCTTGCCTTGATTTGCATGCCAACACCACCTCACCGGTCGCATGTATGACTCCCTAAACTTAAAAACTCGCATTCGACGTTCGTGTCGAGCCGGAAAACCGCCCATATATGTTTTTCTCTAGCGTGGTGGGAAGAGAACCCGATGCAACACCTACGGCGAGGCGGGTAGGCCCTATACACGCTCTTGTAGTGTGGTGGGGACAATCTTAAGTACCCGTACGCCGCTCTGTACATGCTGGGAAACAATTGTTTTTCTTCTGAAATAGGTGCAGAAGACTCATACACGCCTTTCTCTGTCGTGGTGGGATTGAAGATTTCACAACCGCGGTGTTCAAGGACACCTACCACTTTTCTATAGCGTGGCGGGAGGCCCATTTACCTGTAGTTTTCCCTAAACGGGAGAGACGCCGGGAGGTTGCTGAAATTTCGGGTGGACGTAAGACTATACTTGGACTTGATTGAACTCAAAGGACAACATAATTTGGACTCGAACTTGTGAACCCAATCTATGAGATTATCATCATGATCTCATCCATAAAGCAAGGAGGATTGTCCATAACATAATACTGCAATTCACTATAAATCTAAGATGAATTGTTATCAATGCATCTAAATTGAATGCAACAAAGATTCAGCCCTTCTTAATAGATTTGTTGAAAAAGATCGAGTTATGATTGTCTTTCTTGATTAAATATTGAGTTTGATACTGTAAGGTTGCATATTCTCAATAAGGATGAATTATCTCCACTAAATGAAACTATTGCTATCATTCAAATAAGGGAGAGCGGAGTTAGGATTACTGACAAACCTTATGGAATGTTTGGCCTTAGTGACGAAGACTACCGACATTAAACACTTATTCAATCTAGCACTTTTATTCAAAACTTTCTTATCTTAGGAAGCACAAGCGGTCAAACTCAACAAAGATGGTCAAGAGATTCTCTATGGTGCATATATGGCAAAAGGCTCAGCATGCAATTGAAAGATGATGGATGATTTATGGAAAATAGGACAACACAAGGACAAGCAAAAAATTAGAGATTTGTATGTAACACAAGTGGAAGTAGGTAATCGTTCTATGTCTATAGGCACTGCCCATTTATTAGCAGCTCTAAGTACATGAGAAAATAAATACTTATCCATACAATATGTGTCGTTATATAAATCCAACGAATTTACCCATAAGATTACTATCAAAGTAGCAATTACCATTAAGTCAAATCAAATTTCAAAAGTAAACTAAACTCGAAAAGTCAACATGACAAGATTTCAGAAGGCATCATATTTTCCGTCATTTTTTAGGCATGCCCTATATAAATAAGCAAGTGAAAAATAAAAATAAAAAAATGTTAAAATAAATTTTAGGTTACTAATTTGCTCGTTGCAACACATAAAATTTACACTATTTTGTGCATACTTCCAAATTTCCAACATTGACTCTTGAGACTCATTAAATCTTATGTAATTTTTCACTCTACTATAGGGTAATGAGCCTACTAGCAATTGTTGGGCATTGAAGACGAATGTATAGTTATGCTTATAAATAATCATGTTTATACTTAAACATTGCATTATATATATATATATATATATATGCTGTGAATTTTGATTTTGGAACTACTGAACCTCTTTAAAAATTGGATTATGATATAATTGAGTTATATGAAACACTTCTTATGTAAGGAGATACTGAAATTTCATAGGGAAACTAACTTTTATAAATTCAAATTTTGTACTTCTAAAATAATTTTTGCACAAAAAAATTAAATATCATTAATGAGGTTGATATCAAGTCAAACTTATTTAGGTTGATATCAAGTCAAATTCGAATGAGTTTGGCTCGACCTGAATAAAAAAAGAAATTCAATTCCATGTATGTTGACTCGATGTATAATCCTTTTCGAATCAAGCCAACTCAACTTATTGATTTCAAGTCAAATCAAAATTAAATTTTATATAGTCATGTATTAATTAAAGATCCTATCATATTTTAAATATATGGAGGGTTTGAACAAAATAATTTTTTTCCTCCTATGTCCTTTGTGTCTCTTTAAAATCATAAATTCAATCTTTGTATGTAACTTTCTGACTGAGCTTTCTCGTTCTCTTTTTCGCATGAGTCAAATTTAGGTGTTTACAAAAATATTAACAATATTTTTCATCTTTCAAGTTTTCCAATTTTATTTTAAGATGATTATTTTTTGCATTTGCAATTAGCATAAATTTCGATCAGTTGATCCAAGGTTCAAATGTAAAGATATGTGTTATAATTTATCATTTTGGATCACTTTTTTGTTTTGATCAGCAATATATGTTTCCTTGGAGTAAGATTAACTTAAGTTGAAGCTGCAAACCTAAATCAGCATCTTTGTGTGTGGCCATAAAATGGCAAATTTTGTTGGAAAAGCCTTGTATGGTAAAAATCTGCTTTGGGTTGATTGTGCGGCATGATTTGATTCTTTATGGTAACAATATCTGTTGAATTTGATTATTCCTATATGCATAACTCTCTTCACTGTTTGGTGACAGATAAATCGAAGAATGGAATTTGTGTTTGCAAGTTACAACTTTGATGTGTGGGAGAGTTGGATGTTGGAAGGCTCTTTGCTCGAAGATTGTAGGCTTGTCAATTGTAGAAACCCGTTGGTGAGTACATTCCTTCTTGATCATGGCTTCATGTGAGAGTAAGGCTTCATTTGAGACGACTTTCTTTCTGCTTCTTGAAGCATCTTTTTAGTACAAAATAAAAAATTTTTGTACTAAAAAACTGCTTTAAGAAGCAGAAAGAAAGTCTTCCCAAACGAAGCCTAATTCTCTATTGAGAGTGTGGTTTACTGTATGGTTACTGAGGGCGCCATGCACTTCAATGCAAACTACATTTTGTCTGTCTCTCTTGTTTTTTCTCCGTTAAGTAAAAAAAAAAAAACAATGAAGAACAAAGAATTGATTTTCTCGTGAGGTCTCACTCAATGTTACTTCCAATTGCAACGTCATTTTTGAATAGCTGAGATTTTGCATTTCTTTCCCATATTTCTTTTATATTTTTTTATTTATGGAGACTTGGTTAGATTATCATTATCTTTACATTGTTATAAAATTGTTTACTCGTCATTTTCCTCTACAATCATAGCGTTAAAACAAAGTACCATTAGCTGTAGGGTTTTAATCTATGTACCCTGCAATTCTACCCTGGTCGCTTCCTATATTGATAATGCAGATCACAATTGGATTATCATTAAGTAGTTTACTTTATCATTGATGTGATTATGCATTTTGATATATTTTTTAAAAAATTTCAAAGTAAAACATCAGCTTATTTTAAAAAATTGAACGTTAGTATTTATACTTGAGATATGCGGTAGAGTGCAAAATTATGTGTAGTTGTTAGTTTGTTCCTATTGTGACCTGCAGGTTTTGAGTTAAGCAAACCTCTTTGCAAGCAATAGTTGGGATCCTCGTGCAGGGATGTGTTGTGCAATATGCTTTTACTGGACATTTTTGTCCAACTTTGAATCTTATTTGTTCGGATCAGTTAGGCTGGAATAACATGCTTGAATGATTTATGAATAAGAGTGTACAATTTCCCTACCAGTAGATTTTGTAAGAATGTTTGATCTAAAATCTAGTTTCATGAAATGATTGCAGGTTGTACTGGATGTTTGCATCGAAATAGTTGCTGTTGTAGATGAAGAAGATGGTGTTGCTCGATGGCTCGGCTAATTTTCCTTATGGTAATTTTTGCTTTTTAAGCACAAAGGTTAACGTTGTTAGTTAGAATTGCCCAACCTTTTCTAGATGTGAGAGGCCCAAGTCTCAGAAAAGATTTTGTTTTTTGTACCAGCAGGTTCCCTGTTTGGGAATTTGACTTCATTAGCCTGCTTTTATTCCGAAAGTGTTTGGCATGGATTTGTACTAAGTGTTAGAAGATTTACTTTTCATTCTAAGTCTGGAACCAGTAAGTTAGTTTCTATTTGCTTTTTCTTCTTGTCGTATGCTTATTTATTATATTTTGGTTTCCATTTGCGTTTTTGTTTTCCAGTTAAACTTCTCACCAAGTGCGTCTCTCCATTTTTTACTAGATTTGTATGACCTGCAAACTTGTTTTGAACATTTGACCTGCTGGAAAAATCAAACTGCTCATCTGCTTCATCTCTTTGCAACGAATTAAGCAAAATTGTTTGTTCATCACAAAAATTTTGATATATTAAGGACTAAATGAATTAAGTTGTTATATTTTGATATATTATGTTCTCTTGTTTGTTCATCACAAAAATTTCATAGTTGAATTATTTTGTAGAATCTCTGATAACGTGGTATAGAAGTGTAGATTATGCAACAAATTGCAAATAGCTTCTTTAAACTTAACTTTTTTGCTTCGTTTGGGATAATTTTTTTACTAATTTGATTTTTATATTATAATCACAATTTTTATTTGACTATTTTTTTTGCCTTGAAGAAATTTTTGTGCTAGAAAAATGTTTTTAATAGCAGCTTTTAAAAAAGTTCTATTCTCTCATAATAATTTTATAACTATCGCTACAATCATCTCAAATGTGTCAAGGATAAATGCTTTATGTATTTAACTGTTTAAGTATTATTGTAATTATCTGTAACTTCAGTTCCTATATGTTTTACACATCTAATGTAATAACTATAAATAGTAGAGCCGGGTTGTATTACGAAGGTGAAAATAATATGAAATAATTCTTCTTGTTCTTCCTCTTCATTCGGTCTGCAATCTAGCTTCTAGATTTCTACATGGTATCAAGAGTCTTCTTCTCCTGCACGGACTGATCCAATGGCGCATCAAGATTCCGCCGCCTCCACTACCGGAGTCCCTACGAACTCCGTTTCAACGCCGTCGCCCATTCCGCCAGCCCTCAAGTTTGTAATTTCGAATCTTAAACTTCTTGTTCCTCACGCTCTTACGCCGGATAATTTTCCGATATGGAGTACGCAAATAGCTAAGTTGTTCAAGGCGAATGGATTTGCGAGCTTTCTTGATTCCTCTGTCGCGCAAGAAAATGCCGATCCAAATCAATATCCTAAAATAAGCCGCATCACCGATCAAAATCTTGCAACGGCAATGTGTTCTACCATTTCACCGGCGGTTCTTCCATACGTCATCCATCTCGAATCCACGAGCGAAATCTAGACGACTCTTCATACAAGATTTCAGTCGTCAAATCTATCCAAAGTGATTCAGATCAAACACGAATTACACAATGTTTCGATGCAAAATTCATCCATGACTCAGTACCTCACTGACATAAAGAAGATCGTGGATCAGATTTCGTCCGCAGGGTCGTCTGTCGATCCGGAAGATGTAATCATATACATCTTGAATGGTCTTCCTCCCGAGTATCTGCCGTTCACAACGAGCATACGCACGATGCAAGGTCCCTTGTCCCTGGATACTCTGTACGCGCTCCTCATGAGTGAAGAAATTCATCTCAAAACAGCTGCACTCAAGTATCCTAAACCACCGGACACACAATCGGCTCTCTACACGTTCAGAGGTCGTGGTCGCCGTGGTCGAGGACGATCGGGTCAAGAGCATCCTCCGCCAAGCAAATCTTCCCAGAATTCGGGGACCCTTTGTCTTTCATATGTAGCAGTGTTAGCATCGGAAATTTATAGTTTGTTGAAATTGCTTACTTGTTGATCACTATCCTCTCTGCGGTCTGAATAGCATTTCTCTATTTTTAGGCTTCGTTTGGGACGGCTTTTTTACTGCTTTTTAAAACGGAATTTTAATAAAAAAATAAAAAAATTTGTACTAAAACTCAGTTTTAGAAAGCAATTAAAAAGCTGTACCAAACGAAGCCTTAATCACTTATTATGTTGTTTTTTTTTTCTTTATAATACGTCTATTGGTGTATAGTTTTCCAGCAAATTTCAAGTTGATTTGACCTTTCTGATAGAATAACTAATTATATTCATGATTGCAATTATTTAATCTCGTTTATTTATTTTTTTTAGAAATTTTCGAATTTGTTCAAGTTAGTTTTTTTTTGTGGTGTTCATTTCTAATTGAGCTTCAATCTTATTTAATTGATTATATGCTTAATATAATGATTTAAGCCTATATGTTTATTACTAGACATAAACAGATTTATAGGTTTTATTTAAAATTAACAAAATTCATTGGGTTAAATGTGTATTAGCTGGTGAAGTTTTGAATATTTATAAAAAAATGGATTTAATCTATATAAAAGTAACTATTTATTTATTTTTTTTAATTTATACGTATATTTTAAATAACTAGCTTGAGCCGCATTGTATAACTCACTAGTTTCAATAGATTAGCACTTGTATATTAATGCACTCTTAGGGGTGGTTGGTTTGAAGTAAAAGGGGTCTAAGGTATTGCAAATATATGAGTTTTAAAAATATTAATATTTGGTTCGAAATAAAAAAAAAATGTAGAATGAAAATTTAAAGTTTTTGAATGTTATATTAGAGATTTATAGTTTAATATTAACATTTTTTAAATCATTAATTTTCTCAATTTTTAAATGCACTAAATTTTTTATCATTGTTTTTGTAAGCCATCACCACAATTCACTCTCGATCATTGCCACCGGTTATTATACAGCCCCTTACCATAACCGCTCTCTGTCATTGGCTATTATTATCATTGGATTTATGCTATATTCATTTTAATTCAACTCAAATAAAAAAAAAAAAAATTGTATTTATTTTATAGCTGTTCAAAAAAATTCAACATTTTAAATATATTGTATTTTATTTACATTACATTTTTGTATCATCCAATCAAACATCTCCTTAATGTTCATTGAGAGAAATTTCTTTACGAAGGAAAAAGCAAAAGCATCAACAAACACAATTTAAGCCAACCCTAAACACAAATATAAGAACAAATCAATCAAAATTAAAACATTAATTTGTATTATTCTTAGTTCATATGTAACTCAAATTACATAAAATAATCAAATTATATATAAAAAAAAAACTTCACCTAATTTATCAATTAAATCTCCTAACCTCAGTCCCCATACAACCAATCAACCCTTACAACCTCAAGGTTATAAGTATAAACATGCAAATGTGCTACCCCATCAATACATATTTCCATGAAAAAACAAATGCAGACATTTTTAAGCAACAAATTTTTATTTTTACATAAATGAGACTGAGCAAATCAATGAAAAGAAAAAATAAATTAATCTAGACTAGCATCGAAGCCCATCGATCAGGCAAATTATTATGTCCGGTCAAATAGGTCCGGACATCCAATAAAAATTTGCCACGTTGACTGAGCTTTGATTTTGCGCTTTGACTGTGCTCTGTCTATGTTTTTTTACTGCACTTTACATGTGCTTCACCTGCACTTTTGACGTGCTTGACTTAAAATTCTGCGGACACGTATAACAAATTTTTAGTGAATTTCCGGACTAATAATTTTCCCATCGATCAAGTTGTGGCTCGCACAAGAGGCGAGTGAGGCGATGGAAGGCGCGGAGTCATCGCCGCCAACTCCTCAAGCCTCCTCGGCAAGCTCAACCTCAGCCCAGTGTCCTTCATAAACCTCATCTTCTTCTGCTGCTGCTTCTCTACCACACTCTCCCTATCAACAAACATCCTTATCCTCCTCAGCGCCACCTCCGTCGTCTCGTCGTCCATATTAGCGAAGCAAACCCTAAACCAACCCGGCTCCTGGCAATGGAACGACGACCCCGGCGAGACGTTAAGCTTCACGTCGTGTACAATCGCTCTCCATAGCTCCAGCTCCCCTTCCGTGCTCCTTTCCTTGAGAAACGCCCGTAAATCCATCCAGCAAAACAAGCCCCCATTGCCCTCCAAGCACCGGATCCCGGCCCGACCAAGCCCGCCGACGAACAAATCCCGTCGCTCCCTAAGCCTCCTCGCGTTCTCCTCCAAGTAATTGGTCACAAAATCGTCGTCGGCGAGCATCGCCGCGAGAAGGTGCTGCGTTTGCGTGGAAACGAGGTTGAAACTGGACATCTTGCGGGCGGTGGCGACCACGGCGTCGTTGTAGGAGTAGATGAGGCCGACGCGGAAGCCGGGAAGGCCGAGGGTTTTGGAGAGGCTGGAGACGATGTGGACGAGATTGGGGTCGGCGGCGGGATGGGAGAGGAGGATTTGGGAGATGCCGATGAAGGCGGGGGAGTCAAAAACGGTGCCGGCGAAGATTTCGTCGCAGATGAGGTGGAGTTGGTGGGTGTTGGTGAAGTGGAGGAGGGTTTCGAGGGTGGATCTGTCCATCGTCGTGCCGAGGGGATTGGAAGGGTTGGTGATGAGGACGCCTTTGACGGGTATGTTTGCGATGCGGGCGTCGTCGAGGGCGGATTGGAGGGCGGAGGGGGTGAGTTTGAAGTTGTTGGAGCTGTCGCAGGTGATCGGAAGGAGCCGAGCGCGGCTTCGCCAGCAGAAATCGCGGTCGAATCTGAAGCAAAGGTGGATTCTTTGTCAGCTTCTTTCTTATAGAATATCATATTTATTCTATTTAATTCCATTATATAAAATTAATTATCACAAATAATCAAAATAAAATTGATTTTTTATAATCAATGTATTAAATTTGAATGAAATTTATATCTTAATTCCTTTCAATTTCTGCATCAGAGATATTTAGGGTCAATTTGATAAAAATCTATAGATTGAGCTTCTTTTGGGATGGCTTTTTTATTATTTTTTAAAGTTGCTTTCTAACGTAAAAATAAAAATGTGTGTAATAGAAAGAAGAATAGGAACGAGAAAGGTAAAGTGCAATCAAAGTTGACGGAAAGCTTTAAGAAGAAGTAAGAAAACTCACGCTGGATAATAAGGGGCGGGAACGAGGAAGGCATCGCCGGGATTTGTGAGGCAGAAAGCGAGCGTCTCTTGTGCACCGGTGGCTCCACCGCTCATTACTATTCGGTCCGGGTCGAATTTGACCATCCCACCTCTCTCTTTCTCCATCAATTTAGCTACTCCCTGCATGATTACACACACCAAATTTAGCTACTGCCTTCATGATTACCATAAACTTATTAGTTTGTCCCAATGCAGAAATCAAGCTCAAGATCTTCAAAACCATTCAATCCAATATAAGTGCACTTGTAAAATAATTGCAGAAGATCCATTAGGTGTTGAACACCTTAATTATTATTATATACAAATAGAATTAGCTCTCTTTTTATAGATCTTGTTGCAAGTACTTGGACTATATACAAACGATAAGCTACTTACATGTCTGAAAGATGGAAGGCCGTGGTAGTCTTGAAAGTTGGCGACGGCTTTGAACTGTGCAAGCCCCTCCGGCGTGCAAATGGAGGCCTCCGGGTGCTTCCACATCCATTCCTCTGGCAAGTCATGGCTTAGCTGTTGAAAACAAGACCAAATAGCTCTAAGCATCTAAGAATTCTTTCTCTATTCAATGTACATATAAAATGCAGAGCAAAGCTTTTTTTTTTTTTTTTTTTTTTTTTTTTTCAGCCTTTTGATCTGTATCTGTATGATACGACTCATTTCATTGACTCTAAGGGTATCTCCAACCAAACTCTAAACACATGAATGGTGTCGCTCGCGAGTTCCAGCCGAATAGTAAAACTTCCGCTATTTGGTTGCGGGTGAACAATGCGACGTTAATATTGACGTTGCACAGTTCATCTTTGTTTTTTTTTTTTTTTTGTCTTTATCGAATTTGCCGAAGAAATGCACGAAAGAAGAAAAAGTCCGTTATCATCGCAAAAGTAGGTATAAAATGGAGTTCGATTGGAGATGAATCACGACATTTTTTAGTTTTATTATATTTTGGAGTAAAAAAATGAGATTTTCAATAGGAGATACCCTAAAGAACACCACGGCTCACCTGATTCTCAGCCAAACCCATCTGGATGACCCCTTCAGGGTTCTCCGTCGGATGGTATGGATCTCCATCGTAAGCCTTCCACCCGTCGAAGTAGGATGACTTCTCACCATGACCGCCATTGGTGGCGATCTCCGAAAGCAGCTGCTCGCCTGCAGGAAACCCCATTAACAGACGATTGGAAGACAGTATTCTTTAAGCTCTTCTGGGCGTAAGACTTTGATTGGTGAAGAATAGAGAATTTTGTGTTTATATATAAAATTCTATGGATCGATGTGGGGGAAGATAAGACTTCAGCGTTCAACGAGCGTAAAATAAATAGAGCTTTAATGAAATGAATTGGAGCGCGTGGATGGTCGGGATTTCATAGAGATGGTTTAACAGAGGAGATGGGAAGCTACGATGAAGCGGATGGGAGGGAGAAAAGAGAACGGAGTAAGTTGACGCTGGTGACCACTGAAGTGGAAAGTAGCGTAGATGGTGAGGAGAGGGAAAGTCGGTGAGCCCCGCACCACTATGAAATATTTTTTATGTATGACTGATATAGGAATATAACACTACTCCGCGTTGGCCGGGCAAGCGGACTTGCTGCCTTTGAATGGGCGGAGTGGTCAGAAAGGATTTATACTTTCATTTCAATTATGAGGGCTAAGTGTGCAAATGAGTGGCTCGATTTAGTAAAAAAAGGAGTTAAATTCTCAGTCAAATCTGATTTGAGTCATTTTATATGAGCTAGTTCATTTAAAAAATATTAGTTCATTAATATATTTTAAATATGAAGCTACTAAAATTGTTTAAAAATTATATCTCATTTTCTTGTATTAAAGTGTTTTTTTTTTATTATTTTTCATCTATTTTTTCATTTTTTATTATTTTATTATAATTACCTTAGACATGGTTGATGTTGGAGAGACGATAGAATAATGTATAAGGTTGCCCTTAATAGTGAAAGGCTTCTTTTATATCTGATAATAAAATTTTGGCAAAGGGATAATATTGCTTCAACCATGTCTAGGAGATTGAAGTGAACGACCTTTTGAAATTGGAGCAAAAGTTTCTGCCCAACTAGGAATCATGTTCCCATAGACGGTGTCAAACTATTGTGTTCTGGAACCTTTGCGGCGGTAGAAAAATATAAAGTTTAACATCTTAGCTTTATATGAAGATCCAACACACAATCAAATGAAAGTGAGGAGTGCAGTGTTCATATGAGATGCCAAAGTTTTTATATGGAAATCCTTGTCTAGTTTAAATGAATCCACTAATGTTTGCAGTTGATTACAAATGAGACCTCTTGGGGGGAATGTCTTGGCTCGATGTAGCAAATATACATCATATAGAATGCATTACATGGTGGGAGTTGGAAGAATCAGTATTGACATTTTCGTTTGGTCGTCATGATCAAAGTCAACGAGCCATATAGGTTGGAAGGACCACAGTTCAATGACAGAGGTCAGAATGACTATAGTCAGGTGACAGAGGTCAGAAATATTATAGTCGGACAATGATGGTCTAAAGGATTGTAGTCAGATAACGATTGTTGTAAGGACCACAGTCGGTGGGCGACAGATCGGAAAGACTCTAATCAGGTGACCTAGTTGGAAGGACCGTAATTGGTTGACGGTAGTTGGAAGGACCATAGTTGGCGAGCGACAAAGGTCAGAAAGATTGTAGTTGGGTGACGATGCTCGGAAGGACTGCAGTCGAGTGACAAAGATTAAAGTCAGGTGATGATGGTTGGAAGACTTGTAGTCAGGCGATAGTGATCGGAAGAACCATAGTCACTGACGGTGGTCAGAAGGACCACAGCAGATGAGCAATGGAGGTTAGAAAGACCGTAGTGTGGCAGGATTGGTGGCATCGGAGGAAATCCGACGACAATCAGTGGTCAGGCATAAGGCTGAAGACAATTGGTGGCCAAGCGGAAGTTTAATGAAAGTCCGATGATAATGAGTGATCGGTCGATGGTCGAGGAGTTTGTTGTCAACATAACTCTCTAATTTCTCTTCATTTTCTCTCTTCATTACTTGGTCCCCCCTTCAGTAGAGAAAAAATAATCTATTTATAATTTTCTGGAGTGACATGACCAGTAAATAGGGAGAATATCAATGACGTGTTGAGAGTGTTTCAAATGGATGGTTGATATCGACTCTTTTGATCATGAACCGTTTTGTGTATTTAAGTGTCTTAATGATGCAGAATTCGACGATCTTAGGCTTGTTAGATTCGTCTCGTCAATACACTCGATTCGATAATAAGCATGTCACATTTTTATATCATTTTGTCATCTAATTTATATTGTGAACCTTCTAAATGTACTTTGAACCCTTGATTTGGACACATTTGAACTCGGATTGGGTTAGAATTTGATGTTGTTGGATTTGTTTTTTTTTTTTTTTCAAAATGTTTAGTTTGACTATAAATTTGCTGAAATCGAAGTTCGAATGATCCCAAATTTAATTTCAAAAGTTTTCAAATTCAAATTTACCTCGAGATTCATGTCAGAGCGTAAAAATTATTTGATGATATATTAATACTCATCAGACTCATAGTGAACTCCTCAAAATAATCGGCCATGCTCATTTAGAGCTACTTCAAGAACTCAGCCAACATATAAATATTCTATCGTTCTCTAATTCTCTATTTTTCGTACTATAAGAAATGCAAGAATGTCTCCCACGCACAAAATTCAAATCCAATTGTATATCTTTTCTATATAATAATTTGATCACATGTTTTCAAATTAAAAAAAATTACTTGCTATTTTGAAACGTTATCTTATTATTTGAGAATATGGTTTCAAGTTATATATTAAAAAAATACAAAGCTTGAAATGTTTCTTGCTATTTTGAACGTTTAAAATAACAAAAAGATGAAGCTCATTGGGAGTCAAACTAGTTGAAAAGCAACAAGATTGAATGATAACGGGTTAGGGGAGTAAGTAAGCCGAGCCAGTTTAAAGTTGACTTGATAACTAAAGACAGTTTCCACTACCACCGCAGCTTTATCAGACACTACTCAGCAAACGGCTCAGAAATGATCCAGCCGTTCATTTATAACTAACCAAATCAAAGCATACACGTGTCCATACATACTCTCTACATATACACTATGTAATCTGCTACAGTGGTTATGGAAAATATGAATGAAGCTTTACTCTGCATACTCTGCTATTTTCCTCTTCTATGTTAATTCTCCTTGCAGGTCATTAATGGCAGTTCTTCATGGTATCAGAGCAGGAGCTCTTTTCAGCTGCATCTGATCCTAATGGCTGATTCTTCTTCCTCCTCCCCATCCGTAGCGGAGGCAGGTACAGAGAAGATTCCTGAACCTTTACCCATCACAGCTGCTCTCAAACTTGTTCTCTCAAACATTAAAACCATTGTTCCTCTCCCTCTATCAAACGACAACTACCCACTGTGGAAATCCCAGATCCTTAAGCTCTTAAAGGCAAATGGATTCGGAAATCACCTAGATCCGAACTTCATCAATCCACAGCGTCTTCTTCTTCAACCAAACAACTCCACTGTCATAAATCCAGCCTATACCCAATGGCAAGTAGCAGATCAAAATTTAGCCGCTGCCATATGCTCCACCATTACTGCATCAATCCTTCCCTATGTTCTTCATCTCGAAAGCTGCGCAGAGATCTGGTCGACCCTTGCTCTTCGTCTCCAGGCATCCAACAGATCACGTGTGATTCAATTGAAAAATGAATTACATAATATATCTATGAAGGATCTTACAATGCAACAGTACCTAATCAACATCAAGACTCTGGTGGACAATATCGCCGCCGCCGGATCCAAGATTGAGAGCGAAGACATCATAATGTACACACTAAACGGCCTTCCGCCCTCCTATCAAGCTTTCAAGACCTCTATCCGCACAAACCTCTCACCCATCAGTCTTGAAAATCTATATTCGCTTCTTCTAAGCGAGGAGATCAATCTGACAGCCGAACTACTGCGCGAACAGAACTTCGTGAATTCTCAAGACTGATGGGTGAGAGGTTTATTGAGCCACGAGCTCATAAGCAGAGCTTTATTGAGCCACGAGCTCATTTGTTAAATGAGCACGAGTTCAAGCTCAATTAGTTTTGACTCGCGAGCTCATGAGCAAAATCAAATGATTATTTGAATATTTTTAAATATTTATTATTTAATTAAATATAAATGAATATCAAATGATTGAACCATTAGATAAAAGGCGGGAGGCCCATCAAGGAAGCTATTGCATAATAAATGTTAAGGTTCATGGTTCGGTGTTTATACCTTCAAGAAGTTGTAGCATAATAAATGCTAGCTACAAGCCTACAATTTTTTGTTCAAAAAAAAAAAAATCATCTATTTAAGTCGAAAAACACAAAAAGCTGCAAACTGAGAATAAATAGCGCATCTTCCATGGACCACCGACCACTTCTTCCCACTTTGTAATGTCAACAATATCGTCATCGTCTTATTCTTCCCCTTCCCATTGCCAACGTTTCAGACAAACGAGCCTTAAATCGAGTATCGAGTCGAGCTCGAGCTTTGATTTTATTTAGCGAGTCGAGTTTGAGTTCATTAAACGAGCTCAACTCGATAAATGTCACTATTCTACTCGACTCGGCTCGTTTACACCCTTGAACAGGGTTGAGTACTCTCCCATGCTAAGGGGTTTATAATTTTTCTAAACGAATGTCATCAAACATTTGCTTCCTATTTCCTTGAAAAATAATAACCATTTGGGAGGAAAACAAAGGGAGTCTTGAAAGGCTAAGGGAGGGGCTAATTTTTTTGGTAGAGATATTTTGGTCAAAATGATTTTACAATTATTAAAATTATTTTGAAATAAGCATAAGTCTTTGTTGTGAGAGCTCGTTTCTTCGATTTTCTTTTGGGATCGTTCGAGACGATGTTGAGATCGTCCAGAACGATCAGAAACAACTGATTTCTGGGTGGATCGTCCGGGCCGATTTTTGGATCGTCCTGGGACGATAAGTTCATTTGCAAAGTCAGTGAGCAAGAAATTTTATCGTCCAAGGAAATGAATTATCGTCCTGAGATATCATCCTGGACGATTGGATTTTGTTCACATCGTCCTGGACGATGTGGCGATCGGCCGGGCCGATCAGGTCGGTTTTATAAGGAAATCAGCTCGTTTTGATGAGAGAGAAAATCATTTTATATTTTCAAAATATCTGAGGAGAGAGAAGAAGAAGGAAAGTAAAGGAAAAGCTGGATTTCGGAGGCTGCGGAGCGCTTTTCGTTCGTCGCCGTTGTTGGAAAGATTGTTTATCTCACGGTAAGGACTCAGAATCCTATTTCTGTTTTCGAAGATGTTGAGTTTTGGTCGTTTTGTGCACAGAATTGTGTTTTCGTTACCGATAAACGCGCACGGTTTTGTATTGACGAAACTTTCACCGCACAACTTTTGATATGTTATTGATATGATTATTCTACACGTTTTGAGTATTTTCTGTAACGATTCTACCGATTATTTTGGGTTCTGTGCGATTTTGATCGAATAGAATATTATCAGGATGTTGAAAAATGTTGCTTCAGTACAATGGAAGTCTTACAATGTTGTTGTGAACGTTATGTATTAATTTGGTAATTTGTTAATTCTGTGATTTTTGTGTAAATTTCGTATACTGCCGTTATGCCGCTGGATTTCCGTACGATTTCCGACTTTCTGCAATTGATGATTTGAATTGATATGCATACGAATGTGAATATGATTTGCTATATTGTTCTGATCACCAAATACTGAAAGACAAGTGAAGCCTGGTTGAACTATTGGTTGGAGATTGATTGACATGTACAGGATGGTGGGCCGACGGGCTTTCCTTTAAACTATTGATCATAGATATATTGATTGGGAGGCATAATGAGATTCTTATGCCGACGGGCGCAGAGTGACAACTCTTATTGAACCAACGTATGGATTTCTACAACAGCACTATGGATTATCGAATAGCCAGTGATTGCACTTGTTCAGTAAGACTATTGTATTGAAATGCATGTGTTCGGCATTGACTCGTGATGGATTTATTGCTTTATTGATTTGGATTTACTGACGGATTTACAGACTTATTGTTATCGTACGATTTCATTGATATTTATATTCTGTCACTGCGCATTGTTACTATTATAGATACTGGATATTGATACTGTAATTGATTCATTGATGATATGGTTATGAATACTATGGATTCATCTCTTGATTCATTGATATTATTGCTTCTAGTATAGACTGGGCTTTATTGTATTGATTTTATGATTTCCTACCGATTGATTTAATTGACCAGATAATATTGTTTTGATTGATTCGATTTGATACGATTGATTTGACTGATCAACTGATTTTCCACTGTTTACGGATTCTTCTGAGATTTGAAGTCTATTGAGCGAGCTTGATGGAATTCTTTCTACTGTTTATTGATTCTTATACCGTTGCATTGACAACTGATTTGATTTTCGTATTTGAATAGATTCATTGATCATGTGTAATAGATTGTTATGGATTTGATTGACTGGCATGCATATTGTTTCCAGTATCGTGCTTTGATTTCAGTTGTAGGTATTAGGTGAACTGCTGGGCTTTTTGAAACTCATTATATGTGGTTAATATTTTCATGTCAGGGCAAGGGAGCAGGAGTTTGAGGTTGATCAGGAATCTCCAGGTTTTTGTTCTTTTTGGTGATAGTGATTCTTTTGTACTCAGGACATGATAGATTTCAGTTCATGTGATCCTAGTGTAGCTCCTGAGTATTGTATATGACCTTTTGAGATATGAATCGACTTGTACATTGATGTTTTAAATTATAGAATTTTGTTAAGCTGTTTGTTATTGATTGATGTCTTTAGATAGCTCTGGTAAATGGTTTTAATGGATTGATTGAAATTCTTTCCAAGTTAGATCTTGGGGCGTTACATTTGTTATTCATCCTTACAAAATTTTATCAAATTATTCTAACATATTTTCCTCTAAAGGTGGTGCTCGCCCTTCTCTATTCGAGATATAATTAGAGGTGTCAAAACAAGTTTTCAGGTCGAGTTCAGATCACTTGAGATTGACTTGCTCTTAATACTTCAGACCTGAACCCAACCCGACCTGCTAACTCAGTTGAGTTTAACAGGGGAATTGCGAGTGGGCAGACGAGCGCGATAGTGACCGGGCGCAGCAAGCAGGAGAGAGTGAGTGCGCAGGTGCGAAGCGTGATAAGTGTGAAGTGGGACAAACGGTCAAGATGCGAGTGACATACAGGTCAGATAAGTTGCATTTGGGTTCACGAGTTAACCTAAACCCGACCATATATTTCAATCAAGTCAAAAACTTAAACTCGAACCCAACCCATTTGTTAAACAAGTCAATCCAAACCCAAATTTTTAGGTAGGGTTTCTAGGTCATGTCATATATTGACACCATTAGATAAAATTCTTAGCATATATTTAGAACAAAACTATTACATTTGGCATAAATTATTTCTCTACTCATTTTAAATCTTGATTAGACCACTAAAGGCAAAATAAATAAAGAGTGCGCGTAACAAAAGCCAATCCCTTCACGATAAGAAAAGTAAAAAAGATTTCAACTACAAAATCTGTCAAAAATTGCCGCCAGAAAAAGGAGAGTAGTGCTAGCACGCAAGCCATTAATCTGGTTTTAAGCCCCGCACCCACCAGTTTTAACTGAAAGGATTTCTGGCAATCGGGCCGTCGGAAAAGCTTATGGAAAGCTAAAGCGCCTAAATCAAACTGAACCTCTATTTCTCATTTTGCCTTATTCCAATGGTCACCGGTCAGAACATTCGAGTCATAAAAGGCCTTTTGGTCTTACTAGAGCTGTCTTTGTTGACCTATTATGCTCCATAATATTGTGCTTACTGAGCTCCTGCAATTAGTCAAATTAATACCTATTTTGTTGTTTTTTAGGTGATACAAAGGCCTCAATAACTTATCAAATATAGTGTAATTAGAGAAGGATCACGCCTCTTTGCTTTACGGTTTTTGTGGGGTTTATGTTGACTGTTGAGACATGATAAATGAATGGATTTTGGTTGTGGTTGAGTGAGTCATTAAATATTGGAAAAATAACATGGTAGCTTCCTGTGAAGTTCAAAGATGACTTGGATTTCCAATTAATGTGTGGAGCCTAATTGCTTCTTTGGAGACTCTTATATATGCAGCTCATCTTGGTCTATTAATTGGAAGTTTTGGCTACAAATTAAAAGGTCTTGGGTTCGAAATTTACGTATATCATGTGTGTATAAATTTATCTTGATGACTCAAATTTCCAACAAAAAAAAACTCTTATCTGTGATTTGATTTATAAATTTGGTTAATATAAGATGGAAGAATAGTTGATAACTTGAATGAATATTTAGCGCAAGAAAAAAAATGAGAGAAATCATTTTGTTGAAAGTAAATAAAAAGCAATTAAAGGCATAATCAAGCAATATTGATGCCTCCTGAAATAGCTATTTCTGTCAAGAAAGTCCCAAGTTTTCTCTTACATAACTCTAGAGGTAATGAATAATTCAGAACTATAAAAGGGGTAAGCAATTATATCTTAGAGAACATATAAGAATAAGCTACTGATGCTAGAATAGTTAAAGAGAAAGAAAAATATATTCAGATTATATAATGTTTATGTTAAATAAAATTGATGTATGTTTTTTTTACTTTCTTACACCTTACGATTTTTAACTTTGGTGTGTTAATATGATTTTAGAAGGAATACCAGCTTTTCATATTTTTTCTTATACTTGTATCATGTGCCATAATAACTAGGGAAACTCACATGGATCTTATTAAGCTAAATGTTCCTTGGACCTACATTATTCCAACCAATCTCAATCGATTTGGCGATGCAAATCTAGCTACAGAGCCAACTTCTTCTATATCGAGCACCGAAGACCGACGAACATTGGTTAAGCAAGAGAAAAAAATACTTTGCCAAGAAACAAAATAATGAGAAGGTTGAATCAATACGGGTGGATTTTACTTGGGTTCAACCACTCAGAGACTATCTAGCATGATTAATTTTAAGTATCTAATCACTAACTTAGGCTTCGTTTGGGGCAGCTTTCTTCTTGATTTCTAAAATAACTTTCTAGTACAAAAATTTCAAATTCTTGTACTAGAAAGCTATTTTAAAAAGTAGTAGAAAAGCTGTCCCAAACGAAGCCTTAAAGTAAGGTAGTAACGCTAGCTCTCTGAGCTAAAATGTTTGAGCTAATTAAATACTAATGCTTGCCCCAAAATCTTAGCTCAGTCAATCATTAGTTGCATGCTATCTCAAAATATGATAAAAACAAAGGAAATGGCGTACCTTAAATAATAAATATCCACAGAGGTCTCGAACAGATGATAAATTCTGTGTCTCAAGCCCGCCAATCAACAAAAGAGGCAAGTAGTCCTTTATTTGAAGCCATCTTCTTGCTATATAGTAGCAACATTGGCTTCCTCTGCATTGAGAGGTCCCAAAGGCCCGTCCCGATGATTGGCGCAACCACCATCCACTACAACAATACAACAGATTTTCAATGAAAATAATTCGTCGTGAAGTACGAAATATCCATCACAGATTATGTTTTGCAATAGAAATTCCTAGAGAATAGTTCCGTTGCCCAAAAGAAAAATGTTGCAAATATTTTTTGCTAAAGAAAAAAATCTGTCACAAAATTGTAATGGATGTTCCGTAGCAATATGTTGGGCCCAATTACAGTCCTCACAAATTTACGACATATTTGCATAACATAATGAGCTGATAAATTTTCCACTTAAAAATGTTGCAAATACATCACAAGTTAGTCACAATTTCTGTAAAGATGATTAATTCTGTCACAATTTTGTCTCAAACATGTCTTATGCAATTCCACCACAAATCTATTGCAAACCACCCAAAATATAAATAATAAAATAGCTGCATTTTAACATTTTGCACACATGTAATTAAACAATCAGTGATGGCATTTACGCATCAATTATATATACCTCTCCACCCATGAGCATTCTCCGCTTCGAGCACCTGCATCTTCAAATTCCTCACCTTCGCTTCTCCACCCCAACTTCCTCTCCCACATATAGTTCCCCCTATGTAGACCTGTTATGATATTAATTAAATGATCAAATGATATTTGATTATTACTTGCATATAATCAAAATATGCATCTCGATGAAAGAAATCTAAACAGACCAAAATTATTCAATCCTGAGATCATTAAGACACTTATATATTGGAAGGATGGCTTATGATAAGAAATCAATATGGGTTTGTAGGTCTTCGAAAGGATGCTGCTAGTGGGGGTCAGAATCCAAATGAAATTGTCACACTATCCCGTAGGATAAAATGGTAGTAGGCTTTTACGCTCTACACAAGCACGTCAATGGGAAAGAAGATGGAATTATATATACGATCATCCATGAAGAATAGCAAATCGATAGTTACGAGATTTCTCTCATTCGATACATAAGCTCGAATGGAGTTTATTTGATGTGGGTGCCGGATCCCCAAGGGCGTAAGCCCCCGTGGTTAATTACATCCTAGGCCTTGACCTAAGAAAACTATTGATTAAGAATGCTATTTTATTCACTTTTAGGTTTGGTGCATAATGGGATATCTAGGCTCTCCTAATCTAAGTGAAGATGGGCTCAATCGGGCTATTCAGCATACAAGGATCATATAATCACTTGGTCGATCGAAAAAAAAGAAAAATCATGAGAAGAATCACCACATACAAAGCATGCATGAGAGAAAGATGAAAATAACACCATCAATGTGACATGAATGTGTGAAATTTATAGCATCCGAAGAATGGAGAGCCTACCCAACGATAAGGCATACAACAATATACCTATACCACCAGTCTTTAATCCTAAATCTATAAAAGACATACCGTACACTCAATACTAATACCCATAGTCTAACTAATGTAAGACACCACAAGGGGACTTACATCCTAAACCCCACTAGAGATCTCGGCAACCCCGACATGGATTTACCATCAACTCCACCTAGTAGTTCAAATTCATCAAATCCAGTCTTATGCAAATGCAAGAGTGGTGAGAGACACAAAAGAGGAATGGTAATTAAGCTCGATCATGAATGATACTATACTATGCAAAGTTAACTATCAATCTATGTTATAAAATAAATTCTACATACTTTGACTCAGGCTATTCATGTATAAATGGGACTAATCAGAACTAGCCGATAGTCACTGTGAAGTAAACACAGAACTACCCGATAGTCACTGTGAAGTGAACATGATTTGAGACATTAATTATTGATGAGGACATCGTCAGCAATTTCGACATGTGTGCCATCGGAGACACCTGAGATCGACGGACACGATCAGGAGTTTTATTTATTTTGTCATGTTATGTAGTACTTTATTTTATTATGTTATTTTTCCAATTTTACCCTTATGGGTATTTGATTTCTATTGTAGCCCAAGGGGCATTTTAGTCTTTGTTTTTTGTTGTCATTTGGAGGCCTATATATATGGCCATTTCTTATGTAATGAGGTAATGAATGATTGAATGAAAATTGAGTTTTATTTCTTCTTACTCTTCTTGCATGAGAGCTAGAGAGAGGTGAGAGAGAAAGCCCAAGGTGAGGGCCAAAAGCAACACCCACCAGTCATAGGAAGAGTCCGTGGCTCGTGGTTTATCCCCATCATCCCGCTCCTCGTCGTTTTCTCCAAAACCCGCCGGCCCAAACTCCCCCCAACCCGCCGGCCACCACTTCCTTCCCCAATTGCCGCCGGTTAAACTCCCTCTTCCCCAACCTCCTCTTTTCTCATCTTCTACAACGGTTAATTTCGAAATTCGAAATTTGAATTTCGAAAACTTTCCAAATTTGGAATTTCCAAATTAGGAAAGTTTTAAATCCGGTTCATAACAAAAAAAATTCAAATTCAAAGGATTTCAATTTGATCCTTCCTAAATGTCATGAGCCGATTTGGAAGCCAAACCCTTGCTCTCCACACAAGATCTTCCCCCCATGAAGCCGCCGGCCACCTTGGATGGACCCTCCTTCATGTCACCAATTAATGCATTAATTACCCCATTAATTTGAAATCAATTTCAAATTAATCTCCCTCCAATTTGGTTTAAATCTGAGTCAAATTTCAGATTTTGAATTACATGCTTCCCCTCCCTCTATTAAGCCGCCGGCCTCACTTTAATGGGCCACATTAATGCCCATTAATTACCCATTAAACCTCTTGCTAATTTGAAATCAATTTCAAATTCCTTTCCCTCCAATTGACACAAATTCTGAAAATTAATTTCAGATTTGTGTAACTCCCCTCTTTCCCTTGCTTAACCTAATTTCCCTCATCCCATCCACCCGCCCCCCTTCCTCCTCTGTTTTGGCCGACCGCCCCTCCCTCCCTCTCTTGGGAATTTCGAGCAAGGAGGAAGAAGACGACGCCATCCACCAATACCACCAACTCCGACTACTTTCCCGTGGACAAAGGCTTCCGGCATCTTCTTCCTAGTGGTGATCTCAATCCTAGTTTGCAGGATCTTCTCTCGCCATGCCTAGTGTAGTTGAGTGAATAATCCCCAAGGTGAAATCTCTCATTATTAAGTTGTGGATTGTTGTTTATTAGCTATTGGCCTTGCTATTATCTTTGGTTATTTATTGGTTTTGGCTAATCTACATGTACTTCCTCGCCTAAGCTAGTTGAAGACTAAGCTTCTTTAATGAATTTACTTGTTATTTCAATAAGTTCTTCATTGAGATTACTTTATCAATCACTCTTAAAATTTCTTAAATGAGCTCCTTCGCATGTTCGTTCTACATCATCTTGGTATCAGAGCATGGTAGGCATGCATGACATGTTAGAAAAACATCCTAGGGTCTAACCTTGTGTTATAATTTAATTCTTGCATGCATATCATCGCATATCTAAATTTTATTCACTGTTTACATTGCTGTCTTTACAATTCCTGCACGCATTTAGTGAGTTTTGGGTTAGCATTTCATGTACCTAAGTGCTGTCCACACTCTAGACACCTAACCCAACACTTAACACATTTATTCAAGCCTTGTAGTGTGCTGTCCAGGAAATTTCTGCATCGTTTACCTACTGTTAGGTGAACGTAACCTAGTGTTTAGGTGCTGTCTACACCTTAGAACCCTTCCTAAACACTTAGACAACTCGGCCCATTGCTAAACTTGCTGCCCTCGAATTTCTGCACTTAATTGAGCCTTTTGGGTGAAGTTCTGGGTAGTTTTTTTTTACTGTTTCGCAAATTCCTGCATGCATATAACTAAGTTAGAACCTATTAATTGTTTATCACGTGCTAGCATATGATTTGTTAGGTTTCTAAGTGTTGGAACCTTTATTTTCCTTGCTTTCCCTTTGCTGTCCACACTATTCCAGCCACTGTTAGGCTTCTTTTAGGAGACGTTTAGGCTTTGCGTATGTGCTGTCCACTCACTCAACATTTTTCCAAACACTTAGGCAGCTTAGGCTTTTGGTGTAGTTGGCTGTCCAAAGCTTTCCAGCCCTGTTTAGTGACTCATAAGTGCACCACAACCTTTGACACTTTGCTGTCTACACCAAGCAGACAACCCTTGACCCCTAGACTTCTTCGCCTCCGTGTTAGGTTGATGTCCCCGTCTTTCCAGCTGCTGTTTGGAGCCTTTAGGAGTCTAAGTTTAGAATGACTAGGTGCTGCCCTTCATTCCTTTACCTTCCCTAGTATCACGTGGCCTTCCCAATGGACGCGATAGGTTTTCAAAAGAGGTTAGACGACCTAGCTCGTCTTGTAGGCTCGCTAACTAATACCACAAAGGAGAAACCCGTTGACTATACCCACTCTAACTACATGCCCCACTCAGCTTATCACCCGAGACCTAAGCCTTGGCCTCCTCGACATCACTTAGAATCACCTGATCGTCTGCCTACCTTTGATGGATCTTTGGATGGTTACCCCTTTAGGGATTGGATAAGACAACTAGAGAATTATTTTGAATCATGTCATATCCTTGAATCCCACCAGCTTAGCATAGCTAAATATCACCTCAAAGGTCAAGCTCTTCAATTTTGGGTAAGATTGGAAGATCGTCGAGAGTCTAGCGGTGAGTACCTTACTTGGAAGGACATGAGGAGAGAACTCAACTTAAAATATAGACCCTCTACATGTGGACACCCTGCTGGTTCTAAGTTTAGGTCACCCCCTGCCCATCAAACCATTGGATATTACACTCTCAATACCTCTACCCCTAGTGACCGGCATTTAGAGTACCACCCTTACAAAACAAACCGTGGACCTTACTGTGGTCGAGACCACCCACCCATTAGTAACATCCGGGTCGCTGCCCCACCCTATAGGTCTTCACCTAACCTTGATGGCCGACCCTCTACTGGGCCTTCTGTTAGACCAATCTCTTATGACTCTCCTCTTAGACCTACTTCTAGCCATCCCAGTCAATCTTCAGCCTCCCTAGTCCTTGACCCTGCCAGTTTGATTATAATAAAGGAAGACATTAAGACGATGAGGTCTCCTGAACTTGAGACTGAGTGCATCCATTTTATGGATGCTAGTGATATCACTAATGACGAAGAATTCTTTGAGGATGAGATTGACGTGATTGAGTTAGACCCCCTGCCTGACTTAAACCCTGATTTAGGAGGTCTAGAACCTTTTAACCTTGAGACCTTAGACCCTCTTGAGTCTAATTTCATTAACGATATTCCTGTGGATAAGGCCTGTCTGGACGATACTAATTTAATCCCGAACGAAACTGATCTGACATTGAACACAATGAAATTAAAATTGGAAGATTCTAATTTAATTACTGGGACGAATTTGGATAATTCTGATTTAATTCTGATTAATTCTGATGGCGACTTAGCTAAACTAGTGATGGATGTAAGTCAATCGAATTTGTCAACTGATTCAAGTGAAACAGAACCTACGGATCTTAGGGTTAAAATTAAACCTGATTCTACTTCGGAAGACAGTACCTTAAGTCTAAAGTTCTTTGGGCCAAATTTGAATAATGAGCCCTCTTTTGTCCCATTAGAGTCTAACTTTGAGGCTGCTCCTTTGGAGTTATATTTGATTAAGTGTGTCATTCCGGATTTCTCCTGTACTGTTGTACCCACAGATGTCCTAGGAACTTTTCCCCATCTCATAAGTCCCATACCGGCTGACGGATCTTTGGACTACCCCCTTATGGATGTAAGTCAGGACCAATCATCTTATTTTATTCCTGATTCCTACATTTTGCCCGTTATAGCCTCATCCTACCCTTATCGGGACCACTTCTATCCTAGTTGGATGAATTTGATAGATTACACTTCTACCCCCAGGAGACTAACCTCTACCCTAGCTGAAACTTTATATGGAGGTGCCTTAATAGCTAAGAACGTTTTCATTGCTCCCCCTACACCAGTCCCCTTAGACCAAACACTTTAGACCCCTTTTGTGTGACTCATCCCCTTTTCTAGCTATGTGTGAGTTAGTATGTTGTGTGTGTGTTTGTAGTATGTTGTCTTCCAAGTTATGTCTGTTTAAAACTTTTGTGTAAGCCTTGATTCGTGTCATTTGTCATGCATACCGGTTCTTTTGCATATGCATTTGCATCTCATCTCTAGGAGCTTTATAAAGAAATTAAAAGAAGCATTGAACAAAGTAATTCCAATTATAAGCTTATTTCAGATCACAAGAAAAGATTTAAAGAATTCGAAGTTGGAAACTTTGTGATGGTACGGATCCCTCCGTGAAGAAGTTGCATGCTAAAATCGCTGAGCCTTGAAGATAATGTCAAAGATAAGTAGTAAGGCTTTTATGCTGGACCCCCTAAGGGTTAACTTCAATCCTACATTTAATATAGAAGATCTAGTAACCTTTGAGGGACCCGAGTTGAACCCTAATAATCCAATTGAAAATAAACCTTGTGAGAACCCACCAAGTGAGATTTCCCCCCCAGCCTACCTCCACTCCCCAATTTACCCCACTTACCCATAGCGGAGAAGATTGAAGCATTAATAGGTGATGAGATCATTCCCACAAAGGAAGGAGGTCACCGCAGGTACATAGTTCATTGGACAGGGAAATCGGAGGAGGACATGTGGATTGATCAGGAGGCGCTCCAGCAAGTGGACCCTGGCTCACTAGAGTGGTACTAGAGACTACCGATGATTACTCGACGGGGTCGAGTTTTCTCCCACCTGGGGAGAATGATGAGGACATCGTCAGCAATTTCGACATGTGTGCCATCGGAGACACCTGAGATCGACGGACACGATCAGGAGTTTTATTTATTTTGTCATGTTATGTAGTACTTTATTTTATTATGTTATTTTTCCAATTTTACCCTTATGGGTATTTGATTTCTATTGTAGCCCAAGGGGCATTTTAGTCTTTGTTTTTTGTTGTCATTTGGAGGCCTATATATATGGCCATTTCTTATGTAATGAGGTAATGAATGATTGAATGAAAATTGAGTTTTATTTCTTCTTACTCTTCTTGCATGAGAGCTAGAGAGAGGTGAGAGAGAAAGCCCAAGGTGAGGGCCAAAAGCAACACCCACCAGTCATAGGAAGAGTCCGTGGCTCGTGGTTTATCCCCGTCATCCCGCTCCTCGTCGTTTTCTCCAAAACCCGCCGGCCCAAACTCCCCCCAACCCGCCGGCCACCACTTCCTTCCCCAATTGCCGCCGGTTAAACTCCCTCTTCCCCAACCTCCTCTTTTCTCATCTTCTACAACGGTTAATTTCGAAATTCGAAATTTGAATTTCGAAAACTTTCCAAATTTGGAATTTCCAAATTAGGAAAGTTTTAAATCCGGTTCATAACAAAAAAAATTCAAATTCAAAGGATTTCAATTTGATCCTTCCTAAATGTCATGAGCCGATTTGGAAGCCAAACCCTTGCTCTCCACACAAGATCTTCCCCCCATGAAGCCGCCGGCCACCTTGGATGGACCCTCCTTCATGTCACCAATTAATGCATTAATTACCCCATTAATTTGAAATCAATTTCAAATTAATCTCCCTCCAATTTGGTTTAAATCTGAGTCAAATTTCAGATTTTGAATTACATGCTTCCCCTCCCTCTATTAAGCCGCCGGCCTCACTTTAATGGGCCACATTAATGCCCATTAATTACCCATTAAACCTCTTGCTAATTTGAAATCAATTTCAAATTCCTTTCCCTCCAATTGACACAAATTCTGAAAATTAATTTCAGATTTGTGTAACTCCCCTCTTTCCCTTGCTTAACCTAATTTCCCTCATCCCATCCACCCGCCCCCCTTCCTCCTCTGTTTTGGCCGACCGCCCCTCCCTCCCTCTCTTGGGAATTTCGAGCAAGGAGGAAGAAGACGACGCCATCCACCAATACCACCAACTCCGACTACTTTCCCGTGGACAAAGGCTTCCGGCATCTTCTTCCTAGTGGTGATCTCAATCCTAGTTTGCAGGATCTTCTCTCGCCATGCCTAGTGTAGTTGAGTGAATAATCCCCAAGGTGAAATCTCTCATTATTAAGTTGTGGATTGTTGTTTATTAGCTATTGGCCTTGCTATTATCTTTGGTTATTTATTAGTTTTGGCTAATCTACATGTACTTCCTCGCCTAAGCTAGTTGAAGACTAAGCTTCTTTAATGAATTTACTTGTTATTTCAATAAGTTCTTCATTGAGATTACTTTATCAATCACTCTTAAAATTTCTTAAATGAGCTCCTTCGCATGTTCGTTCTACATCAATTATATTGTAAAAAATGACCTACAAGAGATCATGAATTAGTTTTTAAAAAATGGGTTGATTTTAGATCTTATGTTCACTTTTATAATGTTTAAAGAAAATTTTATCTTTATAAAAAATTTAACATCCTAATAGCATAACGAGGACTCCGTCTGAGCACCCTGTAGCAAAACAGAGTAAGAAAATTGAAAAAAAACATGCAGTTCTAATGCGCAATCAGAGTAAACACACCAATTATTAATAAATAAATAATAGATAATAGTAAGAGGCCCAAAATGCAATTGGGTTCTGTAATAAACCCCAGAAAAATAAAAAAAGAAAGCCGAACACTACCATAACTACAACTCAGTCTAGATCTATACATCAATTAATTGGTGTGTGTAGACTTGATCTATCTACACCTATTTTAACCTCCTGCCTTCTGAAATGTTCATACACTTATAAATATTTTCTAACTAAACTTACATTTTTTTAAATAAAGTTTATATAATCACCCTACAAAAAATATATTAGCACAATTATAATAATAATCATAACATCAACATCAAAACTTTGTCTTTAGGATCACATTCCCAATGGCTTATCATTCCTAGCAGCACATGTTATAAAGCATATTTATAATAATCATTTATGCATTTTTATTCGTCCTTTGAAAACTTTATCACTTACAGAAAATATATTTAAAAATATTCTAATCATTTAAGGGCAAGTGTCTACTTATCAATCCAGAAAAAGAAAAAGCAACCAAAAATAATCACCACATCATCACAAATGCAAAGTGTAAAAGAAAGAAAGCGTAAAATATTAAACTGGCTACACCCTATAAATAGAACACTCACTACCTAAGTGTGTGTAAAACTAATACTTAACTACCCCAATTTATGTGAAAGGTTCAAGTTGCAAGGTCCAGTTTATATTGTTTAATTGTTTAGCTCTCAAATTTCTCTTCAAGTGATTAATAATTTAGGGTGAATTAATCATTATTTAATTTTAAGATTATAGTTTTAATTATTATGTTATATATAACCCAAATATACAAGTCCTAAACTACACTAGAGTTATAAAGAATTGAGAATGTTTAATTCTGCAAGTAGCTAAGATTGAAAGAGTTATAAGAGACTAAGGTCGGTTAATCCTCCATTGACGCACTAAGACTCGATGTGGGGCTAGTGGGTAACACACTAAGGTGGGCCTATTGCCCACTATAAAAGAAAAGATCATAGGCTTTCTATATCTAGGTGTAGTGGATTTTAAAAGATGACATAAGAATAGAACACTCATTATCTACAGATACAGTAGGTTCTTACCAGACTTAGAGTTTAAGAAGATATTTAGGTTCCTAAGGGTGATTTTAAATTTCTAAAAGAGAATTTATATAGATCTTTAAATCCTTCTCCCTTAGTTTGTGAGGTACATGGTGTTCTCACAACGAGCACAATGACCAATGCCTCCTTATGACACATATCCCCGCAGCTCAAGGTAGTCCAACCTATATACTTTATATATATTGAAGGGGAAGTGTACATAGATTTTTAACAATTCATTTTTTGTTTGGAGCAAATGAACATCAAGGGAAAGGTTTCACACTAAGTTCAAAATAATAAAAAAAACGAACATATTACTAATAAGAAAATCCAACACACAACAGTAGCTTACAGATCAACCTAAAAATACTATAGCTCAATTTTTATGTGAATTTTCAATATTAATGATTATGTTAATGGGAAACAACACTTAAAGGCTAAAAAATCATTAAATATATGATTTTTAGAATTGCTTAAATATTTTAAACCAAAAACCATCATAGTGGTGCCCGCTTCATGCGAGAAAAATAATGATGCAAATGGCATAATGTGTGGGCCTACACTACATTCCTAGGTAACCATGGAGGTCTTTATGGTTTACAGATGGGGCAAACCCCAGCCAACAAGGCCAGAACTTCATAGATACACTAACATAAGGTCAATGACTAAACATCCTATCATATATCTATTAGAACGGTCCAGCTGGTCCACACGAGACCGGCCCAGCGGAACAAAAGCGGAGGTTCCACCTCTTCTTTTATGCGGGATTCGACCGCCATTTTCTACAGAGACATTTAGGAAGGTTTTTGAAGGAATTTTAGGGGGGAAATTGAATGTAGGGATTGTTTAGGGATTTCCTTTTGATTTGTATATATTAAATAATTTATTTTCCTATGATTATGGCATCTTGAATTTGGCTGAAATTTGAGATCTCATAGATTTAAGTTTTCTTTGAGTTCTAGCGGCGTTTAGAGATTCGAGAGAGATCAATCCTCCTCTCGAATAGATGATCAATTGTATATTGTTATTTTTCGTTTTCCTTTTATCAAATAATACAAATTTTCTACTATTTTTGTGGTTTTGTGTGGATTTTGGTAGAGAAAGCTTGCTGTTTTTCGAAGATTGATAGGAAATACTTGAGATCTACAAGTACTTCCTATCAAATTGGTATCAAAGCATGTCGATCGAAGGCAAACCAATGGCAGGAAGGAAAGCGAAAGTTTTGGAGGGAGAACTTGGGCAACTCAAAACATATTTTGAGGAAACGATGGCTGATTTTCAAAGTCAAATTGCATTCGCCAATGAAAAGATGGAGGAAAAGTTCGCCGTGGTGGAAGACATTTTGAAGAAATTGCTTGAAGCCAAAACCAAACCGGTGACATCGGAAGCAAAGGAAACTACCGGCAGCCATGGAATAGATGAGAACCCTAACACGTTTAGGGGAAGGGAAAAGCCAGAAGTGGAGATCCTGGAGGGAGAAGACGGAATGCCTCCTCTAAAATCACTATCTAGGGAGGAGATGAGCATTAGCTACGCAACAAGGGGTGCTGAATGTGTAAGGAGAGAGGATGAATTCGATCGCCGGGGTGCTGATTTTGAAAAAAGAAGATGAGATTTTGATGAATGGTTTGGGTATGATCGCCGGAGGGAAGATCGTGATAATTGGGGAGCACCTCCGCTTCGAGGAATGGAAGGTTACCGAGGATTTAGGGGAAACGGGTGTGACCTGAGGGTGAGGAAATTGAAGATGACAATCTTTAAGGGTGAGGATGCCTACGGGTGGATCTACAAGGTAGAAAGATATTTCAACGTCAATGGGCTGACAGAGGAGGAGAGATTGACGGCGGCAGGCCTATGTTTAGAAGGGAAGGCCTTTTCTTGGTATCAGCAAAGGGACATGCGATGACTCATACCGAGTTGGAGAGAGTTCAAGCATTGTTTTGATAGAACGTTTTTGAACTGGTAGGGGAGGAAACTTCTACCAACAGTTCTTCGCACTGACACAGAAGGGTTCAGTGACAGAGTACTGGGAGAAATTCGAGTAACTTGCTAGTCTATTAGACCGCCTTCTTGAGACAGTACTAGAGAGAAACATGTTATGCCGGTCCAGCTTGGACCGGCTCTACCTGGACCGGCCCAGCCGGTCCAGTGCTATTCGCGACGGACGCAGAGGAGCCGCGCGGAAGAGAGAGGGAGCCAGGGAGTGGGGTCCACTTGCAATTCAAACATGGGTTAAGTGTTTTTGGAGGGAGAAGGAAGGGTAGAGTAGTCCTTTTGCTTTTAATTTGAATTAGATTGTATTAATAGGGAGTTATGAGGGGATTAGGGTTTCATCTTGATTTGGAATGAGTTTTGTCTTCTAGGTTTTCTTGCTTGGGCTCTTGGCGTTGCCGGAGATCGTTGGAGAGTTTTTCCTTCCTCTCGAATTGAAGGAAAGTTGTATCTTGCAAGTGCTTTTCATCCTTTATTGAAATAAAAGCGTTTGCATCGTTTTTCTACGTTTCTCCCTACGTTTTCTCTCAGTTTTTTCACTGTTTGAGCTGTGTTCTTGCTGCGGACAGCAGTTTACTTGGCTTAGGTATTTGATTTGGGTTAGGTTTACTTGTGCAAACGAGTATTTCCTATCAAATTGGTATCAGAGCCAAGATCCGGACGGTGGGGGGCTGTTTTCCACTGTTTCGCTGCAGATTTTTGCTTTTCGGAAGAGATCCGGAGACCATTTCGTGGTTCCCATGGCATCTAAACGTGTAGAAGTCTTGGAGACCGAAGTGGGTCAATTTAAGGCGGATCTGGAGGAGAAGATGGCGACGTTGAGTGAGAATATGGAAGGGAAATTCATGGCATTGGAGGAGATGATGAAAAAGTTGTTGGAAGGGCAAGCAAGAGCTGTGCCAGCGGAGGAAAGAGGAGAAGGTAGTGGGAGCAAGGGTAAGGAGAAGGCAAGGCTGGAAGGGGAAGAGGAGGTGGAACTGCTTGGTAGCAACGGAAGAATGCTGCATCGGGAGTCCATCAGGCGGGAAGAAGGAGAGGATGATTGGCGTCGTCGGAGGCCCGACCCAGTGGACCGGCCATGGGGGATCCATAACCACCATGGCGGGGCGCGAGGGGAAGATGGCTATCGACGACCGAGGAGGGATGATGAGCCCCGATATGGAGAGAGAGGAACTTGGGAAGATCCCATTGCTTGGGACAGAGGAGGTCATGGGGGAAACAGGGCGTACGGGATGGACACGAGGGCCAGGAAGCTGAAAATGCCAGTTTTCGAAGAGGGGAATGTGGATGAGTGGATCCACAAGGTGGAGAGGTATTTTGCAGTGAATGGCCTGATGGAGGAGGAGAGATTGATGGCAGCCAGTATGTGCTTGGAAGGGGCGGCTTTTGCCTGGTTCAAGTACATGGATAAGTGGGATCCGGTGAGGACTTGGAGGGATTTCAAGGAAGCTATCAGGGAGAGATTCAGGGGGAGCAGCCCATGGGAGATCTCCGAGCAGTTCTATGCCCTCACTCAGGAGGGAACAGTGGAGGAATACAGAAAGAAATTTGAGAGTCTGGTGGGAGACATGGAGGGCTTATCGAACAGCACGTTGGGGGGAAACTTCATGAAGGGGCTCAAGCCAGAAATTAGAGATGCTGTGAAGGTCATGAGACCGAGAGACCTGAGGGAGGCAATGGAGTTGGCTCAGCTGGTGGAGAACCAGAAGACCAACGCTCGAAGTTGGAGGAACAACCACTCAGGAGGTCCCACCAGGACCACTACCACTTACTTGGCTCCAAAAGGGCCAAGCCCTAGTGTCCCTAGAGAGAGTGGAAAGGAGAAGAGCGGAGTGACTAGAACTGCAGGAAGCTTCAAGAAATTGACTGAGGAGGAGATGCAGGAGAAGAGGGCCAAGGGCCTTTGTTTCAGATGTGAGGAGAAGTTTGTTCCAGGGCATAGATGCAAGGATCGCGCTCTTCGGGCTCTCACCGTCTATATAGACGAGGCGCCTGAGGAGGGTGATGATTCTGAGGAGGAGCAGAGTGACCCCCAGTTGGAGGTGGCCGAGGTATCCCTCAATTCAGTGATGGGATTTACTCCTAGTCATACTATGAAGGTGAAGGGGAAGATCCATGGGAGGGAGGTAGTAGTACTGATCGATAGTGGGGCAACCCACAATTTCATATCCACCCAGGTGGCGGAGGAGCTGGGGATAGAGCCTACTGAGACAGGCAGTTATGGGGTGATGATGGGGACAGGAAAGATTGAGTCTAGCACGGGGATCTGCAAGGGAGTGGAGATGAGCCTACAGGAGATCAGGGTGGTAGAGGATTTCCTACCCCTGAGGTTGGGTAGCACCGATGTCATTTTGGGCATGAAATGGCTACAGACCTTGGGTGAAACCAAGGTGAACTGGGGAACCATGGTGATGGAACTGATGGTAGAAGGCAAGAGGGTGAAGCTGAGGGGGGAACCAGGTTTGTCCAGGGCTGGAGTGTCACTCAGGTCGATGGTAAAAATTATCCATGAGGAAGGAGGAGGTTTCCTGGTGGAGTTGCAGAGCTTGGAGGATCAACAAGAGGGGGAAGAAAAACACATTCCTGCGTTGGTTCAGCCCTTTCTACAGGAGTTCGAGGATGTGTTCCAACCTCCGGTGGGACTCCCACCTGACAGAGAACGGGAGCATCAGATCATCCTGAAAGAGGGAGTCTCCCCTATCAGTGTGAGACCTTACAGATACCCTCAGGTGCAAAAAGATGAGATTGAGAAATTGGTGGGGGAAATGCTAGAAGGGGGGATCATTCAGCCCAGTGTGAGCCCTTTCTCTAGCCCAGTTCTGCTGGTGAAAAAGAAGGATGGGAGTTGGAGGTTCTGTGTTGACTACAGAGCTCTCAACAAAGAGACAATGCCTGATAAGTTTCCCATCCCTGTTATTGACGAGTTGATGGATGAGCTGCATGGAGCTGCTTTGTTCACCAAAATTGATCTGAAGTCAGGCTATCACCAGATCAGGATGAGGAAGGAAGATGTGCAGAAGACAGCCTTCAGGACTCATGAGGGCCATTACGAGTTTCTGGTGATGCCTTTTGGCCTCACCAATGCACCAGCCACATTCCAGGCATTGATGAACCGAATTTTCAAGCCACACCTTCGCAGGTTTGTGTTGGTATTTTTTGATGACATTCTCATCTATAGCAGAACTGAGGAGGAACACCTGGAGCACCTGAGAGTGGTGTTGGGGGTGCTGAGGGAGCATCAGCTGAAGGCTAATTTCAAGAAGTGCGACTTTGCTCAGGCACAAGTGGAGTATCTGGGACACGTGATATCCCAGGAGGGAGTGGCTGCGGATCAGTCCAAGATAGAGGCAATGCTGGCCTGGCCTCAACCCAAGACCTTGAAGGGGCTCAGAGGATTTTTGGGACTGACCGGCTACTACAGGAGGTTCGTGAGAGGATACAGCACCATAGCTGGACCACTGACAGAGCTGCTGAAGAAGGATAATTTTGTATGGGGGGAAGCAGCTTCTGAGGCTTTTGAGAAGCTGAAGAAGGCCATGACGACGGTGCCAGTGCTTGCTCTGCCAGACTTCAATCAGGTGTTTGTGTTGGAGACAGATGCTTCAGGCTATGGATTGGGAGCAGTGTTGATGCAGAACCATAGAGCCATAGCTTACTTCAGTCAGATACTGTCATCCCGGGCTAGGCTGAAGTCAGTATATGAGAGAGAGCTGATGGCTATTGTATTGGCCATCCAAAAGTGGAGACCGTATTTATTGGGCAGACATTTTATTGTCAGAACTGATCAGAGAAGCCTGAAGTACTTGTTGGAACAGAGGATGGTCACAGAAGAGCATCAGAGGTGGTTATCCAAGCTGTTGGGATATGATTTTGAGATCCACTATCGGCCAGGGCTAGAAAATAAGGCAGCGGATGCCTTATCACGCTGTATGGAGGAGTTCCAGGGGATGGCGGTATCAGTACCTGTTCTGATAGATTGGGGAGCCATCAAAGAGGAGAGCATCCAGAATGAGGAGCTAAGGAGAATTAAAGAGGAGGTGCTATCAGATGAGAACAGCCACCCAGGCTACTCAGTGGTGGGAGAAAGACTGTACTATCAGGGAAGGAGTGTGATCCCTAGGTCTTCCATTCATATTCCCCAACTGCTACAGGAGTTTCATGGGAGTGCCATAGGTGGGCATTCAGGAGTGCAGAAAACTTATAGTCGAATTGCTGCTGAATTGTACTGGAAAGGGATGAGGAAAGACATAGAGGAGATGGTGGCTAAGTGTGACACCTGCCAGCGGAACAAGTACATGACGATGGCACCAGGAGGATTACTACAGCCTCTAGCCCTACCAGAGAAGGTTTGGGAAGAGATTACTATGGATTTTATTGATGGGCTTCCAAAATCAGAAGGGTACACGGTCATATTTGTAGTGGTTGACAGATTGAGCAAATATGCTCATTTCATTCCCTTGAGACACCCATACACTGCAGTATCAGTAGCAACAGCTTTTGTGAGAGAGATAGTCCGCCTGCATGGGGTACCTGAGTCTATTGTTTCTGATAGGGACAAGGTGTTCCTGAGCCATTTTTGGAGGGAGTTATTTAGGATGCAGGGCACAGTATTGAAGAGAAGCACAGCATATCATCCACAGACTGATGGGCAGACGGAGGTGGTGAATAGAAGCTTGGAGACATACTTGAGATGCTTTGTGTCTGAGACACCGAAGCAGTGGGCCAAATGGCTGGCCTGGGCAGAATACTGGTACAACACCTCCTATCACTCGGCTACCAAGATGACACCTTTTAAGGTGTTATATGGAAGAGACCCCCCACACCTGGTACACTACAGCCATAGGAGTACCCCTGTATCTGCAGTGGATCAGCACTTGAAGGAAAGAGATCAAGTGTTGGACGAGCTCAAGAGGCATCTTCTCAGAGCCCAACAGATTATGAAGAAACAGGCGGACAGTAAAAGGAGGGATATACAGTTTGGAGTGGGAGACAAGGTCTACTTGAAGCTCCGACCTTACAGACAGAGGACTATAGCCCAAAGGAGAAATGAGAAGCTAGCAGCGAGATATTTTGGCCCTTTCGAAGTGGAGGAGAAAATCGGGGAGGTGGCATACAGATTGAGGCTTCCTCCAACAGCCAGAATACATCCCGTTTTTCATGTATCACAGTTGAGGAAAGTGGTGGGGGAGCATGCAGTAAGCCCAGAGCTGCCCAGCACATTGAGGGAAGACATGGAAGTGACACTGGAGCCTCTAGCGGTAGAAGGGGTGCGCATCAATGAAAAGGGGGAAAAGGAAGTGAAAATTAGGTGGAGCGGCCTCCCAGATTATGAGGCCACATGGGAGCCATTGGAGAGGATTGCAGTGCAGTTTCCTGCCTTCCACCTTGAGGACAAGGTGGTACTTTGGGAGGGGGGTAATGTTATGCCGGTCCAGCTTGGACCGGCTCTACCTGGACCGGCCCAGCCGGTCCAGTGCTATTCGCGACGGACGCAGAGGAGCCGCGCGGAAGAGAGAGGGAGCCAGGGAGTGGGGTCCACTTGCAATTCAAACATGGGTTAAGTGTTTTTGGAGGGAGAAGGAAGGGTAGAGTAGTCCTTTTGCTTTTAATTTGAATTAGATTGTATTAATAGGGAGTTATGAGGGGATTAGGGTTTCATCTTGATTTGGAATGAGTTTTGTCTTCTAGGTTTTCTTGCTTGGGCTCTTGGCGTTGCCGGAGATCGTTGGAGAGTTTTTCCTTCCTCTCGAATTGAAGGAAAGTTGTATCTTGCAAGTGCTTTTCATCCTTTATTGAAATAAAAGCGTTTGCATCGTTTTTCTACGTTTCTCCCTACGTTTTCTCTCAGTTTTTTCACTGTTTGAGCTGTGTTCTTGCTGCGGACAGCAGTTTACTTGGCTTAGGTATTTGATTTGGGTTAGGTTTACTTGTGCAAACGAGTATTTCCTATCAAAACATTATAAAGGGATTGGCACCAGAGATCCGAGCAGCAGTTAGAGTAATGAGACCTCATGAGTCATGACTTGGGAGAGGCTATGGAGCTAGCTCAATTGGTAGAAGATCAGAGGCACCTGGAGGGAGAGACGGGAGGCGGTAGCTCAGGAGGCTCGTATAGGATGACCACCGCCTTATTGAAATCCAAGAAGCCAACGTCAGATACTCTTTGGGGGACTTCAAAGGAAAAGACTGCAGGAGGAATACCTGGGGACAACTTCAAGAAGCTCACAAAGACAGAATTACAGGGGAAGAGGGCGAAGGGGCTCTTTTTCAGATGTGACGAGAGGTATACACCGGGGCACATGTGTAAGGACCGAACTCTTCAAGTTTTTACCATTTGTGATGAAGATGGAATGGAGGGTGTCGTCTTTCCACCTTGCGGACAAAGTAGATTTTTGGAAGGAGAGTATTGTTAGATCGGTCCATTGGACTGGTCCACGCGGGACCAGCCCAACGGAACAGAGGCGAAGGTTCCGCCTCTTCCTGTACACGAGATTCGACCGTTGTTTTATACATAGCCATTTAGGAAGGTTTTTGAATGAATTTTATGAGGGAAATTGAATGTAGGGATTGTTTAGGGATTTCCTTCTGATTTGTATACATTAAATAGTTTATTTTCCTAGGGTTAGGGCATCTAGAATTTGGTTGAAATTTGAGATCTCTTAGATTTAGGTTTTCCTTGGGCTCTAGCGACGTCTAGAGATTTGGGAGAGATCGATCCTCCTCTCGAATAGAAGTTCAATTCTATCTTATTATATTTGTTTCCATTTTTATCAAAAAAATATAAATTATCAACTGTTTTTGTGGTTTTGTGTGGATTTTGGTAGAGAAAGCTCGTTGTTTTCCAAAGATTGATAGGAAATACTTGAGATCTACAAGTACTTCCTATCAATATCATAGAGTGGGAAAATAAAATAAAAATCCACAATGTGTGCTAATGTGTTGTCATTCGACATACAATGAGAAGTCTTAACAAATTGCACAAAGTATATCTGACCATGGCGTGCTAGGGCATATCGGTAGACCCCCAACAAAATGTAGGAGCATTCTCATAAGGCCCATGCAAGCGTGATTCACTAATCAATGACCCATACGAGTCACAAATACAACGCAAACAGAGATAAACACAGAAAGAAACAGGAATGAAAGTAGATATTATTCAAAAAGTAAGGCAAATAGATAAAAATATGACTAGAGCCATTCAACATTTAAATTTATTAAACATATGAATGTCACCATTATAACATAAAACATCCAACCTTTTTTTTAACATGTGTGGGGGAGAATTGACATAGAAGATTGCTAAACATAAAACATGCAAGAGTTTATTAACATAGAACATGAAACTTTGATATCACGAAACATAAAGGAGAATCATACATAAAACAAATGAAAGCTCACTAACATAGCTTGGAATCCTTGCATCACATAACATTGAGCATGCATGAGGAATTTTCCAATAAACTGAACTTGTTGTTTTCATTTATAAATTTTGTTCATGGATATTTAGAATGCAAAATGTAGATAATGAAGTATTACATTCATCATATACTTCATGTTAAACCCAACTTGAAATAACAAACTATCATTCACAAAATAAATAAAGGTTCATATACATCTCATTCTCCCCCAAAATATTTCAACATACAATAATCTTTGCAAACACACTATCAAATCCTTTATAATTTTATGTGATTTGTCCTTCAAATGTCGCATCTAATAAACACTAATTCTTCATCCAATATTCCTTTATTAAAGCTAGAGTAGACATCGCATGAAGCATACAAAGGCTTACCAACATAGAATATATATACTTATTAATGAAAAACATGAGAGTTTAATGACGTAGTTATGAATCCTCACGTTATGTGGTTTCAAACATACATAGGAACTCACCTAAAATTCTTACGACAATGCTAATAAGCCAAGTGTAAATGTGAGCATGCGTGTAAAGCTTTCCAACAAGATATTTAATCATAAATGAAATAACTTTACATATATAAACCATTACAATTAATTCCTTTTCATTTGAGAGATAAAGCCTAATGAGGATTTTAGCATTATTATTTCGATTTGCCAGGAAAATAAATAAACTTCCGGTATCTTATTTCCAAGGGAAAGAAATGCATATCCGTATGCATGCTAATGGTAAGGCGATCATATATAAACGAGCCAACATCATGAAAATATGTATAACAAGATTATCTTATGATACAATGCTCATGAAGAGATAAACTATAAAACAATATTAGAGAACCATAAACATCACCAAATTTATGTGAATCATGAATCCATATGAGAAGATTATTGCTCAAAGTAGTTCACTGAACAGAATACCATGTTTAAAATGATGCAATATATAGATCAATGCATACAACTGTCATCCACTAAGATCTATTGCATGCATTTGTATGAATACTTAGCTCACTGTCATGTATATTGATTGGATTACTAAATATAAGTAGGATTCACTATAGCGTGCTCTACAAATGGGCTAAACATGCAAAGGTTCTACAAATCCAAAAGGAAGGTGAAGATATTTCTAGGTAATGATTTCTGTTATGCAATGGAACAAAAATGCCTAACCCAGAAGTTCAAATCCATGGTTATAGACCAAGATATACATTTGACAGTAAAACGTCCGCAAGGTTTAGTTGCCAATACCGGTTTACATGAAGGCCATATGACAAATCAATGCATAGACAATGCCAATGTATATATTCAACTGAAGTCTTCCTAGCAACTAAAATCAGACTTGGATAGCATCACTTGTGTAATCATGCAAGTTTGCCTATATGTTAGATCGGAACCGCCATAGGCCCATAAGCAAATTAATTTGAAATCTAACACGATCCAAATAATAATTCACTCCAAAACACTATATCATTTGAAATATTTATATTATGATTTACATGAAACTAGCATATACCTTGACGGAGGTCCGGTTAGACGTCTACTCGGTTCCGACTGCTGGTGGTCGGAAGTCGGCGAAGGCTGAGCCGGTAAGCTGCAAGATGGTAAGCGGCTGGAAGGCCGACTGGATGCCGTCGAGCGGGTCGAAGGTCCTCAAATAGGGCTAGGGGCTGGCGGCAGTCGGGAGCTGCTCGAGCTCGAGTGTTCGGGCGTAATAGAGGCCGAGGTCGGCTAGCCTTCAAATGAGAGAGACGAATGGAAGGGAGCTTCCGCCTGGGTGATTCGCACGAGCCGACGAGGAGGGGAGGTGCGCAGTGGCCTCGGCTTCGTGCTGCTCGCAATCAAGAGAGGCAAACTGAGGAGGGATGATCGGCGTCGGCTAGGGAAGATCGGCGGGCTTCAGCTCGTACGAGAGAGGAGGAGGCGGAGGAGCTTCGGCTGGGGAATCGCCAACCAGGGAAGAGAGAGACCGAAGGGAGGAAAAGGGGTTCGGCTAGGGCTGGCTCTAATCGAACAAGAGAAGGAGAAGAATGCTCTGGAATCAGCCCAATGCCTCTGATCTTTCCTTCTCGTTTCTCTATACATGAAGACACGAGGCTCTGCCCGCTCACTGCCTTCTCATTCATGAGAACGGTCGCTGTGCCGTTCGCTTCTTCCGAAACAGCCCTGCTCCACGCCGAAACGAGAATATCACGCGGCTGAACTAAGGCGATGGCTCAGAATTTGAATTTAGGTGAAATCTCAGCCGTTGATTCGATTTCCTGATTTGGGAAGGAAGTTCAAACTGATAGAAAGTCAACTAGGTTTAAATTTTAGCCATTGAATTTGAACTCATTTGGGTCAGATTTAAGTTCAAATCAGACTAAATTTAACTCAAATCAAATCTACTTAGGTTTGATGTGGTTAGACAGCATTAATTTAATATAATTAAACTCAAATTGGCATCGAATGGACTCTACGAGGGTCAATTAACTCGATCAAACACGCTCAAGAGCATTCACACGAATAACGATGCCAACAAGATCATCTCAAGGAGTGTTTTCGGATTTTGAATACATTTATCAAAATGTCAATTTTGAAAACTATGAGGAAAATCACATCCTACACACCAAAGATATAAGGATTTACAATTGGAGAGAGCTTAGAGATTTAAAGCATTATATGATCGTGCTCGAGCATCAACAATGACCACAACACCAACAACTGTAGCCAACCAACCAGTATCGATTCACCATCACTTCTCGATCACCATCATGTGGCCATCACTACCCATTTATCTTCACCTAACTGCAAATCATAGTCTTCAAATTGTCATTGCCCGTTTGTCGACGTTCAACCTTTAATTATCCAATCATTATCATCTGATCTCCAATCACCCATACAGCATTGTTTGACCATAATTATCCAACTATCATAGTCTAACTATTATCATCACCTTTCACCACATCTCCAACTTTTTCATCTACAACCACAAGAGGTCAATTTAGTGTTATTTTATAAATTTTGTAATTACAGCTTCTCCAATTGAGAGGAAGAGTAGATATTGATAACCTATATTAAAATAGTGAATTATTTCATCAGAGTTTAGCCACATGATTTTTTTTTTCTTTTTTTTAGTTTTTTAAATATGTTCTCTCTTTTATTCATTTGTGTGCGCTAGATCTTTTCTCAAAATCAGTGTTGATATATTATAAAAAAATTATCTTAATCAGACACAAATCTAAAGTCAAAGTTGAGTTGAAAGTTTCTGAAATGAAATTTGAGATCATCCAAAGTCCAATTTCAGCAAACTTATAGTTGAACTGAACACCTCGAAAAGACGAACCTAACAACACCAAGTTCAACTCGATTCAAGCTCAAATGGGTCCAAATTGAAGACTCAAACCACTTTTGGAAGGTTCAAACCATAATTTGGATTACCAAATGAATTCTAAATGTGACATGCTTGTAGTCGAATCGAGCGGCTCGACAAAACGAATCCAACGAGCTCAATATCACCAAATTTTGATATCATTAAGACATCCAAACGGCCAATAAACCGTCCATGATCAAGGGGATGAATATTAGTCGTCCAATTAAACCACTCCCAATTTAGCCTTAATCCTCCCCATATTTACAAGTCATGTTACTATCAAAAAATTATAAATAGCTCCCATTCTTTACATGAAAAAAAGATGAAGAGAAGGGAAGAAGTTGGAAGCTAATTTGCCATCGACCACCGCTGGACTTCCGTCTGTTCATTAACCATCGTCTGAGTTTTTCCCGGCCAACGCCGGATTTCTTCCCAACTTCCGCCCGTTCGTTGACTACCATCGAAGTTCTTCCCGACCACTTCCCAACTTCTGCCCGTTCGTCGACCACCGTTGGATTTCTATCGTTTCATCGATCACCGTCAGGATTCCTTCCAACCACCATCGCCACCGCCTACAGTCATCCTGAGCCCCATCTCCCGTCGACTACGGTCCTCACAACCTTAGTCGCCGGCCGATTACAGTCCTCTCGACCTTCGTCGCCCGCCGATTATTATCCTTCTGACCTTCATCTTCATCCGACTACAATCCTTTCGACCACTATCACCCGTCGGCTATAGTCCTCTCGACCTCCGCCCCTAGCCAATTATGGTCCTTTCAACCACCATTGCCAACTATGGTCATTCTAACCTCTGTCTCCCACCGACTACGGTTCTTCCGACCACCCTCGCCTGCTGACTACGATTCGTTTGACCATGGTCGCTCGCCGACTATGATCATGCCGCCCAAACAAACATATCAACACTAATTCTTAGAACTCCCACCATATTTGTAATAGATGAATGTCCGCAAATATTTTTAATTTTCTAGTAATGATTGATACATCTCAAAATCCCTAGATATTTGTTATCAAGCCTAAATGCACCTCTTAACTATAATATCATCATTAAATATATATATATATATATTCCCTAAGATTATATTGAGTACTTACCGTAAAATTCACCCATTTAAAAAGTTACTTATTTTCAATCAATAAGATACCCTAAGGCTATACGACTCGTTACTACTAATTAGATCTAAAACAACTTTTTAATACAAAATTTTTAATTTTTATAAAAAAGAGAAGCAGCAAGAAAGCCATCCCAAATGAAGTCTAAGCCAATGATTGATTAATTACCATTTTTTAACAATATATCATAGGGATATGCTAATAATTCAGAATGATGAAACCAAGGATTTTATTTGAATTTATTATAATTCCACTTTCTCTCTCTCCCTCTCCTTTGCTTGTGAGCTACATCCTATCCAAAATGGGAAGTCATTATATACTAATTTTACTTTAGGATCTTGACCAATCTTAATCAATAGCTATCTCCTAAGATCAAAAGGAATAACTAATATAGATTTGTCTCTTTAGAAAGTATTAAATAGAAAATATAAAATCCTTCATAAATGTAAAAAAACTTTATCTATTCTTATCATTGATAGTTTAGTTGAAAAATTGATTAAATTAAGTAAATAAACTTAAAATTAGAGTACTATTTTAGTAATGATTATGATTAAAAAGTTAAAAAAAAAAATAACGAATTAGGTATTTTGATGAAAAATTGAATTAAATGGATGTAGATTGATTCATTAAGTGAATAATTTGGCTAATTAGGAGCTAATTAGACTAACTAATTATTTATTAATTATTACCGAATAAGATTTTATATTATTAACAATATGTATAACTATTTAGATCTTAATTAATAATTATTACAGTAAATTAGCTTAATTAACAAAGATAATAAATTAATAATTACTACAACCCATGTTGAAGCTTGAGGGTTTTAAAGTTCCCACTAGCAGTATATAAGCTTTCTTGTCTGTTCGGTCCATTGCCCTTCTTTCAAGCTAAAGCTCATATATTCCCACTTGGCAAGTCGCCCTGCCCTGCAAGCAATTCCCAATCTCTCTTCCAATTACTAATAAGACAGCTGCAGGTATCACATGGCCTGAAATTGAGCATCATTGTTGGGCACTTTTGTATTCATGAAACTATACAGAGATTCGAAGAGAATAATTTGTGCGCAAATAATTCAAAATGAAAAGTTCTTCCAAATTACTTTTTGTTTTATTGGCAACAAATGTTGGATGGCTTATCTGCAGAAAAACAGCAAAGCAAAGGGCCATGAACCACATGGAACTGTCTGGAAGCTGAGGAATAATCCCAAACAGGTTTTTCAATATCAATCAATTTAATCAACCCCTCATCTGAGGACCACCACCAACCCAAAGCTTGGAATAAGAGAAATTATTATGTGCGGTCACCGGACGCCGCTAGGAGGCGAATCAGGACAAATCAGGTCACTTTGTTGTTGTGTATCGGTACTGTGTGTTGCTGTGTACCGGGTGACGTGACACATCCTGATTCGCCTCCGGATGATCTGGTGACCGCACATAATAATTTCTTCCGGGACCATGATTGTATTTGAGGATGGTAAAAAAGAGAGGAAATAATAATCATACTATTGAAATATTTCTTATTTAGGTAGCTCACATTAGACAAAATAAATTAATAGACTGATACATCTATCCATGCCATGACCAACTTATCAAGAGTTTTAAAAATAAATGAAAACCAAGTGTTGGAGCTTTGTTGTATTGTTTAAGGCTCCATTTGGGACAATTTTCTTACAGTTTTCTAAAGCAGTTTTTTAATACAAAATTTCATGGAAGCAGTGAAAAAACAATGGCAAAAAACTGTTCCAAATGAAGCCTAAGATTTGAGTGAGGTTCTTATACATAGAGGTAGTTAAGTGTTGGTTTAATTACCAACAACCGATTCATGTATAATAGCAATTAACAGAATAAACTGAATGAATTAGAATAGTCTATCAAATTAAGAACTATAACCAGTGCACAATCCAGCTATATGACCAACATGAAAGAATAATGTGTTTCCATATGAAATTCATGACCAAAAAGATTTGACTTGAGCATTAACAAATTAAAAGAAGTTTTTGCTATGCTACAATTAAAACAAAATGAATGATTCCTCTAATGGATCCTTACCTCAAAGAGACAGGAAAAAACCAGGGTCAAAAAGCCAACAATGAACTAATTTTGATATGTCCAAATACAACCATAAGAAAAATCTCCTTAACCTAACAATACCTAATTTTTTAGCTCCACCTGGTTTGATCTTCAGGCCTGCTAAACTTCCATATTCATTTATATTTTGTGGTCAGAGAATGGACTTACGATCCTGCAAATGATCAAAGGAATACGAGATTTGTCATATTGTAGAAAGCTAAGAAAGCATGATTAAGACTTCGATTAGGACGATTTTTTTATTGTTTCTTAAAGCAGCTTTTTAGTATAAAAATATAATCTTTGTACTATAAAACTGCTTTAAAAAGCAGTAAGAAAGTCGTCCCAAAAAAAACCTATGATTTTACCTGTCTAAATAGCTCCTCCATTTCAAGCATGTGGATTACATGCCCCATTCTTGGTCTTTTGACTGCATCAGGATCAACACAACGCAGGGCTACTAGAAGTGCCCGTTTGAGTGATTTGGAAGGAGGCTTCTCCAATATCCTAGGATCGATGACCTCCTCCGATCTTCGTTCTCCAACCAAAATCTTCAACCACTCAACCAAACTGACCTAATTGCCATAAAACCAAAGTATTAAGATCGCCTTACATCCTGAAACAAAAGGGATCAGAAGGTTCTATTTGGTTGCTATGAAAGGGAAACAATGGCAAGTTCTTTGATTCAACCTCAACTCTCATTTTCAGTGCATTAAAAGAGAGCCTAAGGCTTCGTTTGGGATGACTTTTTTTTTTGCTTCTTAAAACAGCTTTCTAGTTAAAAAAATTTTAATTTTTGTACTAAAAAGCTGCTTTAAGAAACGTAAGAAAGCATTCCCAAACGAAGCCTAAGTGTAGAAACGAAAAAAAAAAAATAAAATTTTATGGCACCAACCTCCCCAGGAGGCCTCGAGTAATCAGCGGGAGTTCTTCCTGATATGATCTCCATGATCAAAACCCCAAAGCTGTAAACATCACTTCTCTCATTCAACATTCCAGTACTTGCATATTCAGGTGCCACATAGCTGCAAATAAAAGAAAGTTGCAAGATCTCTGAACACTTAAATATTTGTGATTAGGAGTTTAGATTTGAAGTTCTGAACCTACCCAAATGTTCCCATCACTCGCGTAGTCACATAACTCCTCTCTGAGCACAAAAGCTTGGCAAGACCGAAGTCGGATACTTTAGAGTTCCACTGTCGGTCGAGCAATATGTTGCTAGATTTCACATCTCTGTGAACAACTTTTGGTTCTAGACCTTCATGAAGGTATGCCAAGCTATGAGCAAAAAAAATTAAGTTACTGCCTTTCATTGCCAATCAGTTCTCATAATGAAGCGTTTATAAGAACTCTGACTTTTTATAATGGGAGTTCAACCAAAAAGAATTGTTCTGTCTTACAATGTAAGTTGCAACGACATTAGATATATAGTTCCACTGGTACAGCAACCATAGCTATTTTTTTCTAAGAGATAAAGGCAACAAATATCTTCAAGTTGGCAAGGAACTTCCTTATCTATATTATATGTCGATTTGAAAAGCCGTTCGAAACATTCAAAAGATTATAGAATATTAATAATTAGAAGCATTTGTGATTAGTAAGTTGATTGAGAAATGATTATCTTCATGTTCACAACATTGTTTACAAGACAATCTTTTAAAATCATATGGCCTGCCTTGAAAGAGTAGAACTTCTTACCCTTTAGCAGTTCCAAGGATTATGTTCATCCTGATTTCCCAGGTCAATAGACTCACATCCCCCAAATCCCCATGAAGCCACTGATCCAAATTACCATTGTCTACATACTCATAAACCAGCATCCTACAAAAAAAAAAAAAAAAAAAAAAAAAAAAAAAAAAAAAAAAAAAAAAAAAAAAAAAAAAAAAGGCATCACAGACAATTATATTAGGCAAAAAAATCCATCTTAGGAATCAAAATCTAGAACTTTTAAGGGTAAAAGAAGCAACTTTCTCATTCTCATCATCCTCATTAATATTATCTCAATAATGGTCGGCTTTATAACCATCATTATCCTTAGGTTCTTATTCAATGTTGCAAGAAATATTAACTCTATTTTGAAACCTTTTTTGCACAACTAGAATAAATAAGTGACAGTGATGGGAAATAGAAAAAAAAATCTAAGAAGAAAAGTTGTACCTATGGGCTCCTTCAGCGCAGTAGCCAAGCAATCTGACCAGATTTTTATGCCTAACACGCCCAATTGCTTCAACCTCTACTCTGAACTCCTTTTCAGCTTGACCCCTGATCGAAGGAATTAAACTAATTATTCAATCATTCTTCATGTTGGCCGTTGGGTGGGGTATGAAGAAACAAAAAAGAGAGATTCAGGGGGCTGCTTAGTTGGTAGCATGCAGTATTTAAATTTAAGTGAAGCAGAATAATAAGATTTTGTTTGGGATGACTTTTTTACTGCTTCTTAAAGCAGCTTTCTAATACAAAAATTATAAATTTTGTACTAAAAAACTGCTTTAAGAAGCAATAAAAAGTCGTCACAAACGAACCCTAAATGTTTTAAGTCTGGATTTAGCAAATCTTAGGATTGCTAAAAATCTTAAAAGTTGTTTGGCTGTTAGTATCTTTAATCCAAATGAAATTCTAAAAACAGTTCAAGTGGAAGTAATAGGAAGATTATGGAAACGATTTCTACGCAAATTCTGAATTTATGAAATCCAAGATTTAAGAAAACCTCAAAATTTTGTTTTGAACTCATTTGTTTGTTTGAAATGAGAAATATTGATTTTGACCTTAAAGAACTGCTACACATGACTAAATGATGGCTAGCAAATGTTATTGCTTGTCAAATCATGTTTAGTGGAATTTAGCCTGCATAATAAACAATTCCTCAATCTTCAAATAAAAAACCTCAAACCTCCAATCTTGATAAAAGGGGAAAAAAAAAGCTTCGACATATATAAAAACTCTAATTTTTCTAACCACCGACCTGTTGTTCAGAAGATTCTTGACGGCAACAACAGTGTTATCAGCCAAAACCCCACGGTAGACAATGCCATACCCTCCCTCTCCTATCACATTCTCATCGCAGAACCGTCCGGTTGCTTCCTCCAACTCCCGAAGCGTATACCAATGGCCCCATCCCAGATGCGAAACCTCCGGCAGCCCCCCAACCATTTTAGGCGAAATCATCACATCGGAAGTGGCGCTCCGGCTCTCCCCACTCGCCGTCGATGGCGACGGTGGCCGCCGCAGATGGTCAGATAAATCGACGCGGTGATCTTTGACATGAATCTCGGTGAGGGAGTTCTGGGAATTGTGGCCGGCGATTTCGAGGATTTCTTTGGAGATGGGAGGAGTGATGTTTTGGAGGCGGGATTTGAGGGGTTTATGGAAGGAGCGACGGAATGTGAGGAAGAGGGAGAGGAGGAAGAGGATGATGACAATGGCAGCGCCTACGGAGATTGCGATGATTACCCAGAGATGGAGACCGAAGATGGGCGTTTGTTTTGTGAGGAAGGAAGCATCCCAAAATGTCATCCTTGCTTCTCCTGCGTCTTCCTATCGGCTTTTATGTACCAAATCTATTCAGCAATGGTGGTAGCACTGAGCTGAAGGGAGAGTAGTTTGGAAATGGGAGAAAAGAAGCAGCATTTTGGGAGCTTTTTTGTCGTCTTCCTCCTCACGCTCGGGTTTAATGATTTGAAGAGAGCTTAATCTCACACTTCTCTACCTTTATCCATTCGGTTGCCTGTGATCTGTGTTCTCCGTTGCGATAGTCCGTTGCCAGGTCATGTCGGCCTTCTTGTGCTTAGTCTGCAGAGGGGGTAGGTATAAAATGATGTTTTCGATATGCTTATTAAATATTTATTTATTTTGAAGGAACACTCTGTCTCCTCTAGTAAACGAACTTTTATTTGTTTCGGTGTAAGGATGCAGAGGAATATTCGGTCTGTAGGCAAAATTGTCTATATCGAGGTGTATTGAGTTTTTTCAAAAAAACTCGATACACCTCGGTATAGGCGCGATTTTGCCTACGACCGAATGTTCCTCTACATCCGGTCGGAGGACGTAATAATTCTTCCCAACTAAGGGCATTTCAAACTTAAAAATTTATGTAACAGTTCTATGACTTCTATCTGATAGTAAATCATTTTTATTTAAAATTTATTTTTAATATAGAAAATGTTTTGTATATATTAGTTTAATATTTACTATAGCATAATAGTAAAAAAATAGATTTTTGTTAATAATGCGATGTCAATATTGACTTCATTCTTCACAGTCAAAATAAGAAGTAAAATGCATTTTCATAATAGGAAGAACCGTCCAGATTTGCTTTGCTTTTACTGCTCTTTTGTTGAGTTTTTGTAAAAGGACAGCAAATATTTAATATTTACTAAATAATTAAAAAGTTGATGTACGTTTACTAAGTATTTGCAAAAGCATAGCAAAAGAAAAATAAAAATGCATTCATAATTAAATATTTGATGTCCTTTTACTATCATTTTATAAAAGCGTGGCAAAAGGCAATAAAAGCACAGCAAATTCAGACGGTTCTCTCAGTCCTGTGTTCGCAAAGAATAATTTCGCCTATTTGAGTTGTCATCTCATATTATTAATTTTCTTTATTATTTTGAATTAGGAGCTTTTTTTTTTTTCCTAAAAAAAAAAGATGTAGTGTAAAAGGAATACTTTAGGATTATTTGCATAATTGTAAAATAAGTGCATAAGATTTATTTTTTTTAAATTTAGTTTGAACTAAAAAAATACAATGTAAAATGGTTGGGGGTGCTGGGTGGTGGTCAGCGGCCGGAGCATGGCGACTACGGGCGACAACAATTGCAATGAAATTTTGATATAATTAAAACTCGCCCAAATCAGAGCAATTTCAAATGCATCAAAAAATAAACAACATAGTGTATTCCAAATGCTCATTTATTTTCAAAACCATGTATTTAAAATACTTTACATTCTGTTTACAAGTAGCCTAACATCCCCTAAAATAATTTACACTACATTTATTTTAGTTTGCATTCATTTAAACCAAAAAACCACTTAATATAACATAGGAATCCATCACCACTTTTATTTAATATTATTTTCTTATTATAAAAAATATAAAAAAAACGAAATATATTTTTGCATACATCGAATATTGTTTGGAGACCAATCAGAATGTGTCACGTCACCCTTATGCTCGGTACTGATCGATACGGCTAGGTATCACTGATGTAGCACATTCTGATTGATCTCCGCACGACGTTGTGTCCAGCCTCTGCACAAAATAATTTCTCCACCATGTGCCACAACGACCGATGCCCACCAACCCGTTCTCCGATAAGTCGTCGGTGCCTTTAACAATCTCGTCAGAACTTGCTCGCTAACATCCTCCTCCTACCATCACTTGCTAGCCTCTAACGCCTCTTAGCCACTGCCACATCATTTCTAGCCTCAGCCCTATCGCCCACTCTCCAAGCCACCCCTCATTTTTGAAGAAACGTAGATGCAGGAATACTGCTTTAGGAACAAAAACAATAAAGAAGGAATAAAGGAGAAGAAGATGAACATATTTTATTAAAACTATCTTTCTTTTACAAAAGGACACCGAGCAATATTTATAGAGAACTAAATGAATACTGCCGCCACATACAACAGATACATATATCGCAACACAGAGAAGTTTAGACGGCATTGTCTTTATGCTCTAATATGTCCATGCAAATTGATGGATCCTGAATGACAGAGGAGAAAGGGAAAGGACATGTGTAACCTCCGTATTCATAGACAATCAGTTATGAAACATTGGAGTGGAGAGAGATTTGGTAAAGATGTCAACCACTTGGTGACTTATGCTAATAGGAAGCAGGAGAATGTTTTGATTTTGAATGTGATCAAGAACAAACCTATGATCTATCTCAATATGTTTTGTATGAGCGTGAAACACTGGATTGTTTTTCAGCGCTATAGCCGAAGTATTTTCGCAATATAGGTCTGTTAGTTGGTCTTGGTGCACACCTAATTCAGTAAGGATTCGTCAAAGCCAAATAATGTCGGATGTGAGGGCAGCGAGTGCTCTATACTTGAATTCTATTGATGAGTGGACTATCATATGAGTGTGTTGCTTAGAAAAAAGCAATTACTTGATGTAGACTTCTTAGAGATGGGATCGTCAGCCCAATCGACATCTAAAAAAGATTTAAGATGGAGATTAGTTTTGTAATAGGTAGTCATAATCAATCGTACCTATAATGTAGCATAGGAGTCATTTGAGGAGATGGATATGTTGAGGAAGCGGCTGATGCATATGTTGAGAGAGAGAGAGAGAGAGAGAGAGAGAGAGAGAGAGAGAGAGAGAGAGAGAGAGAGAGAGAGAGAGAGAGAGAGAGAGAGAGAGAGAGAGAGTATGTGTGTGTGTGTGGGAGAGAGAGAGAGAGAGAGCTCGTCGGTAGGAAACTCCAAAGGAAGCTTGGTGCATGTAGGATTTGAGAGTGGGTTACACTGCGTGAGTTTCTGGTAATTTTCCTGTAGATTATAGGATCGGAGAGTAGCTCGTTGGTAGGAAACTCCAAAGGAAGCTTCGTGCATGTAGGATTTGAGAGTGGGTTGCATTGCGTGAGTTTTACAATCTGCAGAATAGACTTTGCATACGGTTGTTGAGACAGAAAGTATTGTTGAATGGTGCGAGCTATTTGAATTCCCAGAAATGAGTGAGCTTCACCTAGGTGCTTCATGGAAAATTTGTTGTTGAGCTGAGTAAGTATCTTATACAGAGCTTCAGATTTGTTGCCAGTTATAAGAATATCGTCCACATAGATCAATAAAATATTTTAGTATCCTGCTGACAGAATATGAGAAGCGAGGGATCGGAGGTGCTATGCATGAAGCCAATGGACACCAAATATGATGTGAATGTATTGTACCATTATCATGAAGCCTGTTTGAGACCATAAATGGCCTTATGAAGAAGGAAAACATGATTCAGATGAGTGGAATCTTCAAAACCTTTTGGTTGTAGTATATATACCGTTTCCGAGAGAGTTCCATGGAGAAAAGCATTTGCATGTCAAGTTGTTGAACCTACCAATTATTATGCAGAGCTAGTGAAGGAAGTAAACAAATTTTAAGTAGTTCAGCAACTGGACTAAACTTCTAGGTGTAATCCATACTATATTCTTGATGATTGCTAGGGCTGTAAGCGAACCAAACGTTCGACGAGCTACTCGTTGTTCGGTTTGATTAAAGCTCATTTGTGATTGATTAATTAGCTAAACAAACAAACTTGAACAATATTTTAAATACTCTATTATTAAATAAACAAACTTGAACACTAATGTGTTCAGCTCATTTATGTTCGCGAACAACATCATTTGAAGTTCGTGAACAAGCTCGACATTAAGCTCGATAAAAGCTTGATTCGTGTTCGATTTTGAACTCGTAAATAAGCTAGATAAAAAATAATTAATATTTGACTATAAAATTAATAAATGTAAATAATCTTTGTCTTTGTTACATAGACAATTGCTTTTATTATAAATGTGTTTGTTCATAGATATGTTCATGAACGTATTTGTTTGATAGTTAAAAAAAAAATCGTTTAATATGTTCGCGAACAAGCTCGATAAGCATTAAACGAACGAACATAAATCGAACATGAACACTCATTAATTTAAATGAACCAAACATGAACACAAATAATAAAGCTCGAACAAACATGAACCAAACTTGAACAAGCTGATATTAAATGAACACAAACATGAACACTCACATACTCGGCTCGGCTCGGTTCATTTGCAGCCCTAATGATTGCCTTGAGCAACCAGCCTAGCTATGTATTTCGCCACAGAACCATCTACATATAATTGGGTCTGATAAGTCCTTTTACAACCGAATACTAAAAAATTAGGTGGTGGGGGAATGAGACTCCATGGGCCTAGCTTTTTGTAAGGCAAAGAATTCGGATTTCATGGCTTATCGCCATTCAAGGCGTTTGCTAGCTTCCTTATACATTGTAACATCGGACTGAGGCTCTTGAGAGATCTGATGTTGAAGGAGATTTAGATGTATGCGAGGCTTGAGGGACCCATTTTCTTCCTTGTGACCATCGGGTGAGCCGAGAGCTGAGAGTAAGACCGAGTCAAATGGAGAACTGGAGGCTGGTTTCGTCCTGATGAGAAGGTAACTTAGTAGGCACATGAACCGGGACATGAGATGATTGCTTTGAAGATGCCCTCAGGGGAAGACTGGGAGTCTTGGATACATGTAACATAGATGTGGGTGTGAGAAGGAAGGGCAACATGACAACAGTAGGTTGGGAAGTGGCTAAATGTTTTTGAGCAAAAGGGAATGAGTTTTCGTCAAAAGTAATGTGACGGGATAGAACAATTTTGTTAGTGGTCAGGTCCAAACATTTATAGCCTTTATATGTGTTGGAATATCCTAGGAAGACACATGATTGAGCTTTGGGTTGAAGTTTATGACGGAGAGGAGCAGGAGTGAGAGGAAAGCATTCACAACCGAATGTGTGTAAGTGACTATAATCTGGTTTGACGGTGTGTAATAATTCAAACGCGGAGATGTTATTAGTACTGAGAGAAGGTATTTTGTTTATGAGATAAATCGAAGTCAATACAGCGTCAGGCCAATGTTTGTAGGGAACATAAGCTGTCTGTAGTTGGGTCCTGGTTGTCTCAATTATATGTCGATGTTTTTTGTTCAGCAATGCCGTTTTGTTCTAGTGTATATGGACACGAGATTTGGTGGGAGATCCCATAATTCTGAAGAAATTGGGTGAACGAGTGATTAAGATATCCACCTCTATTGTCGGTGCGTAAGCATTTTATTTTGTGGGAGGTATATTTTTCAAATTTTTGGTTTAAAATCAACAAAGATATGAGCAACATCAGATTTATGCCGCATTGGAAACAACCACATGAAAGAAGTCATCGATGAATATAATGTAGTAGAGTTATCCAGTATTAGAGACAATGGGAGCCGGGCTCCATACATCAGAGTAAACTAAATCAAGAATAGACCATTTGTGATTTACAAATTTTTCAAAGGCAAGTTTATGGCCTTTAGATTTATTACAAGAGTGACAGGAAAAATTATGCACGTCTATATTAAGATGAGGATTACATGAAGCTATATTAATAAGGACCCTCCTATTTGGGTGACCCAATCTATTGTGCCAAGGAATGAAGTTATCTATGTTGGCATAGAGCGCCTGGTGAGGGGACTAAGACAATGGAGTCCAAATAGCATATAAGCCATCACAGCATGGTTCGTAAAGAATGACTTGATGAGTCGTCAGATCATTGAAAGTAAAACAAGAAGGATCAAATATGATAGAAATATTATTATCCTTGGTCAGTTGAGAAATGGATAACAAATTATGCTGAAGAGATGGTGTGTGAAGAAGATGAGAAAGATTGAGCTTACGAGAGGGAGTCGGTAGCAATCCATTGCCAAAGTGCACTACGCTAACCGAACTTCCATCGCCGATGATTAATGTATCAGAGCCATGATAAGGAGTGGAGATTGAAAGGTTCTCTAACGAGATATTAAGGTGGGATGAAGCGCTCGAATCGAGATACAAGTCCGTGTAGGAGGTAGGTGACCCCAACAACAAGAGCTTTGTTCGTTGTCTTGGCAGACTGTGGCACATATTATGGGTTCAATCTATGCCAGTAGTTGGAGGCAGCATGACTTTTCTTGAAACATATTTGACATATGACCACCGCTGTAGGAGACAGATTGTTTGTAGTATTTCCATATCAGTAAGAGCGGCCTCTATTCCTACATCCACGTCCACGACCACTATTGGAGAACAAAGTCGTGTTAGGATTGCCCGTGGGAGCGAAATGAGCAGCAACTGAAGCAATGTGAATTTCTTCACTTATGAGTAATGAGTAAAGTTGATCAAGACTTATGGGAGTAATCATCGTTCTTATAACAATTTTGAAAGATTGATGGGCACTAGGGAGCCCATTAAGAATGTAAAGAATTATGTCTTCAATGTCGACAGTCGACCCAACAGCAGCGATTTGATCCACAAGAGATTTGATTTCAATTAAATATTGTATCATGGCCGAATTCTTGAGAGAAATGTGGTGAAATTCATTCTTGAGTTGAATTACTTTGAATCTATTCATAGATTAGAACCGAGTATCAAGGGTGGTCCAAATCTCAGAAGTGGATTCAATATTTTTACAATATATGGAAGCACTGAGGTAGATATGGTAGAACATATAGCTACCGCCAAATTTTGATCAGTAAGAAGCCATTGGGTATACTTAGAGTTACAAATGATTGCACCGTCGGGTTGAGGTAGAAGCTTCTCAGGAATGGGAAAACTGGGATCAAGAAACGTGTCAAACTCATTTGCACAAAATTTTTTGGTAATATGAGATCGCCATAACGAGTAGTTGTCTGTGGTGAACGTATTTTGCACGATGTTCTTGAGATTAGAGAGCACAAACTTTAAAGTTGATGGGATGAAGGGGCTTTCAAGATTCGCAAGCTCTGTGTGCTCGCCAATCTGGGACGTAGTCGAGTTCTCCATTGAGCCAGGATCCTTCAAACCTGCTCTGATACCACGAAGAAACGTAGATGCAAGAATACTACTTTAGGAACAGAAACAAGACAGAAGGAATAAAGGAAAAGAATATGAACATATTTTATTAAAACTATCATTCTTTTACAGAAGGACACCGAGCAGTATTTATAGAGAACTAAATGAATATTGTCGTCACATGCCACTAATACATATATCGCAACTCAGAAAGGCTTAGATGCCATTGTCTTTATGCTCTAATAATTTCCACCCTCAACCACCACTTGCCAACATCTAACATATATAAAGACATTTGAAATATATCATAATAAATAAAAAAGAAATCAATTTATTTCACTTGCATACAACCAAATAATTTACCTATTCCTAAAATTCATGTATTCTAATAATTTATTATTTTAAAACATATATATTTCAATTTTAAATTTCAAGTGAACAAACTGCACCGTAATATATGATAATTATTCAAAATTTTCGTTAACAAAATAAGTGAGAGACAAACATGTATTATAAAGATTATAAATTTATAATAAAATGAACTGTTTTATGAAAATTATAGTATTAGCTATATTTTAATCTCAAATAATTGTACATATATCAAAATTAGATGCACCAAGATTCGACAGTTACCGATGCTAACTATTGACGATGCCGATGCAAATCATCTTCCATAGTTTGAGGTCGCCCATAAATGAACACAACACTCATTATACAATGCCTCACACTTGTTAGTGATTCATCTCTATCTTATACCAAGGCAGGACACCCATGTTTCTAGATTCTTACGTTTTGTTTGGGACATATTTCTTTCTGCTTCATAAAGTGACTTTTTAATACAAAAATTAAAACTGTTTTAAGAAGCAGTAAGAAAGTTGTCCCAAATAAAACCTTAATCTCCCATTCTATCAAAAGGATAACCAAGCTGAATACCCATTATTGCTTAAGTTCCAACATTTCACATCATGCTAAGGATCAATGTCTGTCAACCACCGACATCCATTTTCTCAATCACTTAGGTTTCATTTGGATCGACTTTATTAATACTTCTTAAAGCAGCTTTGTAGTACAATAAATAAATTTTATATATACTAAAAAACTACTTTAAGAAGCAGTAAGAAAGCCGCCCCAAACGAAGCCATAGGTTTCGTTTGGGTCAGTTTTTTTGTTCCTTTCTAAAATTACTTTTTAATACAAAAATTTCTAATTCAAGAAACTTTTGTACAAGGAAACCATTTGAAAAGGCAGCAAAGAAATTGTCTCAAATGAAGCCTTAGGCTTCGTTTGAGACGGCTTTCGGCTTTCTTTCTGCTTCTTAAAGCAGCTCCCTAGTACAAAATTAAGTTTTTTTGTACTAAAAAGCTACTTTAAGAAGTAGAAAGAAAGCCGCCCCAAACAAAACATTAGCCTCCCTGCTATGATTAGACTATACAATATCGCCAATCTTTTGACATTTCAGATTGAATGCTACTTTGCATCAATGAAAAAATAGAAGTTTGTTAGCCACCAACATTAATCTTTCTAATCACTTGATCTCCTCTCATAGAATGACAAAATTAACTACCTACTAAATCTTGACTTCTAAATTTCTCTATTGACCATTGCTCAACAACTACCAATAACTAACATCCAATATCAAGCAATCATCAATGTATGCTAGTTCCTAAAGTCTAATACCTATTGACCATTCTCTCGATATCTTTTCATGTTAGGAGAATGACCAAACAAACTACATAATATCATCAAACCTTTGTCCTTCATTGCATGAATAAAACACCCTATTGTCAATCACCCAATGCTTGTCATTGTCATCCATCAATATTTATCAACCATCGACATTGAACATATGTTAGCAAAAACCGCTTTATCGCCTCCCCAATATGGGAAAGGACCAATCTAATTGTCCACTATTGCATGAATATTGCCTATAAATCACTAATGTCTGGTATTCATTATTAATCAATTAAACACCAATTGTATTAGGATAATGATCATGTTGATTGCCAGTCATTGCCTCTCATATTAAGAGAATAAGACTTTTAAACTTCCATCATTTGTAGCATAATGCCTCTAATGACCATCATCTTGTGTGATGCTGACCTTTTCATTTCTAATCTCCCATATCTCAGAGATTATTCTGTGTGGACACCGGATAGGAGAATCGTCTGGTACCGCTTGATACCGAGCGTCGGTATCGCGCTCGGTACACTTTTTGGGTGAAGTGGCGCATTTTTGCTGGTCTCTGGGCGACGTCTGGACTCCGCACATAATAATTTTTGCATCTCCCAACTTATTTGAAGAATGACCAAATTGTAATCAGCATTTCTCTCAACTTTCGACGATCACCATCAATTATCATTGAAAGTCTTATGTAATCAACACATAACACTAGTCTTTTAAATCATCAAACGCATAATTCTAATTTCTAAGAATACATAATGATATATCATCAAAAAATTATCATGATCAGGCCCAAATCTCAAGGCAAAATCAGGCCGGAAGCTTCAAAAATTAAATCTAGGATCATTTGAACTCCGATTTCAACAAACTTACAGTCGAAATGAGCGTCTCGAAAATACGAACCCAACGACACCAAACTCAACTCAATCCGAGCTCAAATGGGTCCAAATCGAAGACCCAAAGCGTTGTTGGAAGGTTCAAACCACAATTTGGATGACCAACGGTTTCAAAACATGACATACTTATAGTTGAATCGAGCGGCTCGACGAGACGAATCAAACGAGCCCAAGATCGCCGACTTCCGATATAATTAAAACCTTCAAATATTTGACGAATGGTCCACGATCAAGGGATTCAATATCAGCCGTCCATCCAAACCACTCCACATTTGCTCTTGATCCTCCTCCTATTTACAGGTCATGTCACTCTCAAAAAATTATAAATAGCCCATCATTTCTCTTAAGAGGGGACCCAAGAGAAGAAGAAGAAGGAAGAGAAGAACATAAAGAGGGAAGAAGCTCCTCCCGACCACCGTCGGAGTTCCACCCGACCTCTAAGTGACGCCGGAGTTCCTCTCGATTTTCTATAAATGAAATCGGGAGTCTCATAATACGTCCACAGATTTCTACCCGACATCGGACTTCCGCTCGTCGTTGGATTTCTACCCGACGCCGGACTTCCACCTAACGCCGGAGTTCTGCGTGGTTGTCGGCTAACGTCGGACTTCTACACGACGTTGTGCCTCCATACTTCTACACGACGTCGTGCCTCCATACTTCTACTCGACGTTAGACTTCCGCTCATCGTCGGATTTCTACTCGACGCCGGACTTCTGCCTATCGTTGGACTTTTGCTGGACTTCTATCTGATGCCAAACTTATGTACATCGACAGACTTCTACCCAACGCCTGACCTCTACCCGTCACAGGACATTCGTCGGAATTCTATCTGACACTGGACTTCTACTTGATGTCGTCCTTCCGACCTTCATCATTAGACAACGGCCTTTATGATCTCTGTCGCCTGCCGATTAAGGTCCTTCCGACTTACGTCGCCCACCGACTACTGTTCTTTCGACTTACGTCGCCCACCGACTATAGTCCTTCCGACCAAATAAACACATCAACAATGATTCTTTGTATTTCCACCATATAAGATACTATATATGATGTACATCAAGCTAAGGCCTTCCCCCAATGAAGGGCATCATTTGTAATCAATTGCAAATACTAGTGGATTTATTCAAACTAGGCTAGGTCCCGTGATTTTTCCCCCATTTTAGGAGTTTTCCATGTAAAAATTCTAGTGTCTCATATGAATATTGCATCCTTTCTTTCATCTGTGTGCGTGCTGGATTTTCGTACATCGCTAAGACGCTAAACTTTATATTTCTCTACTGCCGTGAATACTCCAGGATGAACACATAAACTAGACAATTTCTATTCAATTGCTTTCTACAAGGAATGCCTTGGAGGATTTCTGTCCCACGAACTTCTCACATAATTGTCCTCGGCCAATCAACCAAAAAGACTGCAGTTCTCATTAAATAGAGTTGTATGAGTTTCATTAGTAATGTGGGTGATGAACAAAATCCGGAAATGGACGGCAATGAACCATCCCCTACAATCACCTGACGTTTGGCTTTAATCCAGGAAGAAGCTTTCACCTAAACAACAAGAACTGTTATTTATTGTTTTAATTAGATCTTATCTTTGGCTAATGAGGCGGCTGCGGCGGCGGCGGCGGCGGCAGCTGGAGTCGTTTAAGATCTGGCAAGTTATTCTTGTTACATTACACAGCTTTTTATTGATAACTTTAGATGGACCTGATTCTCAGGCAAGGAAAATACAGCTTTGAAGGACCAAGCTCCCAGCAGTCTTATGATAGAACTCAATGTGACCCTGCAAAAAAATAAACAAGGAATTCCCAGTAAGGGAACAATATGAGATTTAAGTGATTTCTTTAACTGGTGTCAAAACAGAAAATTTTGTTCTACATTAATTTTTTTCTATAAGTAATCAAAGATTGTAACGCCGTCCTTCATGTGATCTTCTTCGAAGTTTGCCTAAAGAGTTAAGAGGGCAAAACTCAATTCACGTACCACCTTGTTGAACTCAATTTATGTGGTCTTCTTAAAGGTCCCTTCAATTACTCATTCGAAGGTAAGGAATAACACCAACGCAGATAGCTCTATCATACAATCAACTTCCTTTTCAGCACTTGCTAAGCAATGCTAATATGTGGAGCTTAATTACCACTAGGAGCTTTATCCTTGCGCTAACAAAAGATCCAGCATGGTTGAGAAGAGCACAACCAAAGTGATTAAAACTTTATTAGACATATCCTTGCGCTAACAAAAGATCCAGCATAGTTGAGAAGAGCACAACCAAAGTGATTAAAACTTTATTAGACATATATGAGAAGTCTTTTGCAACAAACAAGGTTTATCTTGTGGAAGATGAGCCCTTGAGCAAATCAAAATCGCTAATGGTGCTACATGAAAGTTTTATAAGGTGAGCAAATTCCAGACTTCAAGAGGGCCTTAATCTCAATTTGGCACCTGAATTAAAAAAAATTTACATCTCAATCCTCTGTGATAAATACTTGAAGGTGACTAAGTGTATTATGCTGATAGTGCGAATAAGCAACTGTGTATTCAAATATTGACTCAAATATATGGTATCAAAGGTTAGGACTTGTATTTTTAAGCGAGAAAGAGATAAGGATACAAGCTGATGAGGACATCAGCAGAAGATTTTGGCGCGTTTATCAGAGGAGGAATCGGAGATTTACGGCCACGATCGGGAGCCTTTATTTTTTATGCATTTTATGTATTGTTTATTTTTATATTTCAATTTTCCCTATTTTACCCCATATGGGTAGTTAGTTTGATGTTGTAGTCATGAGGGCACTTTAGCCATTTTCTTTTATCATGTTAAGGCCTATATACAAGAGCCCCCTTTATGTATTTTAATGATAATTTGATTAATAAAAATTCCAACTTTTGACTTCTTCAATGTTGTGACCTTTGATAGAAGAAGAGAACCTAGGTGAGGGTGGTGATTGGAATATCTGTCAATCTTCAGAAGAGTCCAAGGATTGCGGCTAGTTATTTTGTTTTATCCATCTTCCTCCTCCCTTACTTCCACCGCCGGCCACCCTTCCTAACCCAACCCAAACCGCCGGCCTCCCCCTTGCCGCCCTTCCGCCGATCTAAGCCCCACCACCCTTCCTTTGTCGTCGGGCCAACCAAGCCCTAACCGCCCATATGCCACCCCGAACCCCTAGATTTCCCATTCAAATTCCCTCATAATTAGTTTCCTAATTTATCCCCATATGATTTGGAAAGTTTCTAATTTGAATTCAAATTATTTTGAATCTCAAACTCTCTTCCTAAATCAAGAGATTTAATTTAGGAAGCTTCCCCAATCTAAAAATCTGA